>WEIU01016022.1:81537-113418 GCA_013389925.1 Aegithalos caudatus | reverse complement strand
TGGGGTATTGTCTGAGGGCGCGCTGCTGCAGGGCGGTGGCGTGCGAGGCGCAGGGCGCCTTTGTTGCCGTCACAGGGCTATATTTTTAAAGTAGTTTAACCTTAACGAGTTGAAAACGCGGTCAGCGCCGGGTGCGTCCCCTCTATTGTACTCTGCAGCGCGCAGATAGTGGGAGCTGCCCCCGATGGAGGCTGGCGGCGAACCGCAGCGCCTAGGATGCTGGATTATACAGACACTTCTAAAAATTAGTATTATTTTTATATATGTCGGGGTTGANCCTGGCCGGGGGTAACGGGCTCTTCCCTCCCCTCCGTGCGCAGAGACACCTGCCAACATGTCCGACAAACCAGACATGGCCGAGATCGAGAAATTTGACAAGTCCAAATTGAAGAAGACAGAGACGCAAGAAAAAAACCCGCTGCCTTCAAAAGAAAGTGAGTTGAGGGCAGGCGGCAGGGAAGAGCAGGCACGGAGGGAGGGGGGGAGTCAGGCAGGGAAGGAGGGAGACGGGCAGGGAGGGAGGGAGGGAGGAAAGGATGAAGGGAGGGAGGCGGGAGGAGACAAAGAGGGGCGGCAGGCGGGAGCCGGGGGTGCGGCGAGTGTAGGGTGGAGGGAGAGGATACACGGCTGTGTCTGCGCTAGACAGTGAAAACCTGAACCCACCGCCTAGCAGCGCTTAATTTACAGTTATTTACACCCTGTTTTGATCTGTAGCTAAAAATATACATTTATTTTAGCAATTCATAGCAATCGTTATGTGAATGCATTTCAGGTTCTCGATTTTCATTTTGTTTTCTCCTTTTCTGTTTTCCCCCCCTCTTTCTAGCAATTGAACAGGAGAAGCAAGCGGGTGAATCGTAATGAAATCTGCCCTTCCAAATTATGCACTGTACATTCCACAAGCATTGCCTTCTTATTTTACTTCTTTTAGCTGTTTAACTTTGTAAGATGCAAAGAGGTTGGATAAAGTTTAAAATGACTGTACTGCCCCTTTCACATCAAAAGAATAGAGAGAACTACTGACACTGAATGAAGGCGCTGCCTTTCCCTCTGCCTGTCTGGCTTTGGTCCTGGTGGCATGAAAGAGCTTGCATGTTGATGAAAGAAGAACTTGGGTGGGACTACAGTAAACTAGAGTAACACACGAATAAATGCAAAGCTGTACCAAGGTCCTGCGAGCTGTAAAATGCAGTTAATCGAGTGCCATTTTTTTTTTTTTTTTTTTTGTTCAAATGATTTTAATTATTGGAATGCACAATTTTTTTAATATGCAAATAAAATGTTTTAAAACCTGGATGGTATTTATGTCCTCTATTTGGAGAACTATGTCAATGGATAAGAAGCATAAGAGCCGGTACTGAGACACAGGATACTATAAAATCTTTGGAGATGCCTCTAACATCAGTCACCATTCTCTTTTTTTTTCAATATGTGTGCTCACCAATACATAAACTTGTGATCCTCGAAGCTAGTTTTTAGAGAGATTTCAGTAAAAAATTGCATATCTTATAATTTGTCACCATGTGAGTATATCCCTTTTAAGTATTTCTTTTATGTAGAGATCGATAAAGGCAAAAAAATCGGGCTGCATTTATTGCTTTGCCCCACCCATATTATAGCTCTTTTATTAAGAACCATTCTGTACTGCTGCAGAGATTCAGCCTTGGTTGTACAAACCCCTAATTAGTTTGTTTAATAATTAAGGCTTGTTATTTTGATATGGTATTTAAAGGAATCTGTAACTTGAATTTTAAGTCCAAGATTGAAAATACGCCTTTTAGTTTCCTGAAGCATTTAGTGGTTGGTGTCCCATGGAAATAGAAATAATTTTTGCTACTATGTTGCTCATGCTTTGAACAACATCTTTTTACAGTCTCTTTGATCCTAGTAACTGGTTTCAAAGTTTAAAAAGCTACAGTCTTCTTAAAAATTCCATGTGGACCATTTGGGGACAAAAAAGTGATTACTTATAAAGATCATAATAAATGTGTCATGCAAATAGCCACACTCCACTGCTGGATTATGGCAATTCTTTCAGCCTGGGAGGGACAGTTTTTGGTTATTTTTCTTCAAATGACTGCGGGTAAAACCTGTGATCCAGGGAGAACAGTAGGAGTTGACTTTAGTAGTCATGAATTTCATCAGAGTGGAGTGAGTAATGAACATTCTGGGAAACAAAAATGCTGTCAGATAACCTGTAGGAGGGTGGTGAGCGTGCCTCTGCAGTGCCGAAGATTTATCTTACGGATTTGAGGCTGCATTAATTTCAGACAGTTCCTATAAAGCAAAATTAGTCCCTCTGGGGAAGCTTGAGTTTGCTGAGGCTGCTGACTTGGGGTCACGTAGATTTGGGATTTCATCCTATCACTGCTTCCTAGAAACATCTGACTGCAACAATAAGCTGTCCTTGATTTTATACCATTGAGGGCAGTGGGGCTCCTCTCCTTGGAAATTTGGTGGGTGTCTGTGCTTCTGGAGAAGGTGGGAGCCAGAGGGGTGCCACATGCTTGTGAGCACAGTCCCCAGACCCCCAGCAGTGGAAAACTTGCAGATTTGAGTGTTTGATAAGAATCTCAGTTCAGGCTTGAGATTTTTTGATGCAGTCCATGGGAAGATTTAAGAAGTCCTGGTGTCATATAAGGACCTTCACAGTAATTTAAGGTGATGAGTTCAGGAAGGAAATGAACCATTTCTTGTGCTTGTTTAAAGCTCTCATTTTATTCCTCATGTATAATGGGAAAGATGGGAAACTTACAAGCTGAGTTTCTGAAAAGTCAATTAATCAACTCCCAGCTACTGATCTTAATCAGGTACCATGGGATGTGACATGACTTGGTGCAGAAGTGTACAGTGTGAGCTGCACCTGCGCAGATGAGTAGAAGCAAGCGCGTGCTTAGTGTGGATTTATCTATGGGAAAAAAAAAAAAAAAAACAAAACAGCAAGGTATTTCTGAGGGAGGCAAAGTGTGAGGTATACAAGATCTGCATAAGTCAAGGAAAGTGCATGCTGTAATACAGTGTAGTTCAGCAAAAATGTAACAAGTAATGAGGCCTATGACTTCAGAACTGCATGTCCAAAGTGATCAGTGCTGGTCAAAGGGTACCATCAACTGCAACACGAGGTGGTGAAGCTCAGGTCTGTTTTCAGGAGATAAGGCAGTAAGCTGCTACTACTGTTATAGCTCTGTTTCTGCCATCAAGGACTGAAGAAAATTACAAAATCAATTATGAAGAAAACCTTCCAGGGCAAATTCAGGGATTACTGACTGGAGTCTATCATCCCCTGCTTTGCTCCTTGTTCAGTTCCTTTCATACATTCAATGAAAATTGTGGCAGGTCTTTGCCATGCTTTGCATAGGCAGTACTGAGGTGGTCACATCTAACACCTATTTCACGGCAATGCAATTGATGATGTGAAACATGAAGGCTTGGAATCGATTGTAATACTCAGGACTGTGTCTGGACTGGTTGTTGGGTGTTAATAAAATCAGTCTCTTCAGCTGTCAGTCTAGAAACTTTCATCAGCCACAAATTAACTAGAAAAAAAATACAACAAAACCTGGTTATGAAAAAGGGTCATTAGAAAGAGAAACATATGGGTTTTGATCTCACACTCTGTGCAGGCAGAGTCTGCCAGCCCTGTGAGACTCATGGTGTCTGGTGTCGCTGCCTCCCCGCCCCCAGCCGAGAGGCAGCTCCGGCGAGGTGATGTGGTGAAAAGCTCTGCCCTCCAGTATTGAAGCAAATTCTTCCTTTCTCAGTATTTCTCAGAAGATTTTCTTTCCCTTTCATGCATGTCCCCAGATATCATTAACTAAACATATATTGGACAGAAAGCATATGCTAACCATATCCAAAATAGATCACTGTGGTATGAATTACAGAAATGTGGAGACTTCAATGTAAGCATTTTGGTCTTCTAGGCTATTTTTGTGCAATGTTGAATGTGTGATAAAACACCACTTCCCCTAGTAACCCTTTACTTCCCTAGAAACAGTGTAGAAATGAGCAGTTCCTATTGTGTATTGTGATTGTATATGGCTGCCACATACATCTGCTGCACAGCAGAATTTTATTAATAAGGAACCCTGCACTACTCCAAGCATCAGATAAAACACAATGAGCACATGATACAGTGTTCAGTGCAATAGTTCCACTGGGCTGATACTAAGATGGGTGCAAAGAAATAAAAAATGCAACTCTTGCTTATTTTTTTATATACAGTAGGATGACGGCGCAAAGCAACTTATGTCAGGCTTGTCCCTCTGAGATCTTCTGATGTGCCAGCTTTGTGCATTTTCAATTTGAACAGGCAAGGCAATCACATTCTAAAAGAATGGACTATTTTGTTAATTCAGAGAAAAGGAATTGCAGAGAACATTTATTCATTATTTGTATGCTGTCTGGCAGTTTCATTTGCTAGTGTCCCTGTGATATGGTGATTTAAAAAAAAAACAACACTGTGCTTTACCATACACCTGTTTTCAAATTCTGTGGCTTAATGACAGGAGCCTATTTTTCTCTCTGTTTTCAGCTGAAGTTAATGACCTGAATTCCAGTATTGCTTTTACTGGGTTTTAAAAAATGCCAAAACCCTCTCTGACTTCCTCTTCTTCCTGCTTAGAAAGAAAAAAACCATAAACATAGTGGATTCTCAGAGATGCTTAATTTGCTTCTGGGTTAATGAGCTTTTAGCATATTGGGAGCAGAGCAAAGATAATTTTTTCTCCTGTTTCTACAATCATGAAGATTACAACATTGCTTTTTCTCATTGTAATCAAAAAGTGGAATTCTCGGGAGATTTTTCAGTCTCATGGAGCTTGGGCTTTATGAAAACTGTCAGTCACAAGAAGATTCAGGCAATGTTATGGGAATTGGCAACTGGGAGGTTCTGCAACCACTGCTCCCTCACAGTAAGTGGAAGCTGATGGCTAAGCAGAATCAAATATAGGCCAAAGCCTTAGTTTAAGGCCATAATATGCAAAGAATGGTATGGTGAGATGAGTAAATATGGGTGTGTTTTTTTGTTTGTTTTTGTTTTGTTTTGTTTTGTTTTGTTTTGGGTTTTTTTGTTTTTGTTTTTGTTTTTGTTTTTGTTTTTTTTTAATTTACAATTCCTGTGACCTCAGGTTTTCTGATAGCTCTAGATTTATTTTTGCCTAACACAGATTTTCTTTTCAGCAATATTTTGGAATTGATTGAGTGGATTTACTCCAGCTAAAAAACATTTCCAGCATTTGAATAGTCACCAAATATTCACCACATGCCCCATCAAAACGTGGTCTTGAAAAAAAATTCATCATTATACTGACCAAGTGCTTCATAATGATGAAGAAAGTTTTCCCCACTATTGTAATTCTCATCATTGTATGTTTGGCATGTGGTCATGGGCTTGAAATTTGGGCCTGGAAAAAATCTTATGTGATTTTTAGACATTGCAGATTCCATGAACAGACATTTGAAGTGCTCTTTCTTTGCATGTTATGGTCAAATATTGAGTACACTGACTACACTTAGAGATATGTTTGAAAATGGAAAGAAAATCCCCCAAAATCAAAACAACTCCCCCCAACAAACGCCAAACCCAGAATAGGAATGCATTTGTGTGTTTTATAATATCTGCCATGAAAAATTTAGTTATTCCTAGTATCTTCTCATGGTGTGAAACTACTGCAGGAACATTCAGGTCTCTAAAATAAGTCAAATGAACGCGCTGAAATGTACTCTAGATCAAAAGTATGAAATTCAGACTCAGTCAGATGGTTCAAATCTTACCTAATGTATTTTACAAATTTCCATAGATATTAATTTATGTTTTATTTTTCATAATGGTGCTTCCTTTCCATCTGACATACAACCATATATGGTTTATATTATTCAGGTAGAGCATTTTTAAAAGTTTTGAAATGGATAAATACTTCTTCAACCATCACTTGAAGTTTTGGAATTTATCTTTAAAGCCTTCTGCTCAGCTAGATTTTGATGTAAGATATTGTAGAGAATTGAGGAGCTACATAATAATCAGAAAAATAGTTTGCTGCATTAGTTTTTCATGCATCTTAGTTCACCTCACCTGCTCTATATTATGTGTTCTGTACAAGAAAATTGAGCCAACAGAAGGATATTCATCATCCTTCCACCTAAACCTGGACACTTCCTCTGAGAAATGCCACTGAATAAAAAACTCCATTCTTTTCACTGCACTTTTTTCTTGATGTTTAATGTGAGAACCAGTAGTGGGGAAAAAGAGGCCATTTCAGAGTGACATCCTCAGACAGAAAAGTGGACATGGCCCCAAGCATCCACATTGCCAAAGTGGAAACCATCTTCAGCATGCTGAGCACCCTCCAGGCTCACAGCAGGTTTGCTCACACCCTTCTGTTGGGTTCTTGTGAAGGGGGACCTGTTGGCAGGTCACCCACAGTGTCATCCTGTGGTGTGCATTGCTGGCAGTACCACAGGGTGGGCCCCAGAGGCAGCCCCAGGGCAATCCCCAGGGCTGCAGAGACTTTCGTATTTTAACATTTCAATTCAGATTTCCCTCACTTCAGTCACAAAGTTTCAGCCATACAGAGCAGTAACACAAAATGCTTCACCCCCACAGTACTAGGCTGGAGTGCAGACCAGCCATGACCTTATGGTTCCAGCTCAGTGATGGCTTTGCTTCCAAAGAACAGGGCAAACAGCTCATATGTAAATCCATTACTTAAAGAAATTAATTACTAGATAAAGGATACTACAACTTGTATGAAGGCTTTTGCTAATGGGGAGCCTGATACCTACCTCTTCAAAAAATCTTGTCCTTGTGTTTGACCAAATGCTAGAAGGTCCCATGAAAAGTTATCATAGAGAGCGTAGTAAAATGACTTTCATGAGAAAGCAATAAAAGATGAGCTTTATACAAAAAGTCCTATTCTCTAGCAGTAACAAACAAAACAAGGAATTGAGTTGGTGAAAGCATCAATGATTTTGCTCCCACTGTTTTGTTTCAGAATGAATTAGGAATAAGAAATCTCCTAGCAGCTGAGCTATACCCCACGACTCTGACATGTTGGGGCAGGACAGATGGATCCCAGACAATCTCATCTCCATAGCTCACAACTACAAAAGCAGCTGATGCTTGGATCATGCAGAGAACATTGCTCCTGGGAAGAACTTCACGTTTCTTTAATTTTTTCATTATTTTTTTAGCAACTTTAATTACCACTCTGAGAGACACAAAAAAAATCTGCTGCCTGCTTTACTTGTGGTAGCTGACTTGCCAGCATTAAGTGGAGGGGGGAAGGGGAAGCCCTGAAAATTAATGAGGCTAAAAATGACACCACTTCTCAGCATGAGGAGGTAGAATGATGCCAAGAAGAATACAGGTGAAATTCATGGAGACATGCATCCTTTTACAGTGGCCCATAGTCTGTACATATTCATACGTGTCTGCTTCCCTGGTGCTTTGCTTGTAAAGTCATCCCTGCTGTGTGTGGGAGGTGTGGGTTACACTGAGAAATGCCAAAGTCGCTCTTGAAGTCCTTGCTGCATTTTAAAGGTTAAAACTAGGAACAGACTGGCATTCTCCTAAAGGTCTTTAAATGGAAGAGCTGTTTAATCACATGCACTGCAGCACGAGTACAGCACTGTCTCTTCTCTATCATTCTCAGCTGGAATTTTTGAGCTGATAGGCACAGAATTTGTTTTCAGCAAAGGCAATACTGTGACATCTACAGTTTGCTCTCTCCAAGACAATAAAAAAAACAGCAAACAGTGTTTTGAACAGTTTCACACAGTTTTTTTATTTAGTTGCCTAGAAGACTTCTAAATGCGCATTTAGGGTTAACAGTAGTGGAGCAGTTGAATGCTCACACCTTCCAGTGAAATTTCCCTCCCTGCTGATGCAAAGTTCCTGTGAAATGCCAAGGTGCTGAGCAGGTGTGGTTGCCTCCATTTCAGTGAGTTTTCTAGATATGAGGCTATTTTTCATTTGAGTGTCTAATTAAGGGTAATAACACAGTTTTAGTCCTGTGCAACTCTCCCCAGTTTATGATATTAGGTCCTATGGGGCCTCCTAGCCAGGGCTCTGTTGCAATTAGCACTTCTCAGAAGGAATGAGAGTATCCCCCGCTTTTTGCACAATATATGAAATGCAATCACATATCTCAAGGCTTTGTCTTCTCACTCTCTCCTTTCACATATTCTAATTTTTCACAGAATCCTGCCCTAAATTTGTTCTCCTCCACCTAGATAAGCACCCTAATAATACTACCATTATGTGCCCAAGAAGTTTGGTCTTCTCCTTGGTCCTCATTCATCAAGCCCAAGCTGTGACCCCTGTCAGCAACTACTCCCTGCTTAAGATCATATGTCTGACTCCAGGATATGGTCTAATAGTCTGTCAGATTGCTTGGTGTCTCCAAATTGCTCGCTCTCAGCAGGAGACTTCTGCCAACTTTTTGACAGTGGAACACTATCAAGTGTCTTTTACCTGTGCCTTTAAAATACTGCCAGCAAAAGCTTCACTCTGTCTTTTCCCATCTATATGGAGTGACCCAAACTGGTCCTCTGGGCTGATGCAGCAGAGGAAACAGCTGCATGCCAGCAAACTGGAAGGGTTAGGTGCTGTGTAGGCTGCCTATCAGGAAGAAAGAGATCCTCTCTAACCTTTATACAATCCTTCCTCTTGTTTGTCTTGGCTTCAAAACAATAAATTTTAGAAGGTTGTAATGAGCTTGTTTACTTCTATTGCTAAATTCCTAGACTTATCCTTTTTCACACTGCTAGCCAGCAGTGGGAAGGTTAAAAATGCAGTCAGTTACCAGTGGCAACATACCAGTGTTGTAAATCCTGCCCACACATCTTCAGATCTACTGACATTTGAAACATCTAGGTCTTTTCTGTTAGCTATGCCAGTGTAATTATGTCTTGGTATAGCTTTTTTTCCTACATGTCATCCTTCAGGAGTTCTCAGATAAGTATATTTGAAGGATATAAATGGAAGGAGAAAGAAAGAAGGAGGCTGAAGTTACAAAGAAAGAAAGGAAGCCATTGCAAATAGTTCACTGGTGTGTTTGAAAAAGAAATATCACATATTAATAGTTGCAATTTAATAGCAGATTACTGATCCTTTTAAATTATTTGAGATTGTTGCCTGTGAGCTGCAGGACAGGCTGTGCCAGTGAAATCAATTACATTTCATATCAGTACTGTATGCTTATCTTGCACAGCAGGGATGTGGAGGTGCTGTACATCCCTCTAGTCAGCAGTGCTGTAAGCTAAACAGGCTGTGTGCAGTGGAACTGGCATATATGCTAAGGCAAATGTGTGAAATCTCCATGTGAAGACCAGTGAGTCATTGCTGCTTCTCTTCAGAGTCAGCAGGGAGAGCAGACAGCTTTGCTGTTGGTCAGGATTCAGCTCAATGCAAAGCTGGCCCAAATGAACATGAAAACCTTTTGTTTATAGTGCACACACACACACACACACACACACAGAGAGAGAGAGAGAGAGAGAGGCAAATGAAATTTCCAAATGGAGTGTGCTTCCAAATGCTGAGAGAAAAAAGGCTTTACTGTTTGGTCAAGGCCTTTCTGCTCTGATCACTGCCTTGCTCAGTAGCCAAAACCACTGCTGTTTCTGCAGGACCATGTGAGAGTCCAGCCCAGTACAGGTGACAAAATGGAACCACAGGTGATGGGAAGGGCAGCCATGACTTCAGTTGGATATGTCCAGGGAAGCAGCAGGTCTCATCTGGAGCCTGGTCCTTGGCAATTTTCTCCTGTGCAGCCCTTTAGAATGGGCAGGGGGGGAGGGTCATCCCCTCATGCCCAGCTCTGGTAAGTGATGTTGAAAAGTTTGCTGTTTTTGTTAACTTGCTGCTGGCCCAGAGACAGCAAGGATGGGACTACCCAGAGCACTGGTTCTCCTGGAACAGAACATCTCATCATCCTTCATTCAGAGCAGTATCCAAATATACACGTGGAATTAAAGGCAGAGAGGGAACTGGAATACCATGCAGTAGGTAACATATTTTAAAATTCCTTTTTACTGATATTTTTACAAAAGTAATATAGCTTAGATCCATGCTGTATTATGGGCATCTTAATCACAGGTGTCTTCAGGCATGGTATCTTTCTAAAATGTTATTGTCTGCTAGTTTTGGTCTTTCAAACTGTACAAAAGTTAGATCACCAAACCAGCCCAACAGACATGATGTGGATTCCCTTATAACAAGAGCCTGTTACTGCACTCTTTTTTTTTTTATTTTTTTTTTTTTTTTTTTTTTTTTTTTTTTGCAGGTTCCATTTCAAATACTCAGCTGGACTGAGAGCATGGCTGTAAATTGAGATTGGAAGAACTGTAAATATATATCCACACCTAGTCTTGACACATCATTTACTGCCTGATGTTACTAGATTTGGTTAGGGAAAGAAAGGTGCACAGACAGACTTTTCTATGTGCAGAAGCAAGACAATATTTGTTTGGTGGGAATAACCACCATCCACACTCCTCACTACCATTCCTGTATCTCAGGATTGAGGAAGCTGATCCTTGTTCAAGAGCAGTCCTTTTTTCTTCCTCATCCCGCTGCAACCCACAACACACTCAGCAAAATAAGGAGAAATTAGTGAAATATTTAATTTATAGTTCACAGTTTGTTTGGAGCTAGATGAAAGTTAGGAACTCAACAGGCACATAAGATCCCACCTTCTATTTCCTCTAGGTCCTACTATGATCCTTCTTTGCTTTTCAGACAATTCAATCATACATGCATTATCCCTTAAGACAATGACAATTTTTTTAAAAACCCCACACTTTTAACTCAGTCAGTAGCTAAACTGACAAGAATATGCCTACTTTACCACCTTCAGAAAGCAGATATGAATATATGAGGATTAAATGAAAATTAAATTAAATGATTTTATTATGATGATACTTTTAATTCCATTCTCAGTTGTGACCAGGGATTCTGTTTCCCAGTAGGAAGTCATATTTCAACAACAAATTAATAGGGCTGGAAAATAATAACTGCCCTTTTTCAGTGCTACTTTACAAGCCTCTAATTTCACCTCTATTTTCTCACTTATCCTCTTCTGGGTCTTCTGGTTAGTTTACCTTAATGGTAAATATTCAGTCATTTTAGAGCAATAGTGGAGCTTGTACCATACAAATGTACACCTTTCTTATGCAGTATTTTCTGAATTATTTTCTTGGTATAATTTCAACAGGTGTAAATATTAGCTGGATTTCCATCATTTAGGAGATAAAATTTGGTCCAGGGCAGTGCCTTGTTTCCTCTTAAGAATTTCTTAAGTGCAATTTATGGATATTATTTGGTTGATTATGACTTTAGAGTTCAGGGTCAAAGTATAGAAGCTTAGTCCACTTTAGGGAAAACAATCTCAGTAAACTCGTTATAAAATATGTCTCTCATAAATCCCCCATGGAATAAACTAAATATCAATGTCTGTTACTGTCATTAGCTTCTTGATGTCTTGATTTTCTTCCAGTAATTTAAAAGAACATTAAAATGTGTGAATGACTGATCTCCCATACAAAAGGATCTAACTGATAGTTTTATTTGGCTTTTTCCCCTAGATCCTGTGCAACTATTTTAGCAGGGGTATTTCATATGTTGAGTGAGTACTGTATTTAGGACCATATATATGTAATCTCCACAGAGTATTAAAAGTTCTGAGTATGGAATACATAATTATGTGAAGCATTTATAGGGTAATACATAGCCTTATATACCCAGTGTAACATTTGCCTAACCCTACTGCTTTTATGAATATAGTTTTCCTCCTACTTTGTCTTTCACTCCTTGAGTTTATTCCCATATGCTTCCTGATTTACAGTGTTTCACACTGCTCTTTTGTGTTAATCTGTAAGGATAGACTCCAGTGCTGAAAGTGAAGGATCCCAGAGCACCCACACAGACAGAGGGAAGGGACTGTAGTGCACATCTTGCAATTAAGAAATGTGTTCAGAATGTTAAAAGCATCAACAACTGGTGTTTCTTTAAAAAAAAAAAATCTTAATTATGTTGCCACTTCTCTTGTTTAGAATACAAACTGGCCTGAGTACTTGTACTATCTTCTACACTACATTTATGTCAGCTTTTGTAAATCAATTAGTATGCACAGGTGGGGACAGATCTGCAAAAGCATACATTTGGACACATGTATGCATTGAAACACCTTCTTTTGGCAGTAGCTCCAGTTGTTCTGTAAAGTCATCCTTAAAGGACTGGGCCCTTAAAAATTGGACAAATTTTGAAAAGCAGATCCTATATCCTATGGAGTCTACCACACTCTTTTAGGTGCAGTCTGATCTGTAGGTATTATGGTGGCTTGGGAAATAAATGCCAACTCACCTCTTTCAGTAGGTAATTCAACACAGGCTTTCTTTTAGCGTGTAGCTAGGTCAATTTGTCTATTCATGAGATGCTCTGCTCATTTTTTATTATAGGGCATTCTCAGAGAGATCCCTTCTACTTTTCCCCTTTGTTCACAGTTAGCAAAACTCACAGTTAATTTATGACACCATTGTGTTACTTCTGACAAAACCTAGGCAATGTATTCCCATTTTTGATGGGTTTTTATGTGAAGCTTTCCTATCGGTTTTGTTCTCGTTAGCTGAAGCAACAGATAGGTATCTCCATAATAGCTAGGAATTGATTCTGTCAGGTGTGGGAGGGAAGCAGGGTGAGAGGGACTGGGGCTCTCCAGCAGTAACAGAAGCTGGAAACCCTGTGAAGCCAATGTGCCTGCAGTGCTACTGCATCTTTGCATCTCAGCTGAAAGGGAATTTCCACTTTTCTCCTTACTTTGTTTTCTGAAGGTGCTAAGCAATCAGCAAGAATTTTGTTCTTTTGGCTATTGTTAAGATGAAGAATCTGGGATTTTAGTCTTGCATAAATAACGAGTGTACTTATGTAAGGGTGCTTATAAGAGAGGGGAGAGCTGCTGCTCCCTCGGCCCATATTGTTCCTATATGCTACCTGCTGGGCTCATTGTTGGATGTAATGTCCTGCCCTGCAACAGCTGAAAGAGAGGCTAAGTATGACAGATTTATTCTCAACCTCCTACCAAGACACTAATTCCAGTTTCAGCAGCTATTTGTTCCCTTGCCTTTAGACTGTTCCTTCCTAGGTTTGTCATGCCCTTCCCTTCCCGCGGTGCAGGAAAGCAGAGGGGAACAGGGACTCGGCAGGGAAGGAGAGGGGGCAGCCTTTGGGAAGGAGCGTGGCTGACTCCAGAAGAGCGCGGTTGGGTGCGCTTTGCACCTTCTCTGTGCTGCTAAACATGTAATTTGCACGGAGAGCTCTGAGGAGCTCTCCTCGGTCCCCCTCCCACGCATGAGCGAGGCCCGGGGACACGCGGGGACCGCCTGGGTGCGGAGCACAGCACTCGGAGTACTCAGCTCCCTGCCAGGGGCAAAGCGGGAGGTGCGAGCTGCGGGAGCTGGAATTCCAAATGCGCCACTCACGAGAAATAGCAAACTGAGCCTGCCCTAAGGCAAGCAGATGGATGTGGTGCCCTTTGGTTCTTTCCAGCGACAAAAGTTATTCTTTTTTCTTGAGTCATGCCTAGCAATGGTACAATTATTTTTGGACCGCCACCAGGGCAGCACTGATATGACGGTTGGTACAACTGCTCCATTACTTGTGGCAGAAATATAAAACAGTGTGTTTAGACACATTGCTTTTTATTTTTAGATGTTTGTCCAGCTCAGTTCAAATTTTTCTTATCGTCTAGTAAGATTGCATGAGTCTGAGTGCCCAAACTGAAACACATTAATGGACTCTGAATCACAAAGATTGTCTGTCAAAGAACCATGTAAGTCTGTGGGACATTCCAAATGTACTTTTCTCCAATACCTTTGTCCAGACATCTGCTTATATTTAATAGACATTACTGCCTACAGTTGTATACTTTGAAAACAATTACTTTTTTGGTGTATTATTCAAGTAGTAAACCAATATGGAGCTCATCAATATTGATGTGATGATGATTTTTGCACTATTTTTATGTACTGATTGTATTATTATGTTTTTGCTGTGTAGCATTTTTAGAGATGGGATCCTAGGATGCATCTTGAATGACACTATTGGAATGGCTGGGTGCAGTTCCAGCATTTAATTTAGCTGAGGTCAGGGGACCAATTCTTAGGTAGAGTGGTGAGCACAGAGCTGAGGCTCTCCATACAGTTAACAGTGATAAACATTTTCCTTTAAAAGACAGCCACCAGTCTAAGTTTTTCCATTACTCTAGGCTGTATGTAACTGCTGCCATCATCCTCCTGCACTCACCTCCATATTGGCTACTGATTGCATCCTTACCTCCAAATGAAGTTTACTGCTTTATAAGTGGCCGGTGACACTTCTCTACTTCTGTGGTCCCACGTGAAGGTGGTTTAACTCCAGAACAAGCCATTAGGAAATGTTATGTATTGTGACTTTCATCCTTTGAGGGAACTTATTTGCCTGACAGCTGATGACAGAAAATTTACTTGTCTTTTTAAGATCTACAGCAAACAGGAGACAGTACAAGAGATTCTGGTGCTGAATTTCAGGACAATTCAGCAGGATTGTAAAGCTGTATTTTCCCCTCTTCCCCCTGACACTACCCATTGTGACATATGGTCAGCATTTGACATGGCCACAGCTGAGCAGCTCCCCGTTTAGATCTGGGCTGCATCTGCCTCCAGAGACTCAGGTGGAATGTGAGCCATCTGTCTAATGCTAAATGCAGACAGCCCAGGGATTGTGCCCTTATATGACTTTTTCTTTTATTTCCTTTAAATAAATGGATTAATCATTCTTGATCTTACAAGTCTGAAAACAATGGAGGGTTAGAAACTACAGCTGGGAAAATGTTTTGGGGGGCTCCTAAATACAATAAGCTCATTGACATATGGGAGCAAGTCCAACTAGGAACTAGGAAAGCAACTAGGGACTGGAGCATATCATGTAAGAAGAAAGACTTGCAGTGCATCTGGGTTTGTGCAGCTTGAAGCAAACCCAGCCTTAATGGGATGTTATGGAGAAGATACAACCAGTCTTTCCACCTACAAGTTGCAACTGCTGTATATTAGAAAAAAGCTGATGATAATCATGATAGTCAACATTGGAAGCAGAGGAGACCTCCATCACTGGAGATCCTCAAAGTTCCAAGGGCTCTGAGCGTCCAAAAGCTTGTCTCTGACTTGGGTGAAGTGTAGGAGCAGATAACTTGCAGACCTCAGCTAAATTATTTGATAGTAATTTAGCACATGGCATGAAGGCAGGAAACTAGCCAGCTGCATGCTAGGGGATAGCATGAGCACAGGGCAGCTGAAGCCATACATAATTTATATCATAGGATCATCGTGGCATGAACTATTTCCCTGCTCTTTAGCCAGGTGTGTTACTAGACTAGCACTAGCTGATCAGATCAGTGCTGCAGTGGTTCTTGCAATGCATTACATAGTTGTGGTTTTCCAGTCATTCCTTTTCTCCAAGCAGTGAGATGAATATTAGCAATGTGGTGACTACTTTGGCATTATTTACACTAGGCAGGCAATACTCATACTCAGTCACATAACAACTGCAGCTGTGTTCATATCTTGTTATTTGTGACTGTAGCTGACTATGGGTACACCAGCCTCAAACAACTGAGCATTCCTTCAACTTTCAGCATTTAAAAGCTTGTGAAAATATTAAGGCAAACACATGTATTACTTGCATTTCAAGCTTCTTAGCCAATGCATTATCATAATTTTTCTTCTATGCAGTCCCATGTTGACCATCAATTCAGTCCCAGTGGCAGGGACTTCCTTCTGACTCTGATGTCTGAAACAGGGAAGATCCACCAAAGGCCTCACATACCCAAGAAACTAAACACATCCTTTCCTGCTTGAGGCCACAAACCTAACCCTGTATCCATATCAGCCACTGTCTTTGACCTATTTCCTTTGGCAGATATCCTTGTCCCAGAACCCAGAGTACTGTGAGCTTGCAGAGTCACTTACCATTTGATCATAATTTAAGAGACATTTGGCTGGAATTTCTCTCTCTCTCTCTCAATCTCTCAATCTCTCTCTTTCTCTCTCTTTCTCTCTCTTTTTCTCTCTCTTTTTCTCTCTCTTTTTCTCTCTCTTTTTCTCTCTCATGACCTCTCAAAACTCTCTCCAGCCCTGTTTTCCAGAGTTGCAGAGTTGTGCAGGATAAAACATAAACCAAAAGTACTATCTCAGCCAGGCTAACGTTTAAGTATTAGGCTTAAGAGTTCACATATGAGAAGGACATGAAATAATGGGGTCAGAGGCCATGAAGAGGGAACTTTGGACATGCTGGGAGAAAAACACATATAATCTGTTCATTATAAATGCAGGAAGCCTGTATTGACTCTATAAGCATTCAGACATCTGGAGAATACACATGTTGCAAAGAATATTGAAATCCTCACTGAAAACCAAAATTTTTTGCTGTCAAGCTGGCAGACATTATTTTATTGCAAAAGACAATGACAAATAAGTTTACAACCCTTGACCTGGAAGTCTAATAAAACACTAGAGCTGACACAGTATCAGACAATATATAAAAAATTATAAAAAAAGATAAACAGGAAAGGGGCATGACTTGATAGATGCATGAGTCATGGGTAATTTAAGGGACCCTGGAGTAGTTTCTGCCAGTTTCATCAAGCACATCATTCAGCAACACCTTAAACCCAGCCCCTGCTTCTGGCTACCTGGCTCAAGAGCTCTTCTGCTGGATGGGAGTCACACAGACAAGGAAGAAACATGTCTCGTTGGCTGTTTTCAGTGACATGAGTCATGAGGCTTTTCTTGTCTGGAAGAACTTTTATTTCACCCCATTTGTGGCACGGGTGAGGGTGAGGAGGTGGCATCTGCCTGGCCGAGCTGCTGTGTGAGCATTGTGGGGTCCATCAGCACTGATTTCAAGATGAATCAGTGTCTAAGAAGTAGGTGCTCAATGAATGTCATAGCTTCTACTCAGCAAGGTTTTCCCTCCCACCATTCTCCCAAGTCAGTTTGATCCCTGAGCCCGTGGGTGTAGGCTTGGGTCACCATGGCACTGTCATGCACAGGGTGCTGCCATTGAGTCACCAGCTGCCACACAGTGACAATCAGTCCACCAGGCAATAAAATGAGTAATATTTGATACCATAAAGTGAAAGCAAAAGACAACACAAAGAACACAAAGCCACCGGTGCTCCCGGATCTCCTTACTCTTTAATTCCACTGGAAAACCTCCATGGGTGCTCTGGTCAGGATCAGGCTTTGAGCCACTCCTTAGGTGATCATAGGACTGGGAGGGGCCACTGGCACTGAAAAGTCTTTGTTTTTAACATTTTGTCCCTGACAGTGCTGCTGCTCATCTTTGAGGTGCTTATGGCACGCAAGCAAAGGTTGGTGGTTAACCTCAGCTGTCTAATGTTCATAGTAGTAACTGGCAGTGACGTTTGTCAAGATTTTTGTTCTCAAGGACAGAGAGCACTGAAGTGTGACAGGAAACAAGAAGAAAATGTGTGCAAAAACAGGAAAAGGAGGGGAAACTGGGAATGAATTTAAGAGGCTGGGGCTACACTGGATGAGGCAGAAGGTCAGACTGAGCCTCAGAGTGACAAAGGTGAGGTGGCATATGATCTTAGAGGCAGGGACTAATAATACAGGCAGCAGTACTACTAACAACTAGGAGTACTAACTAGTGTCGTAACTACAGGCAGCACTCAGGGTGTCCTGTCCTTCCATCCCTGCCATGAGGTGCCACAGAGGTTTGTGAGGAGATGGATGGGGCTGGGAATCTTTTTTCTCATCCTGTGAAAATGTTTGGGATTTCAGAGCAGGATAGCAGCCAGATGGGAATAGAGAAAAGAGCCAGCTCCAAAGTGGCTGGAAACTCCTAGATTTGGTACAGGAGTAACCTTTCTCAGTAGACTGATACTAGGAAGAATGAAGAATTCAATATTTTCTCAGGATAAAGAGTTTGTCAGAAAATATTGTCCTTATTTAAGATCAACAGTAATAAGAGAAAGATCTTTCCTCTGGTGCTTCTCATTCCAGGGATTTGGAGAGGACAATCCTTACACCTTCTTCCTTACACCTTCTACACATCTTTAATCTCTAGCACCAGCTTGGGCAGGGCTCTGGAGCTCTGCACGTGGCCTCTGAGGAAGCCATGAGCATCTGCAGAGGTGGGGAAACACCAGCCTTTCTCTACAAATCCTCTGCAGTCACAGAGTGGTGATATACCCCTGTCGAATCCCAAGGAATCGGATGAAACCCAGGGAAATCAATAAGCTCTAATTTGCCAGATGCTGTTAATTTAAAAACTAAGGCAGATGAGGCTAAAAGCTTTTCAGTGCAGAGAATGATGAATGCAATCTGCTGTTGCTGCTGCTGCTGTTGCTATTATTACTAATAATGAAAAATGGTTATTTTTTTCATTTCAATTGCCTTTGAAAGGTTTCCCTGGTAGAAGCTGGATCAACTGCTTTTCCAGATAGAGGGATTTTTCTAACTCCCTGTGTGCTGTGGTGTGTCAGTGCAATGTAAGGCATGGAGCCCCTGCCCTGCTGAACAGTAATCAAGGGAGAATGTTTCTCTGGGAATCCTGCTCCCATGGCTGCTCTCACCAGCACTGCTTATGTCCTGGGAGGGAGCACCATAAGCCTGTGACAAGGGCATAAACAGTCCTATAGAAGAGAATTCCTTCAGGATTTTGAAATGAGAAATGCAGCATGCACACCCTCCAAAGCCTCCGTCCTGTGAGAGGAAAAAAACCCAAGTGCCACAACATGTGTGGGGCACTGTCCTAGGGAATGTGATGGATTTCCTCCTGCTGCAGCTGTAGGGCTGTGCAAAGGGAGGCACTACACAGCCCAGCAAGAGGCAGCTGAGAAAAAAGGCCTTGGGCACTTTGCTATCAGATCATTCTCACCGCTTGCCTGTCCTGCTCTGGTAAGGTGTGTTGAAAGCAAAACCACCGATTTCCTGCAAATCAGGCATGCTGGCACTGTATTTTGCTGGAGGAATCGCCTGTGGGGCAGGAGGCATTCATGGGGGAAGTGCATGGGCACCCCTCCAGGATAAGAGAGACATCCTCTCCTGAGCAGCCTGTGGGACATTACCTGGTAGCCCCTTTGGCACCCTTCAGCCTCACTGAGACCCCTGCAGTCAGCCTGAGGCCTGGTGTGGCTCACACCACTTCCTCAGTGGCACCAGCCAAACCTGGAGCACCAAGATTTCAACTCTGAGTGCACTCACTGAGCCCTTTCACACTGGAAAACCCAAAGACAGATGTGGTGGAGGTACTTGCACTACCTTCCCATGCCTCAGCAATTAGTGACAGCACTTGGGCCCCAGGGTGCTCATAAACATTCAAGGGTGCTGCCTACACCAAGAAAGACACTCCTCTGCACTCTGCCCCCAAGGTGGGAGTCTAACAGGAATTCTTTGAGACACTGACCTTTTATGAGACGGACAAAAATAATGCCATAAGTAACTGCTTTGACAGCATTTAAAATGAATGCCTAGCTAGCAGCACACATCCCAGCAGAGCTTACTTGAAAATAACTGCATTTTCATTTAATTTTCATGTAGAGTGCTGAAACAACAGTTTTTTTAAGCACTCCTTTTGCTCAGTGGTACCTGCTTTCCTGCTCCATGTTAATCTCTTTCACACCCTAGCTCTTATTTTTATGAATTGTGATATGAGTTCACTGAAGCAGGGACATGCAAGGTGCCTTGGTCCTTGCACTGGATTTTAGCCAGTTTCAATTCAATTGTAGAATCCTATTTTGTAAAATAAAACTATTGAGACAAGTCTGAGTCGGCTCAGCCTTTTGTTTTCAAACAATATAACATAGAAGCATATGCATCTTCCTTACCAAAAAATAAAAAAAAAAAAAAAAAAAAAAAAAAAAAAAAAAAAAAAAAAAAAAAAAAAAAAGGGCAGGAAGGCAAAAGAGATGCTTGAAATATTTTCCTGAACTACACAATGATGAGTGCTTCCGTGTTTGGTGCAATCTCTTTCTCTGGCCAAACATGGTAAGGAAGTGACTGCTCCCCACAGCACACACTTGCAAATATCTCCTTCAGCTGCCAGAGGAAGAGAGGAGGCTGTGTCTCTGCTGCTGTGAGCTTGAGTTCAGAGAAAGCCAGCAGTCCACAGAGATATTCTCTTTGTATCAAATCAAGGAGGAAGTGATTAAAAATTATTTATTTCAAAGATATGTGCAGATCACTGAATTGTTCTTTTGTCTATCCCAAATGTGATAATAAAAAGAAGATCAAGTTTAGGATTTATACAAATCCATAAGCCCAGAGCAAGCAAAGGGGTCTTACTCCCACCCTAATCCAAGGTAGGGATTCAAACACCTGGGGCTGGTGACAACCCCTTTCTGGCGTCTAGACTTGCCCTCCACTCCTGATCACAAGAACACAGCACCTAAAACTTGCTTAGAACCACATCTGTCCCCATTTCTCCTTTGCACTGAGGCTGTACTGTCAACCCAAAACCAACATTTCACCAGGGGAACTGCGTTAGAGAACATTAGCACTGCAATATGACCTGGTGTGTTTCTCACCAAGGTCTGAGAGTGGTGTGGACAGGAGGAGGGTGGCTCATTGCTGTGGCTTTTGCCCTTCTCCTGTCTGTGGCTTCTGCTCCCTTGTGGCCAGTTTCCCAGTGCTCAGCTTCATGCCTCTGAACTTGGCCACCTGAATTGCTAACTTCAATTGTGCTAATCTGTGAGCTGGAGTCTCTCCCTTTTGTCAAATAAATTAATGATACATAATTTTACTGCATGGTGTGAAAAGACCATTTTCACTGCATTCACTCAGTTTCTGGTGAAACCTGACCTGAGCAGGGCTTTGGAGCTCAACAAGCACTGCAGAGAGGATGTGTCTGGCTCTGGCTCCTGGCTGCAAGCACACCAAGGGACCTGGTGAGGTGATGCTGAGCTCGCAAAGACAGCCATGGAGTCCAACATCTAGGAGTGACCTATGTTAAAGTCTTAATTTGCTTGAATGAAGGCCAGCTGTCTCTGAATACTGAGCAGGTTTCCTAGACTATATTAAGTTAAAGCCCTCTCTGCATCGTCACCAAAGGCATCATCTTTTATGAGTCACAGAAGAGAGGTCTATAAAAGCAAGGGAGGATAAAAAAATATCAGGAGCAGTAGACTTTGTTTTGCTTAACAAAGCACCATCTGAAGTGGCACAATGTGAAAATAATAAGGAACTGAAAGAGAAGAAGGCTGGTAGGGGAAACCTGTGGACCACTTGACAGGAGGAAGGCTGGGATCTGTTGATTTGGACCCTGTTTTTCAGCTGGGCTCTGCTCAGGGCCACCCTGTCAGTCAGGGAAAAGCCTTAAGCAATGTTTCTGAAAGATAGGGAGAGCTATCTTTAGGCACAAGGAAAGGAATACCCACAAAAGTCAGCTCCCTATTTCTATCTCATATTCAGAGCTGCCAAGTTTCATACCCATCTATAAATCTATTGCTTTCTAACTATAAAGCTGCCTTTTTGCATTTTAATATGAAATTATCTAAGAATTTCACTGAATGGCATTTATTATGATTTAAGAAAAGGCTGTTGATTGTAGACATCCTTAAGTGGTTTGGTAAATAAATACAAAACAACAAAAAATGATTTGATGTTTCCAGTGACAATTTGGTGGCAATTTTCAGAGATACAATAGTTCTGCATGCAAAATACATCTCTTTATATCATGGCTGGCAGGAATCAGTTATCCTTCTTTTTTTTCTTTTTTTTTTTTTTTCCTGCAAATTCATTGAAGAAATGTTGTGGTTTGGTATTAACAATGCTGTATCAGAAAAACTCATTGACTACTGCTTTTTTCTCCCATTAATAACACCTTTTGGAGGTAGTTCCCAATAACTGCATAAAGTATTGCAAACCAGATCACTGCCCCAATACTTTTAAAAGCAATTTACGCCTGTGAAGATTAGCTGTTTCAAAATTCTCACACAGTTCACTAACACAATTTATTTCCAAGTCTTACAAAGAGAGTGAGAAATAGAGGACTGGAGAAGTGGCAATAAATACCTGCTATAGAATTTCCAAGGTGTTATTTAACTTCAAGTCACCCTTGGTAGCTGCACAATAGCAGAACAATATTTTTGCCAAAGTTAAACTTTTAAAAAATATACTGCATTTAGTATTTTCTATCTAGTTTTTTTCTTTTTATTATTGGTATTATTAGTTACTATTGCCATTATACATTTGAGAATGCATTATTCTTCCTATTGTTCTTAATGTAATTGAGTAGAAATAGCTGAGCTTCAGTCATTTTAGAGTGCACCAGAAAACAAGAAAAAATATGTTTATACATCATAAGTTTGCGTCTTCTGACTTTTAATTTAAAATATTTCAAACAATAAACTGTCCAACAGCCTCACCCTAGAAGAGAAGGTCTTGCCTTCAGTATTACTTCTGTCAAAACAAAAATCTGCATTTTTAAACACAGAGGAATATTTTACTGAACACTTGTTTACTAGTCTTTCTCTGAATAAATGAATGTGCCTTGAGCATTGCTGAAATGTAATTGCAACTACTTTTGTAATGAAAGGAGAGGGTTTCACACAGGAATTAGTGTGGGGAGCAGGTGAACCTGTCACAGGGAGTGAGAATGAGCAAAGTTATCAGTGATGTTCTTCAGGAATGCATTTGGAAACCAAAACAATCCACTTCTTTCATTATTCACCTGGTACAACAATGTGGTCTAGGCTTAAGTCTTTTGTCAGTAATATAAAGTGGTACAGGGTCACTAACACTGAACAGGATGGAGCATCATGCTCAGAGAAGACCAGAGGACCCATCAGAGCAACAGCAACAGAGTGAATTGCAGAAACAGAAGTGCAGTCATGAGCACGGACTCATGAGCAGGGTCCCTATGTCAGAGGCAGCAGGGAAGGGAGGGGAATGTGGAATGGTGGCTGAAGGTCTGTGAACCACCAATGTGATACAGATGGGATTTGATCTCAGGGACTCTGAAGAGCAGGACTGAATGTCTGGGATAGTCCCAGGCAGTCCTTTTTCAACCTTACATTGCTCCACTTCTATGATGTATCAATCCAAGCATGTTCAGCAGAGAAAAAGGAAGCTTTAGTACAACTATAGAAGGCATATGTATCCATACAGTTACATATGGAGTATCAGAGTCATTTTTATATTTGAAAATAAAAAGGGAATTTAAACTGAAATGGGTCCAGAGAAATTCTACCAAGGTGATGAGGAAACTGAGATAAACAAATGAGAAGAGATTATTGGATCTTGGCTTATTTAGCTAGGCAGAGAGAGAGGAAAGAAAAGGATTATTTTTCACATCACTCAGAGTGTATACTAAAGGGAAAGAAGAATGGGACAAAGCAGAGGATAAAATAGTGGTACAATCATTTCTGGATTTAGAAACTGAACTTGTTAAACATAACCTGCCAACTCCCTTCCTAATGAGTGACCAGTTTTGAGAAGATGTATGAGGGCATTTCTACCTTTGTCTTTACCCTGAGAGGCTGGACTCAGTAAGGGATGAGAAGGTGGGTGAGCACTGCTGGCAGCTACTTTGGCATGCCTTGCTGATTTGCTCAGGGTTAGACTAATTGCCTGAACTGGGGTCATAAATCAGAGTAGTAAAACTGGAGTTTGATTTCTCATTCTTCTGTGTAAACATGTAGGATTGGCCCTCATATTTGAATGGGAATGCTGAAAAGGCTTTTGTGGCTTGTGGAGAAAGCAGTGATCAGGTTAGATAATACCTTCCCTGCCCACTGCTTGTGACTATGGGGTGTTGGTCAGCCTCAGACAGCACTGAGCTCTGGGTGCCTGGTCCCCTGGAAGAGTTACCATGGTTGGGACACTGTGCTTTGGTTTTGTGAAAAATGCTTTGGTTTTGTGAAAAAACAGGGACCCTCATGTTGCTCAGGAAGAATTGGGTGAAGGTCTGCTAGACTTGGAGCAGCCTTGGTGATCCATCCTGCCTGCTGGTCTGTAAGTAATTAAAGCTTTGAAACTCAGAAGAGGCCAGTCCCATGACAAACAATGACTTACACTTTGTAGAGCTCCAGGGGTTTTCTCAAAGGTATCACAAGAACTGAACCCTGTGTAGTTTATAAGATGAGCTCACACAGGGTAATTGCCAACTTGCATACAATGAAGCACAGTAGCAGGAGAAGCACTCCAGCCATCAGGCCTTTTCAGGGCATTTGCACTTCAGACACAGATTGGAGAGAGAGGTTTTAATATATTAACAGCCTGGGAAAGAACTAGTGTTTTTTTGTTTGTTTGTTTGTGTTGTTTTTTTGTTGTTGTTGTTGTTTTTGTTTTTGTTTTGTTTTTTGTTTTTTTCTTTTTCTTTTTTTTTCTTTTTTTTTTTTTCTATAAACACAAAAGGATGATGAGAGCCATTGCCAGCTTGAAGAACTAATGTTTATAGAATTGAACTGCAAACCAATGTACCTCAGGAGCTGAGACCTGAGCTGTTGCTCTGGATCACCCTGTTAACCAGCTCTTTCACCATGCTGCTTGCTCCTTCTCTACCTCCCTCTTCTTACAGGAGTTCAAAAACAGCTCAGTGTATCTCTAGGCAGGGTATTTCATAAGGAAAAAGACTTTAAAACATAGTCCGTTCCTTGGTGAGGTGTGCCTTACTTACATATGTCTAGCAGAATACCTAGGTGACTGAAATATATTATTAAGAATAATTGCTGGTGATGAGCAATTGCAGAGTACCTTTAAAAATGTACCCTTGTATAGAAGCAAAAATGGCTGCAAAAATATGGGAAAAATAATGCTTCATAGATTTTTAAAATGAATGCACTCAGTACCACAGTACAATGCATACCTATGTAATAAAAATGGTATTTTACACTAAAATCTTTGTCTTTTTTGAACCTGCAAAATATCATGCTGTATTGCAACAACCACTTACAGTAAACACCACACTGCCTCAGTAAGAATCATTTATATGCTAAAATAAATGGGTTTAATTCATTCTATTTCAGCTTAGATTGAAAAGATTATTTTTATCAGAATCACAGGCAGACAAACTCATAAGAATATTAAACAAAATTCACAATTGCCAAGAAGAAAAAAGAAAAATGTGAAGAAATAGGATTTTGGAGTTACTTACTGAAACAGAACTTCTGTGGATAAGCATATCCATCTTCTGGATGTGCCTGTTGTGCCAGTTATTTTTTTTTAATTTCCTATATCAGACGCTTATATCTACTAAATATTTTATTTATCCATAAAGCTTATTGTAGAATTAAAATTTCGCAGGCAAGCACTTATCTCAGGAAATATCCATTGCTTTTTAAGCCAATCCTGCTGCATTTTGTAGTACTAATATTTGTAGTGAAGTTTCCTAACTTTTTTTTAAACAGTGCATTCAAAGAAGCAGCTTATTAACAAGGAAAGGTGTAAGAATCTCAATGACCTGATGTTTTTCAGTGCTGTGCTTAAATTTAGTCACTGGGTCATGATTTCAGGTATTATTCCTTCATATTTGGTAGGAGAAAGAGGTCTTGATCTCTTTCAGAACTTTAGACACAAGCAGTGATATTTGAAAAAAATGTGTGTCTGTGCACAGCACCATTTTAGTTCACAGCAAGATTTTATTAACATATTCTGAATCATTTAGTGTTAATGTGGAGAATTTTTGGTTGATAAATTTGAAGGTTTAAGTTTTGTAACAGCATCTGGAGACTCTGAATGCCTGATTTGCAACATTTTCACATAGCCCAATTTTTACTGCATAACCTCTTCTGGAAATCAACATTCTTCTGGGCAAGTTGGAATAACTCAGTGCATTCTTTTCTGAAGAGGATGAGGAGAAGCTCACACAAGCCCTCTTTCTATGTATGTGTGGACTTCAGGGAGTGTCTTCATTTTGGAGCAGGGGCAGGCAGTCAAAGTGGTTCAATTTTCAAACAGAACACCTGTTTGCAAAATGAACATCAGTTCTTAGACACATGTGTGTTCTGAAACATGTAACATAAAGGCTACAAAATCTGAGACAATGGGCTTAAAGGGTGTGTAATGCAATGGGTTTGATTTTGTCAATTAAATCCTCTGGCTGTAGGTACTTTTATACCAGGAGTTGAAGGAAAGCCACAGTTTCCAATTTATATTGCTGCCTTCATTTTCTGACCATTTCATAGCAACCCACCACCAATGCTTGTTTACCAAGGATGGATGAAGATTCAAGAAGGCTGAGGGAGGCTGACCCATCTGGGTCAAGACTTTCTGTCCTCTGAAGTTAGTCTGTCACTGCTCACTCCTTTGCAAGTTTTTCTGCAGTCTGTACCTGACCTAGAGAGGCAAAGAAAGGGTCACTGGATCAACAGCTCAGGGCTAATAATAGCTGCTGACTAACCTTGAGAGGCTGTGGTGTACACCTACCCTGTATCACTGTGCTGAACATCCTGCCTGAGAAGCCAGGCAACTTGAAAATCAACAGCCCCTGCCCCTGACAGCCAGAAAATCCTGGAGTTGCAGAGGTTGCTTTGCAGTGGGAGGCCCTGAGGTTTGGTGCAGGTGGAACAGCTACAGGAACCTGAAACAAAAGCTGGGCACTATGGAGATACAGGATGGGCACTGGGAGTTTGTCTGCAACCTGCTAGTATTCTGTGGGTGGGCTCAGGTATTAATTACATCAGAGCACTAAGGATAAAGTAAAAATGTTCAGAGTGATGTTTTCCCCAACTTTTTCTCCTAAGGATGGAGCAGAGCTGTACCTGTCTCATAAGAGAAGGTGCTGAGCACAGTGGTGAATGAAGGCAATGATGACACAATGTATGGCTGCTGCCTGCACTGCTGGACTCCCTTTCCTTGCTCACAGCCAGGAGCTGCAGCCATCCCTTTTTCAGCCAACAGCAGTGGTGCTTGGCCATGATATACCTGGGAACCAGCTTTCTCATTCATCCTTCTAGATTTATTTTAGTCCTTTTACATCTCTGCCTATGCATACAGTCAGCCTTAAAGGAGAGAAAAGAAACCCAACTCCTGGGGATTGCTGGTTTTGATTCTCGTTGTGGAGCTGGAGAAGTTTTCACACAATAAACTCCAGAGCTGGCAAAAAAAATGTTGGACTGTATCATGTTAATCTGTGTGAAGGCTGGAAGCAGCCACATCTTCACAAAGACTTTCCTCTGTATCCACAAATGAGAGCAGGGAAGACAAAACCCCAAGAACTGCTCTGGAATTTAACTCAGGAAATGCTTGACCATGTGCCTAAATTTAACTGCTCAGATAATCCTGTGCTTAAACTTGCTGTTTGTGTTGTCTGAGTGTGGTCAAAAGGTCCTTGGAACTCTTGATGAATGAGAGCCAGGCGCGTTGAGGGAGCTGAATATAACAGGTTGGATCCTGCTTACCTAGAGCAGTCATGTCACTCCATTCATGGTTTGACTGCTTATATAAATAAAATGAATAGGACCTGACCCAGGCATTGCACTTAGTTGGAAATAATCCCTTTTATGGTTTTCGAGAGCAGTTTCTCAGACTGCTTGTACTTTTTTGGCCTCTGAACAGATGGATTGCTTCCAAACCTTATCACATTCTGATTAAATTGTTGTGTGGGAGTCAACAGGTACATATTAAATAGGCTGTGAGATTACCTTCCATTCTGATGGCACACCGTATGTAATTAGAAAAAGAGAAATGAGGCTGGAGGAACACGACACAAAGCTCTGGCAGGAGTTCAGACGGAACCAGAAGAGTGCATAATGCAGTCTGCAGACCCTTGACCAGAGATTTCAAAGTCTCCAGTAAGGATGCATTAAGCAGCATTTTTATTTTCTTTCTGCCTGTTTCTCATGCAAATTCTGCATGCAGAAGGACTGAGCAGGTGTTGGGTCCTTAATGTGTCCCAAGCAGCAATAAGAAAAAAAATTGCTTTAAATAAATGCAACAGCTGTAAGAGGATTTTGAGCTGGAGGATAAGGAAGTTCTGGAGTCTTAGAATAGGAAGGAACGCCTGTGTTTTACTTGCTGATGATGGTTGTGCTTCCTGTTGTGACCCCACTGCAGTGTTTCATAACACCTTGGGAGCAGCTCAGGCAACACTGTAATGAGGAACAGGGATTCCCAGTTCCTCCATGGTATCTGCCAGAATTCAAGGTCTCTTTGGTGATGACAAAAATTGCAATAGGAACTGAAGAAAAAAAGGCAAGATTCCCCACGAGCTGAAAAAAATTTCCAGCTTTGTATTTCCAAGAGCTAGGACTCATGTACCTCAGTGCAGGTCCTGAGTAACACTCACGTGGTTCCTGAATGGAAATGGCCACAGTAATTTTCAAAGGGCTTTGTTAAAAGTCATCTGCACTGCCAGGCTCTGAGCTGCGCTGACTGTCAGACCAGAAAAGCAAGGACAGGATGGGAGACAGCTCTGAACCTTCCTGGGGCCTGACATCATCTTGTACCATCTCCTCATGGGTTGCTCTGCCAGAGCAAAACAGGTAGACTTTGATACACTGTGCTCCTGTTTCCAACTCCTCTAATAGGTGACTGCACTTGAGCTGTGGTGAGTGGAGGTAAGGGAGGGACAGGAAAGAGAAAGAAGGAATTTTTTGGATAAAGAACCTTTATTGATATACACCATGGCTATACATGTGCACACAAACTCAAAATATTGGTTAAATTCCTTTTGGACTCATTGATTCAACTTTCCAAACAAAAATAGATACCTAATTCTCTGCCTAGGCTTTTATACTAACTGGGCAGGAGGAAAGGACTCCAGTCTAAAGACCTGCAACTCTGCAAGAGGCATGTGGGTAGGAACATAGTATTTGTACTTTGATAAGGCATAATAACTTACTGCAGTTTAGATTCACAGCATTTTAAAGTAAATCTAGTTAGGCTGTGTTCGCTAGCAATACACCCACACAACAAATACTATGGTAAGTGGCAATGAGATAAAATCTGGTAAGGCAGCTGTGAAGCAAAATAAAATATCTGTATTTTATGGGCAGCACTTAAGTCATATGAACAGTTTTGAATCATCTTATCGCTGGAGACACATCTTGGATGGCTGTACTTTGTCCTACAACACCAGTGAGACAAACAGCATAGACAGAAAATTGTAAGGTGGTTTCCACTAAGGAGATAATAAGAGATGTCCAAAGAAACTGAGAAAAATTTGGTGGAATAAAAAAATTTCAGAGCACAGCTTGTGATGTTTACCAATGCTTTTGCTCCATTGAAAAGCTGTATTTGATCAGTGAAGTACTGTTTGTCTTATGTACCTAAATTCCTAAGCAGAACAGAACAAACTTTTATTTTCACAGCACAGTAATTTCCTAAGTAATAGGTCATGGTCTCCAACATTTATCAGATCTTAGCCATTCCATTCTCTCTGTTTTCTCTTATTCTCTTTCACCTTGTATTGTTTGTTTTGGTTTAGGATATGAATTTTGTCCCATGACTAAAACAAAACCATTCTTAGATGAGATTTGCCTGTCTGTACCTAGCAGACTTCTTCTGATCAAAGTTATACTGAAATTAGTCCTCTGTTCAGTTTGCAAGAAAAGTGTGTGTTTCCACAGACTACCAATATCATTTAACCAGAAGAAATCCTGACCTTCTCCAGTTTATATGTTGTGAAAAATCTTTATGAAACTGCATGGAAGATGGAAACCATTCATTGAATGGGTTTTTGGCAGCATATGGTATACAGATTTCACAGAGCTTCTCCATCCATCCACCTTTTCCTGGCCTGGATGGACAAGCTGTCATGATCAAGACCTAGAGCAAAATTGCCAGCCCCTGCCAGGGGATGGGTAGCTATGGATTTTTGTACAGCAGGGGGTCTTTCCATGCTGAAACTGAAGCAGCATTTTATCCCTCTTAGACACTCTGGATGGATCCCAGCTAGTGTGGTACAAGAACAGCAGACATGTCACTACTGTGCCCCCTGAGTGCATGGGACAGCACTGGTGATATTTATAATGCAGGTGTAAATAACATGCTCCAATGGTATCTACTGCTTTTAAAGCCACTGCATCTAAAGGAAAAAAGCACTGAGATCATAAAATATACTGCTTTGCATGGACAAATAAAAGCAGCCAAAGTAGGCTTTTGATCTCCTTTCTATCTTCCATGCAAACTTATTCAACAAACTAGAAATTTTAAAATAAATAGTTTAAACATGGATAATAAATCAAGATGAAAACTCACTTCAGGTGAAGATTTGAAAGCAGACAGCATGATCACTTGATGTATCATGAGAGAAGAGCCAGAAGTAGGTTTTTACCTACAAGGTTGAAAGGAACTCAGAAATCTGCCTTCAAAATTTTGGGCATGTTAGCTCCATCTGTTCTTAGTTTGAAGGGGAAACTTTAATGTAAGAATTTTGAGTCTGAGAACCAGGACTTCACTGGAAAAGTACAACAAATTGTAGGGTTAAACTCTCATTCAGCTCATTTAGCCTTTATACCTTTCTAGCAATGAAAAATTAGAGAAAGAGAAATTTAAACAAGATGAAAATTCAGAGAGTATAGTTTAGAAATGGCAGAAGAACATGAAGAGGAAAATTGCCAGTGAATTTCTGTGATGAGAAAAGCCCAGTGAGGAACTAGAAAAAGAAGGATAAAGATGGTGAAATGTGCAAACAGTCCTACTGTACCTACTAGGCCTCGGAGAGTAAAATCCCTTCAAAGAGGAAAGGTAATATCTTGGCTTATGTCAGTTTCTTTTTCAAATTGAGTATGAGTTATTTTACAGTGATTCAGTTCCTGGCATAGACTGAGATAAGTTAAAAATTAATGATTTATGGGAAGTCTGGTGGTTATGGCAGAGGGTGCAGCTGATGTCACCTCTGTTTCTGTACCATAGGACCAAGCACCCCCACTTGGATTTGTCCCAGCACTGGCTCACAGCAGCAGGAGGATCTTGGAGCCCTACAAGTTGCAATAGGACACAAAATAAAGATGCTTGACTCCAGTCAGCAGGCAGAAGAGAATCAGAAGGCTTTATTTACAATTCATTCAGCCTTTTTATAACATGCTGTGCTAAAAAGGAACATTATTGGTCCATAGGATTGACACCTCTCTCCACTGGTTAAGTAACAGAAATAGCAAACAACACCTGGGAGAGTGGTTGTTATGGGAAAGAAAATATTATTTATACAAAGTTGTTTTGGAAAAGGAGGAAAGCTGTTGAAAGTTTCCCTTGGGAAGAGCCAGCAATTTTCAGGCTCAGAAATATTGGGCCCACACCCCACACAGAGAGATCCATTCCACCTCCACCAGGAGCAGCACATAGAGAGGCAGGGACACCATCCAGCTGAATGGTGGTGCTTTGATTTAGTGCTTCTCTTGCAATTTCTGCCATCAGGGCTTCTGTGATGTCTTAGCTGTGATTGAAGCTGTGTGAGGTGATCTGCTTGGATGAATGAGAGCACAGGTGACATCTCTGCTTCCTCAAGGTGAATGTTACCATGTAAATGGCATCTAAATATGGCATGTGCTTGTTGAAAGCTGGCTTAGATACTACAATCTTACCCTGCAGTCTGCAGTCAACCCCACCATGCTGAATCTGTCCATAAAATGTTTCCAAATGCTTCCCAGCTGGGCACTGTGTAAGAGGCATTGTCCCTAGAACAAATATATCAAGAAGCCCATACAGATGCTTGACAAATGGGCTGCTCTGTGGTTTTCTGCTAGCTCAGGTGGTTTTCTTAAAGGGGTTACCTCCAATGTCTGCAAAAAAGGATCCATCAGCCTCTTCTACAAAAGATATAGAAAAGTCTCACTCAAAACTACTGGAAACCCATTTGTCAAAGTAGCTTTGAAATGTTGCAGGTTGGCCATTTTCGAGAGGAGAGGGAGAGGGAGAGGGAGAGGGAGAGGGAGAGGAAGAGGA
>WEIU01016022.1:35569-81494 GCA_013389925.1 Aegithalos caudatus | reverse complement strand
CTGGTGTGGGAAGCAGGGGGAGAGGGAGAGGGAGAGGGGACCAGCACTCTTTTCTTGTCTCTCCTTCACTCCATCGTCACCATCTTCACCATCTCTCCCAGACCATTAATCTCTTGCTCCACTCAGAAAATATTATGCTTCAGCCAGGTGTTTGTGGCTCTGGAGCAAGTCTGGCAGTGGAAGCAGGATCAAGCAGGGTGCTCTGCCTGCAACAAGCCCTAGTCCAGCATGGGGCAGCAACAGGATCTCTCTTGCACCCACACCAGAATCTAGTTGCATACACAGTGTGGTATCTGGGGACCCATCATTTTAAGGTAGCTGCCTAGTCTGAACTAGTCATCTCAGCTTCTTCTCTGGTCAATATGGTGAGTCTAAGGGAGATGCCTAAGGTGGGAGAGATGGCTCTGGAGTTCTGCATATCTGCTATGAAGTGACATCAGACAATTGGCTCTGACCAGATATCCAACTTTTAGATATCTAGAGCTGCATAATAGAAATACTCCTCTAGGGCAAAAAGATGAATGGAGGATAAATAATTCAGAATGGTGGATCATACATCTTTGGCCCATTGAGAACTCTTTCCACCAAGGATTTTGGGGTATTTTATTATTTTTTTCTCAAAAGACACATATTATTGTACCCTTCTCCTACAGGTGTGTGAATAAAGTACATATTTCCTATTATCATCTAATGGAGCTATTCCTTTGCTAAATAGGTGGAGGTTTGTATTTTGGAGCTAGAGGCTTTGTAGACAATTCATTGTATATGTCATTGCACAAACCCTGAATGAAGTTTATTAGCATGTGATGAGTTCATAGCAAACCTGTCCCCATCATAGCAACCAGGGCTGTGAGGATCCCAAAAGTGCTGAGTGGAGTGCTGGAGCCCAGACTCTGGCCAGAAGAATGAGAGTTTTTTTGGAGCACAAGTGACAAGGAGATTCAGGATTTATGTTATAGAAAGGGCTGTGGTTGCACCTGGCTCCTGTAGTGAAATGCTGACCATTTTCAGAAAATCTGTAACTAACTGTATTAAGCCTGGAAGATTTAACTGGAAGATTTGTCTGGCTGGCTGGTAACTGACAGAACAGTGAATTTTTATTCCAATCTTTGATTACTCATTAGGCTAGGATGGCAAGTTGTTCAACCAGGTTAGCAGCAAAGCACTTCTAGGCATGCTTATTGTTGCATCTCTAGGAATGGAGGTGTTTAAGCCAGTAAGTATAAGGAAAAAATTCCTGAAGAGTCAGAGCCAGTGGGAGGGTTTTTTGGTTATTTTTGTTTTGTTTTTGGTTTTATTGGTTTGGTTTGGTTTGGTTTGGTTTGGTTTGGTTTGGTTTGGTTTGGTTTTCTTTTCCAGCTTAATTTTGGATGAAGTTTCCTATATCTTCCCTGAATCCTTGATGTATTTCTTCAGAAATGATAATTTCTGTCAGTTGTATTAAAAATTGTGCTTTATGCGTATTGGAATTGGGATCTGAAACTTGTATGAGTTTCTCCGCTTAGCTGGGAGCAACTGAACTGAGAGGCAGCACATTTCCAACCAGAGTATTTCCCAGCAAGATGAAATAGTCATGACTTTGAGCCAGAACTGAGACTGTATGAGATAGGGGCCTGATGTCCTACTTTTGTCTGCCAAGCAGAATCCTTTCCTTTTACAGCCCCTGTTATGCAGGTGGATAAAAGTCCATTTTTTATGGTAACTGTTGTCACAGACAAGGGGGATCTACTGATTGAGTCCCTAAGCTACAGTGCTAGGATTCTAGCACTGGTGTGCATCATGCAACCCAGACACAGTATTTATCAGGACTGTGTTTCTGGGAAGTGCAACTGTTAGTGATGTGGTGGACAGAGAAGTAATTTTATCAAAAGATTTAGTGTTACAGAGAGGACCTCATGCAGGGTCTAAGAAAAAAAAAAGCAGTGCAAATGCAAAGGGCAGTATATACATTTTGGAGGATGGAAAGGCAGCTACAGGACCATTAACAAGAGGAGATGCTGTCTTTTCCGAACAGATAGCCGATATGAAAGACCTTGATGGCTTCATCTGAGATTGAAGCACCAATATAAGCCTTTTAATGTGCTGTCTCTTGAGACCTCTTGTTGAACACTTACATTTTCTTTGCATCATCATGCCTGAGATACATTAAGGTTTATTGAATGTGCAGGATGTTGGCACACTGTGATGACAGTGGCCAGCATAGCAGGTCATTAAGTGGCTGGTGGTGGATCTCCAAAACAAGGGGTGGCAAAGTGGCAGAGAACTGGGCATTACTGCCCCAGAACTAAATGATATACAAGAAAGATGTTAATCTGATGAGTATGATATGAAATGAAAACAGATGAAAGGTTTGTCAGCTCTGACCACACCAGTTATTTCTAGCTTGCGTTCAGAGTATAATACCGGCATATTGAATTGTGTGGTTACATGCAAACAGTAAGCATGCTCTGCAGTTTGTGTCAGTAGAGCCCATGAGAAATCAGGTCTCCATAATGAATATCTCTCTGTGTGTTTGTATCCCTCAAGACTGGAATGATCCTCATCAATTGCTGCAGGCAGGCTTGTGGACAGGGATCTGGAGGCAGTGGGGAGATTAGCTCGCTGGCATCTCATCATCTTGACGATAGAATTTAGCCCAGAACAACTTCTTAGGTGTAATCTGTACAAAAAAAGAAAAGACAGATGCTTTATTTATATCAACAAATTTTGTACTTAAATGATGCTTCCAAGTGAAATGTGCCCTCGAGGAATCTGTCTAGTGATGTCAGATGTTCACATGCCTCGCTGCTACAGAGGTGGTGAAAAAGGAGTAGAAAAAGGCAAAGCAGTTGGGAGCCTTCCCCCTCACACCACTGTTATTACTGCCCAGAGAGCATTACATGTTTGTCTATTCTCCCTAAAGCACTGCTTCATGGCACTCTTCACGTGAGCAGTGAATTTCCATAAGTGCATGGTGACCTACATTCAAGGCAGAAGCCTTGCTGCTTGCTTTCGGGAGTGTGCCCTGGCTGCCTTCCAGATCAAGCTTGAGATTCTCAGCATTTCATTTCCTGGCTCATCCCTGTCGGGTTTTCTGAGGACTGGGTTGTCTGCAGAACATCTGCACAGAAAGGTCACTGCAAAAAGAAGGTTGGAATGAATTTTTGTGGTAGCCTTAAACATTACTCTGACAGAAGCTATAAAAATATAGCCTATGACGAACACAAATCAATAGGCAGTTAAGAAAGCATCAGCCTGGTTATAATCTGGGCTTGTAAAAATCAAGACTGTGATTCAGTCATAAAATATTTTTTTTCAGACTTTGTCAAAGTCTTACCATTAAATGAGTTCCTGAATCAAAAGTCTGGGCTTTGCCATGGGTGCTTTGCCCTGCCGTGTACCTTATCACTGACAGGAGAAGCTACCAACCTGTGAAGTGGTGTAAGAGTATTAAATAGTGTAACAAAAGTGCCATCACAAACCTTTTGTGTGGACAAAACATGAGTCTGTAAACTGAGTGCATGATTAATTTTATAACATATTACACAGCAAACTGGCTGTGAACTTCCTATTTCTGGTTTGGGTTTTATTCTGCAAGTAAAACAGTTGTTGGAAGTGCTGCAGGGAGCTGTGGTAGGAGCATATGAATCACTAACATCTTTCAAAGGAAAGCTCTGCTCTGAGTGTGGCTGTCCCAGTGGTGAGGTGGCATGGAGACCAGACAGACCAAAACCAAAGCAGAAATTAAATTAGTTGAATATGCTCAGAGATAACCATTTCTAGAGAAATTTAGACCAGCTGTTCCTTTGGAGTCGCACAGTACAACTAGACAAATACTTTAGAATAAGCAGCACTGGCCTCACTAACATCCTCTATAGCTATGAGGGTAATTGAATATTAGGATGTGTTGCTTGGGCTCATGAAGAGAATTCCCTCTTCCAAGTTACGTCTCACTAATGTGAAAATGTGCAAGGGCTAAAGGAGCACATTCCTGTCTGCTCCAGCCTATCACACTACATAACCACACAGAGAAAGGTGAACAAATAAAAAGATAAAATCAAACTATCCACAAGGAAAATCTCTCCAAACTTACAGCCCAAATACTGAAAATTCTGAAAATCCTGAAAATTTGGAAAACCAAAGGCAACTTTTCTTGGCTAGTGGAGAAATAGGAAAAAATATGGGAATGAGTCATAAGGGTCAGGGCTAGTTCAGACTTCAGATTGACTGGAGTGTGTTTCATGCAACTGACTTTTTTCTGTGACACAGACAGAGGAAAGGCTGACAAGGCAGAATGATAATAACAAGTGACCATGACTCCACAAGGCTCCTCTTTCCCAGCAAGCTGGCTAATTGCTGGGAGGCTACTTACTATCTGGAAGGGCTGTCCTGTGTTTTTGAAGTTTCTTAACTTCAGCCAAATGCAGTAACCATACCTGAAGCTTCTTTGACATAAAAATAGATCAGGAGTAAAACAGCAGCGATGGAAAGCTTCGAGAATTTGTATGTTTTGACCCCAGGCTATTTCTCCTAGCCAGGAGGGATTTCCCACCCTACTTTGCAGTAACCTCACTTTCCAGACTGCCTCATTTAGTATGGCTTTGCCTGACAAGGGGAGGAGAGCAGGGCTGTTCCTGTGGCAGCTGGCAGAGCAGTGTCCTTAGCTGTGGTCATGAGAGAGACCTCTGCTCTGGGCTTGGGCCAGGGAATGGTACAGGGCCTGAGTACATTGTGGCTGAGAAATGCTGACCCAGTGTGGCTGGGGCTGGTGTTCAGTTTCCCTTTGAAACACCCCCTCTTCACTTCCATTTCTGCTTTTGCGCCTGCAAAGCACAACTGTGTTTTACTTATTTCTCTGTCTTGTGCTTTCTGCTTCTCATTTTCTTTCTTCTCCCTCAAATCTTTTCTTTACTTGTTCTGTCTTCTCATTCTTGTTCAATGTGTGTTTTCCCTCTGGTCTTTTTCAAAAATTGCTGCTCCCACCCTCCATGAGCAGCTCTCAGTGATCCTCACCCTTCTGGAACATTGAACAATGTTAGGAGCTCAACCACCGCAACAAACCTGGTGGATGAACTTAATCCTGTATTTCTCTGGTTGCTGTGCTACAGAAAAGGCTGTTTTGTGCATGAAGTTCTAAGGCTTGCCAACCATAGAGGAAATGTAGCATCCAAACCTACACCATACTAACACTAGCTTTTCGGTCAAATAAGAACACAGGTTGCTAGGTCCAAAACTGAACCAGGATTTTAATTTGCAAAAATAAACAAAACTGCATAACGGCATTGTTCAGTGTAGAATTCAGTGTTCTCATTTTTTATGAAAAAGCATGGGAAACTGAAAAACAACACTGCCATCAGGCACAGCATGAAGCAAGATAAAGACAAATGAATAATATTGGGCTACTTGCTTTTCCTAATTGCTGGGGAAAATCAACTAAAGCAAAGGTGGATGTTAAAATGTTTGCAAGGATAAAAATATCAAGTAATTTTCAGTTTAAAAAAAAAAAAAAAAGATGCCAATACTCTGAAACTTTACTATTTCCTCAGTGCTTAAAAGAGAGGTTGCTGGGGTTCCATCTCTCCTCCTGATAATGCGAGAGTAAAAGTTTTTCTGAAAAATGCCAACATGTACTTGTGTCCTCTCTCATCATTTAAGAAATGTTTCTCCTTTTAAAGCAAAAGAACAACTTTTACTGATTACTGTAAATTCAGAAGTTATGTGTTGGTATCAGCAATCCACACCTTGCCATAATTAAACTTTCTGTTTCCTTCCTATCAAGCCTGCTGGACCGAAACACAACTTTAACATTGGCATCTCTTCATCATATTTTAATGAACTGCAGAAATACCCACTAAACTGAGAGCAGACATTATATATTGTTAATAAATATAGACTACACAAGGATATCAATAGAAAACTCATCTGGGAATATTCCTTATAATAACTCTTCCTTGAATCTACATTGGCTTTTTAAAGAAAAAAAATCTAATTATCAGCTTGATTTCTTTTAGGTTGTGGTTCTTTTTTAATCAAACCCCAAAACCCAGAGTGAAGGAATATGAGATAGACAACTTCTCCTCAAAATGGCAGATGTAGAATAAATTTCAGAAGGATGAGGGAAAATACATCTTACCTTTGTTTCCATTCTTTCTTCCCCAGTCTTTGTGGCCCCTTTCCCTCTCATTAGCCGTAGGATGAAGTGCCAGAAAGAGGACATGTGGAAAGCTCAGGGTTTGTGCAGTACCTCCCCTGTGAGATGGCATGGCAAGCTGAGATGGGGGTCTGCAGAGAGCTCCTGCCAGCAGCAGGGATGAATGGCACACGGGCCAGGGCACCAGGCTGAGCTGGAGTCAGCCTCACTCTGAAAAAGTTGGTGATGGAAGGAGTTTAAAATGTTCTCTTTAATACAGACCTGATTATTACTTAGGAACATTGTGAATTTTTAACCCATGAGTTAATGAGTTCAAATGGATTGTACAATCTGAAGGAAACAGGCAGGTGTGGGCAAGACTGCATGTTGCAAATCTATATTATGTCTGATATGGAGATTCACTCTTCCTCCTTTTCTCCCTTCCCCTTTGCCAGCACTCTGATGGCAGGGTACAAAGATAACTCCTTTGTTTGGTACAGTGAACATTTCACTTGTTCCATTCTGTGGGGAAGCAAGGCACCCAGATGCAGGGAGACCACAATTCTCAGCAGTGACATGGCCTACAAAATTCTACTCATGTAAAAAATGACAATCTGATGCTGAACAGTCTCTCGTCTTGCATCCACAGGGGGTGCATTACAGACAGAATTAGTATGTATTTCTTAGTTTTTTTGTATTCTCAATAATTCAGTAACTACTCAGTTTGTTTAAGGAAATTGGAGTTCTAAGCTTGTTCAAAAAACCAAGAGGAACAGGATCTTTCCTACCACTTTCTTGCCTACTCCTTTGTGCAACTCAATAACCTGGCTTAAACACAGTGATAATGATTTAATTGCCTACACACTACCTGTCAATGATGCTTAAAAAAACCACATCCTTCTTGGGTTTCCTGGATCTACATTTCAGTAGCCTAAGTCATGGCCTCAGAAAAAGAAAGGGAAGGTTGTTCCTTTCTTTTATAAAAGACTTATTATGTTAGGGGCAGGGCAATTCTCAGAGACTTAAGACATCAAGGATATGTGAGTGCACCAGTGCAGGGTCTTGCCACTAACACTGTTTGCTTGGAACCTGCTTCTCAGACAGAGCTGCAATTTTGTTTGTGTCTGACTGACATGTATATCTGACATGCAAAGCCGGGATTTGTGCATGCACATATGTCCCTGTTGCACTAGAAAAGGTAAAATTTGCTGAGATATAAGATTTCTATCACATGTAATAATTGAATTTCTAAACTATGATAAAGGTAGGTTTACATATGACTTTCCTTAGTGCTTTGCAGACTAGAAAGATAAAGCAATATGGCTTGGAAGATTTCAGAGCAGAAAATTTTGTGCCTAAAGATTTAAGAATCACTATTGTACACAAAAATCCAACAAATGTGTGTGGGTGGGAAGGAAGGTCAGCCTGTTCCTTATGCAAAATCATGATCAATAAGAGCAGAGTGATGGCTGGGGTGCGAGAAGGGGGCTACATTTGAAAGAACCAGGATAAGTGAGCAGCAACAGCTGCAGTCATTATAAATCAGTTCAGATTTTAATCATCACTGTATACCACAAAAAGGAGACTGTTTATCTCTTGTTTCTCCCTCCCAAACTGCCACAGCTGCCCTACCCTTCTGCTTTACGGGCACATCCCCTGCAGCCTCTTCTTCCTTTATCAGATTTCACCATGGACTGTCTTCTTCCTGGCATAACATTTTGGTCTACATCCCACTTCTTGCACCCTTGTGTGACTAAACAAGCAAGTGCTGTACAACTTCTCTACCTCATCTGGTCTATGCCAGGCCCACCAGATCCCCCACCCCCCCCACCCCCCTCAGATTCTGAGTGTATTCACTACAGTGTCACTGCTCTCTAGTAGCAGGCTCTAGTGCAGCTCATTAAATGCAGCTTTAAAAACATCCTTTGCTGTGTTGCCTACAAAAATCGGAACTACAACAAGGAAGTGATACCTTCAGCTTGCTGTGCTGTGCAGTGTTGCCTCCTTTGCTCTCTTACTTGATCATCCATGTCTATCTTTTTCACACCTGCTACTTAATGGGACCAAGAAAGGACTTTAGTAAGCTCTGGTTGGAGCCATGCATAGCAGAAACCATGGATGAAGTTGCTGGGCATTGCATCCATTGAATCTCTAAGAAATATACAATCCAATAAATATTTGGGCTGGTCTGTCTTGATTGATCTGTTGAAATAAGCCGTGTCTCAGCTGTTCTGGTTCTTCACAGTTGACTCAGAACTTATTGCCAGAGTTCTCTGATCCCACATGCACCGGTAAAAATGTGAAGTATGCAAGTATGATGTTACAGGTTAGCATTTATTCAGGAGTCAGTGAATACACTCTTTAGATTTCTCTTGTGATAGTCAAATAATGAGAGGTCAGAGACTGGGAAAGCATTCAGGGTTTAGACTCTTGGCCCAGATTGCCTGTTTCTTTCCCAGTATGTAAAGTTGTTTTCTTCCTCTCACAAAAACAGTTTCTGTTTTGTGTCATGCAGCTACACATATTCCTGGGGTGTGACATGTACATGTTCAAAACCTCCTGGTAACAGTAAACAGAAAAAAACTCAAGAGAGCCTGTTCCTGTCAGCCAGCTGGACATCATCATGCAGGTACTGTAGGGGTAAAGCCTGGTGCATTTTCCATGGTGAGTTTTTGCTCCCCTGCTTACAAAGGATTTGGAAGCAGAGTGTCGTGTTTGCAAATGAGAAATCCTCCTCTTCCCTTTTCTCATCTATTATCAGTGATCTCTGGTGTGAACAAAGCAAAAGAAACCCCAGAGAATAAAAAGCCCTGAAAATGCTACTTTAGGCCACAGAAGTATTTTGCAGTTCCTGACTGTCAAGTTCACAGCCAGGACACAATCTGTACTTGTGGCCAGCCCTCATCACTTCCTCAGCAGCTCCCCAGACACTTCTGGGCACGCTGGGACATGTAGGGGACTAACCCAGACCGTGCAGGGCTCTGTAGAGGTGCTCAGGAGGCACCAGGAGCAGGCTGGATGGTTAGCACCTACATGCTCCTTCCCTGGAGATCCTGGGTGGGCTTTCCCTGGGGTTTAGACAAGGGAGGGACGGGCTGGGGAGCACAGGAGGAGAAGGAGGTGCTGAGAACTGGAGACAGAGAAGGCAGTTGCCCTCAAAAGACAAAAGCAGTGGTGGCAGTGAGTGGAGATTGCTGAACAATGTCTTATCTACTCTTTCAGGAACTAACTGTGATTTCAACAGCAGTTTTGACCAAGGTTGATCAGTTACTTCTAGCACAGCCCTGGCTTTTGGCTCTGCAGCTAACTCAGCTAATGTCTGTATAGGGTAGATATGCTGCACAGTAGATCTGTGGCACAGAGCAATGTGTTAAAGAGGGTGCTACAAGTGCCAGGATAGTTCCTTCTCCTTGTCTTTAGGTACACTGGCCTCAGTGTAACTCAGTTAACACATGGAACTGCATGGAGCTGGTGCACTTGGACCCTTGTATCCCTGCACAATGCTTCTCTGGATGACCACTGTGCTGTGGGTAGGAGACACAGAGGGGCAATACTGCAGGATAAACAATGTTTAGGGTTGTCCAAGCAGTACAAGGCAGGATGGACATTAATTCCCATTACATTCCCAGTCCCCACTAAGTTCTCAGACCACGTCCTGTTGCCAAACAACGCTACAACGTCCCATTATCTTTCTCCAGCCTGCTTAAGGAAAGCAGTAATACTCCTTCAAGAAGCAGTGTCAGATATGGTGTTCTCTACTGGAACTGGAGATTAATGCAGACCTACAATGACCTTATTTACATTTTTTTTCAAAGTATTTCTTTCTGGATCTTCTTGTCATCCATTTAAATGCCCACTCCCTGGTTGATTTAGTGAGGTGTTCAGCCAGTCCTCCTGGGAATAAAGCAGTCTTAACAGTGGTTTGCATTCAAGCCAGTATCCCTTCTTCTACCATCATCACCCCAGGATTACTTCACAGCCAGCCGAAGACAAAAGCCTGTGACAAAGTGATGACAGCAGTTTCCCAGGCTAACATGTCCCAGGGGCTCCTCAGCTGGGCACCAGCCTTCCTGTGCAGTGCAGAGTGAAGGGGCTTTCTGCCACAGGGTAATCCAGAGCCTGGGGCATCCCAGACGATGTGTAAGTTGCCGAAACACAGAGTGGAGCAGGGCATTTCAGTGACTACAGTGCTGGGAGGACAGTGGTCTTGGCTGACTGCTCTCTTCAAGAGCAATTAGTCAGCACCACCAAGTGTGTGTGCCCAACCCTGCATGCACTGCCAAGGATCCATTCCAGAAGGGATGAAATGTGCCTGACAACACCACTGCAGCTGTGAGTCTGCTACACTTCTGTGTGGAGAGCCCTCTTGCTAAGTACCACTAGGAGAATAATTTACTTTCTGCAATTTAAAAAAAAAAAAAAAAATCTGTGCTGTGGTCCCTGCAAATTCATCCTCAGCACTTTCCTTCTGCTTTGCTTTCAGATATTATTTTCCCAGTGCAAGAGGTTTTGCTTCATTCCCTCTATTCCACAGAAATAAAACATAAACTAAAGCATGACATAAACATGTGGCTCTCCTGTGTAATCCATTAACCAATGCTCCTTCAGGGCTGGATGAATCACCCTGAGCAGAGATGTTTCTAAGCACACACCATACGTGCTTTAGAGCAAAATAGGAAATACCTGAGCTTGTCTTATAACAGTTGTGCTTGAATCAAAGCAGATGATTCGTAGCCAGGGTCAGGTTCACAAGAAAGGGCGAGGTTGCTAGAAAATCAAAATTATAAAGCTTCCTGTTTTTAGAGATAGATTTCAACAATGATTATTGCTGCCTCAGGGAAGGAAATGGATGCCTGCTAGCTGAAAAGTACCTCACTATCTCTCCTGGCATTTGTGTGCCAAAAAGTCACAAACAACAAGTGAATTGTGCTGCAAATGAAAGGAGCCTTCCTTTTGGAGTTTTAATCTACAGTAAAATTACTGCACACTGCAAAATTAAGGCTGCTCTGTTTTTTGCTGTTATGCAAACTTTAGGCTTTCTCCTAGGCAACACAGAGTGCCCTTAAGAACTAGAAGTGCTCCATGTCTTATGACTTTCTTTTCCTTATATACACAATGATTAAAACAAAAGACAGCTGTTAATTTCAGGAAAAAGCCACCATGTAATAAATCATTTGGACTGCACCATAATAACACTCCTCTTCAGACAGACAGAACTGAACATAAGAGCTGTCTACATTTGGTACTACTTACCATAAGAAGGTATCCTTTTATTTCCAAATATAAGGGAAAGTTGGCTGCACATCACAGAGCTGCTGATCATAATACATACAGGAAGTGAAATCTAATTTTTTCTTCTTAAGTGACACTTCACCAGAGGCATGACAAGCTTTATGTGTCATAGAAATAATATAGTTCCATATAATCATGGAATGCTCTGGGCTAGAAGGGACCATAAAAATAATTTAATTGTAACCCCCTGCCAGGAACAGGGATATTGCTCACTAGACCAAGTTGCTCAAAGCTCCATCCAACCTGGCCTGGAACATTTCTGAAATAATTCCTGATTCTTTTTCACCAATGTCATCATGTACTTTTGTGATACAAGTGACAGATTTCATGTTTGCTGTGAATTGCCTTAAGTCAGTTGACCAGAAGGGTCTGAATCACCTTTGCCACAAAGGCTCACCTTGTCAGAGCTGAGAGAAGCAAGGCAGGAAGAGGCAAAGCACTGAGTGTCTTCCTGGTTATGCATCCCAGAAACCATTGTACTTTACTCCAGATGGGAAGGCACAAAAGCAAGCTGGAATATCATCAGGTCCTCTTCTCCCTGGGAGTGATGAATATGGTTTGATTCAGAACCCAAGGAGCAACGGAGATGGGGCTTTTCCCACAGACAGACTGTCATGTAAAGTCCAAGCTTGCCCTTCCTGATGACTTAATCTGCACTCATGTTTCATTTTTGAAGGGTAGGTACAAAACTGAGTGGGCACCTGTCTTTGGAATAAAGTTAGATTTCATTCAGTCTGTGCTGGTTCTGACCAGGGTAACTATGCATAATGAATTACAATAGTTATAACAATTATAACAGAAGTCATCTTTTTTCAAAATAAGGCACCCATCAGGGGACATGCTGTTCCACCAGAAGCTGTAGAAGTATTTCTTCAGTCAGTTCTCTCCATATGAAGAACATTTCCTGTTTGTGTCTTCAAGACTCAGGATCACTTGAACACCCAAAGCACCATCAAGTGTCTCCCCAGCTGCAGCAGAGCACACTCTCACAGGGCCATAGCACCACAGAAACAGATCCATAGGACAAGCTGATGAACTGCTCCCAAATGATGAGGCCTGGATAAACACATTGAGACACATGCATGCACATTTTTATTGTAATGCTTTGATACAGGCTCTTAAATTATCAGATGCAAAGGGTATCCTGTCTGGATGCATTAGCTCCTCAACAAAACAAGCTCTGCTTTTGTTTTGAATCACTCTGAACAGTGCAGTAAGCACAGAATTAATGTAGGTAAAAAACACTGAGTCAGCCTGCTTGGCTTAATAATTTCTCAGGCTCTGCAGGTAAGCTCCATTAATATCTCTATGGATTTTGAGGAAGATAAGATTTTATGTGCCAGGTGTTGTAGAGGATTTAGTGATCCTCTTGATTTCAACAGTGATATAGAAGGTGGTACTAACTGTTCTTTGTTGAGTCCCTCCTACTCATCTGTTTTTGTAGGCTGAATATAAGCTCAGTGTCACCTTGAATCTATTTTTTCAGGGTATTTGCTGTACAAGTAAGTAGGTAATTGGATACAAAGAAGGAACAAAGAAAGTAATTTGCATAGATTTGATGTTTTAGAAACAAGAGTACTTATGAAATGGTGTGTGAATTCAGGGTCATGGTTCATCTTTTGGAGACAGTTCTGAAGTTCAGATTTGGAACCAGGCGCAGTTTTCAGACCATTTGCTAGGTTTAGCAAATGGGAAATATGGTAATTGATAAAACATTTAAGAAAACATAACAAGAAATCCCAAAAGGACTTTTTCAGGTTTATTTGCTTTTTGAAAAATGTCTCCAGATTGGGAGAACACAGATTGGCCTATGAAAAGTTTCTCTGCATTTAGAATCTATTCCAAATAAAAGCTTGTGTAAGGAAGAAAAATGATGGCTGGAATATTTGTTACTATAGGAGAAATTCTGGGATTATGAAGTGGACCATTTTAAGGCAATGTGTTTTATGTTGGAAAAGAATGTGGCCAGATGTCCTAAGGACTGTGGGAACTATTAAGGTAGTTTAAAGCAACCTGTTCAAATCCCACAAGGAATTCAGCAGCTATTTATGAGCACGCTTATAGTGCTAAGTAAAAGTGAAGCAGGACAAACAAGACTTCATCCTCCTCACTTGCCCTGTCGCATTGCTAACTCACCTCCACACCCTGATTTGGTCCATTCCAATTGAGATTACATTTCTTTATAGTCTTCTTTAATACAATTGAAGGGAAACATTTTTACACTGCAATCTGACCACTTCAGAAAAAAAAAAAAAACAAAAACAAAAAACAACAAAACAGGGGACTGAAGTGTGCATTGCAGACTGGGGATAAAACCTGCTTAAACTCTGGGATTCACTTCACCTGGGATTTCCTAAAGATCCCAAACTGTGATAATGCCAACAGGGCTCTGATTGTGTGTCTCAGTTTGCTAAGGTTTTGTTTCCATGAGTTAATGCTTTGAAACAACCAGCAAAATTTGTAGTTACTGGCTGGTTGTCATCTGGATGCTTGGTGTCTAGAATTAGGACCAAATAAGTCCCAGGTGACCTAGCACAAGCATGAAGAATGTCAGGAGAAAATATTACACTGGGATTTTGGAATAGTTATACTGAAGACAGTTGCATACCAATGGTATAAATGGTATTTAGCACTGACCAGCTGGAATGAGCTTATTTTGCCATGCACACTCTGAGTTGTGAGAAGAATGGCTGGCCATTAACATTCACTACAACCCTTCTTTTTGTATTCTGAGTTATTTTTTCATGAGATTCTTATATAATTTTATGCATAAAAGTTGTTTTGTGGGTTTGTTGGTCAATATGGCTTACACGTAAATGATCTTTTACAAGCGCTACTTTCCTCCCCTTCACAGGCTGGTTTTTTAAGCTCACTGTTTGTCTGTACTTTTGAGTAATTGTTAGTTTAGGATATTGACCTTATTATAGGAAGAACATGCAGAGATTTCTCAGTCATTATGAAGAGCTATCTGTATGATGTAGCCCAGGCTCAACAGCAGGGATGCTCACAGCTTCAGCTAGGTGGAAAAAAAACTTCTAACAAATGGAGTGAACTGACCACCTAGCTAGCCCAAACTATTTTTGGTCCAAGNAAACAAACAAAAACCCCCAACCTAAAGTAAACGAAAAAGATGTTTGAGGAGGTCTCCACCAGGCATCCTGATGAACTGTTCTTGTGTGGGCAAAAATATACCTGGGAAACCAGGTATGCTTAAAAACAAGGCCAAAATGAAGAGGGGGCCCTTGCAGAGGGCAGCCTGAAATCCCAGAAGGGAACTGCCTTCATTTGTGACAGATGACAAGCTAAGTTTAGAATTAGGAAGTTTACTTGAGAAGCAAGTAAGTAAAGGACTCCTCCAAGTCATTAGCCAATTTGGATTAGGGAGAGAAATACTTTAAGCTCCTGTCCTAGACACCAGCTGCAAGCCCCCACTAGGAGAAATTCAGCAAGTTTTCTTGTTCCAAGAAGCAGTGCCACTGAAAAGAAACACAGTCTTTGGACTGTGACTTAAGCATAGGTTGCTAATTTGACATATGGCAAACAGAACATCATTTATGATCTAAGAGTACCCAGCAATAGTTTTTTTATCCAAAATTCCAGAAAATCCTGAAGATACTAGAACTGTATAATTATCTACCTCACAAGTGGCAGTGGGAACTGCTTGTCAAGTAATGAGAATTTGGGGTTTCTCCTTACTTTTAATTTTGTTATGGGTATTGGTCTTTAAAAAAAAAAGTACTTAATGTGCAGTTTATTTTGCAGCAAAAACAAAACTCCCAAACACTAACCAGACTCTGAGCTGAAGAGTAGTTTGATTTCTCTTCTGCTTTTTAGTGGTCACTGGGATTGCTTTTACTTTTCAAGAGGCAAAGCTGAGCAACTGTTGCACGGTATTCATTCCCAGCAAGCAAACTGCTTTTAAAATTCAAACAAACATGAGTCTCCCCCAGTGTCTGTGAATTCCAGACATCCAGCTGGGTGCTGCTGATAATGAAAAGGAACTGACAGCTATGTCCCAGCTGTCCCAACATAGAGTTAACTTCTCTGTTTCATAAAGAGAAAACCAGCCCCAAGTCTTGCCCGTATCCCAAGGTGGAGAGGGTTGATTGGACATTAGAAATGGGATCTGGCATGGGTGAAAGTAGAGTAGCAAGTGACAAAATGGTCTTTTTTTTTAAGAGTAAAAAAAAGCAGTAGTTGATGTTGAGTGAAGTATGAATCAATCCATCAATTTCACATGCAATATATTTCTTTCCACTTGCATCCCTGCCTGCTGTACCCCTCTGAGCTAAAATGCCAACAGTGGGTCTGGATGCACCATGGGAGGGTGATTTCTGTGGACACAGAGGGATACCTCTCTAGCAACACCAGGCTCCAGCAGCAATGTGTACCCATGGATGTCACTCTGAGCATGTACAAATGTTGTTCTTTTTTCCATCAGCTGCTCTGCATGTGACAGGGGGGTGTTTCGGAAACAGGAGTTCCTTGTTTATGCTGCCCCTAAGATGAATGAATATATACTTAGTAAAATATCCTCACATTGGAAGCCCAGCTTTTCAGCAATGAGGAGATAAAATTGACATGGCTTTCCAAAAGAGTTAGAAATTTTGTGGTTGTGTCTTCACCAGTCCTGATGTCTCAGTGCTTTTCATTTACCTCTGCATGGAAACAGCAGTGGTTTGGTACGGTGTGTGGTGCTGCCTGCTTTCTTCCTTGCCAACTGATTGCTGCTCTTAAGGCACACAATGCAAACCTTCTAATCATAACCTTCCTGCACCAGCTGTTTTCACAAGTCAAGAGCTTACTGCTGGGGCTGCAGCATCCCTCAAAGATATTTGCAGCCTCAGTTGTGAATAATTTTTCAACTTGAATAAAGTCTTAATTTTTTAAGCTTCTAAAAAGACACTTATTTGCATTTTCTTTCTCTAGCTGTGACCCCAGTAGAGACATTTTTGCATGGCCTGATTTGCTTCTGTTTCCTAGTAATTGTTTGGTAATTACCTGTTGCTGGTGAATGTTTGCTAGTAATTAGCACTGTGATAACTAGGAGAACACTTCCTCCCTGAAAGCATATAAGATATCCACAGTAACCATGGAATAACATCTAGCATATAGAAACTTTTTGAATGAAAGACTAATGCAAGTTAGGGGTGATTTTAAATGATCTTCACATGGCATTCTAAGAAGCAACTCAGTATACCTGCAATAAGGAAAATATATTTTAGATCAAACCCTGAAATTTTCCATGTCCAATTTGGTTAATTTTTGTCCCTCCTTGACAAATGACATTGTTTCCAGTAGTCTCTACTGCTTTAATGTTACTCTACTTTGATGCCTGCCATTAGTGTGTGCAGATGAATTAAGGCAAATCAATCCAATGGCACAGTATGTTCTAGAGGGAACAGGTGACACTATGGGATGTTTCCACAGGAAAAAAACACAACACTGACAGGTATAGAGAAATATAGGGGAAACTGGCCAGGAGCCACGGAATATGGTTATATGGCCAACTCTCCTTCCTGCAGATGCTGATGGCTGCATCATAACCCAGGATTAGTCAATATGAGCTTCTCCTTTGATGAGTGCAGTGCAGTCTTGTCACTTGTCTGCTGAACCACTGAGGGAGAAAGGAGGTGCAGTGTGCATTTAGGGCAGGAGATCCACCCTCTTGGCATCAGTTTAGCATATGTAAACACTTCCCTACACAAAAAACACTCTTCTGCAATTCTGCCTCCCCATTGCAGATGCCTGGTTCCTGTGGGGCGGAGGGAGGAAATAGGATTTACTGACTATTTCTCAAAAACATGGTTTACTTTTGTAGCATTTTGTCTTTACTACTCAATGGCGCCCACTGATATCAGAGCACTGCCTTCCCTTCTGTTTTACACACACTAACAGTGTGTGTAAACATCACAGCTGGAGGTATTTAAAAGATGCAGATGTGTTTAGGGACATGGTTTAGTGGTGGACTTGTCAACGTGAGCTTCACAGTTGGACTCAATGATCTTAAGGGTCTTATCCAACCTAAATGATTCTATGGCCCCATTGATTCTGTTGTGCATAGAACATGCACACAAGGATGCCGCTGCTGAAATAGACCTTTCACTTCTTTAAGCCTAAATTAAGACTGCAGCTTTCATGTCTTCTGCTGATTTATTAACCACTATCTCATTTATCTTATTTTTCTTTCCATTGTCTTAGCAGTGCACCAGACCGGATGCATTGATATCAACATGCACCGAGGAGCAGATTTATGCCACAGAACATTTCCCAGGCAGCAGTGCCATGGTGACTGGAGGAGCACAGATGAACAAAGGAAGCTACACTACAGTACAAAGGTCTGAGCCTACCATCACACTAATACCTACTTTCACTGAAGATATTCTACAGTATTGTGCAGACACAATGTGAGTGAGGAGGAAAAGAAACAAAGTATCACTATCCTGGGTTTGTCTCTCTGGTAAAGCCAGGACCAGTGTGGAGATATTTGGACATAGGTTAACAAAACATTTCACCAAAAGACAGAGAGGAGCATTGCTAGGATCTCAGGTTAGCGTAGTGTGATGACTAGTGATGAAAGCTGTGGGGCTGGTGGGACTGACCACAAGCAAGACTTAAGGAGGACCTCTTTCCACACAGCTCTCTGTCTCCTATTCCCCATCAGCAGTATTATGCCTTTGAACTAAAATACAGTATACATTGGAATTTCAAAACGGGAAGAACAGTGGGATCCTACAAGGATCCCCTCACCCCTTCTAACAAATCCACCTCTGATTCATTAGTATTGAAAGTAAATCATGGCAGGAAAGGAAAAGTGAGATGATAAGTGATGCTAATCATCTGCCTGAGGATGCTTTACACAAATAGGGTCAAGGTCAAAAAACAAGAACTGGAAAAATAGTTCTTACATATGGCCTCTGTTGAAACACCAAGGTCAATAACTTTAGAAAATATTTAATGTATCCCTTAAGCAGATGAAATAGACACGAACCCACACACTGTTCAGATAAAACATTTGTGCAAATATGACCTATTCAGAACGGTATTTTGAATACAATTATTTATTTACACAAATATTTATAATGTTAGTGAATTCTGAAAAGATCCTGTTGAGCTAAAATCTACTTGTAGATTTTTTAATGAATAGCAAAATAAAAGTGGTTTTAGATGCTGCCTCAATTAATGAGCTGTCTTATTTCCGGTACTCAAATGCCATATTGCTACATTCACCAAATGCATTGAGAGGGTAATAAAAGTGATTAATGAGCTATAGCAAGTGACTTATTAGAAGGAACTAAATATATCAGTCTTGCTGAGTCTGAGGGAGCACCTGCAAATATTTATACAGGAAATTGTGAGTTCTTAAATCTGATGTACTGCTGAACAAAGAGTATCACTGAGGTTGACAAGGTGCCTTCTGGATCTCCACACCCATAGAAATGAATGATGATAGTGGTGCCAGACTTCAGTAGAGATAAAGGAGTTATTAACCTGGCTCCCAGTTCATGGCTAAACTGGTAAAGAGCAGCGAAAAACTCGGAAGTGTAATCACAGAAAATTGTTCTTAAAGGTACCATCTCTTACGATTCCTATCAGGTGAAGGAAAATTCCCATCTCTGGGGTAAATAAAACAACTGGAAGTCTCTTGTCTGAACTGGACTGTGTTGGCAGGAAGATGGTGAAAACTACCAAATATTTATTTATATCCTCTAGCTCTAACACCATTCCACAACCTTGCTGTGACATATAACAGTCAAGGCTACTTCATACAGGCATGCGGAACTTCAGCTTCAAAATTATGCAAAAGTTCTGAGGAGAGACTATACATTTTTTTGTGGCTCATCTCTGTGGTTCCTCACCCTGCCCTGGACTATCAAGAGCTTGTAAAAGGAATGATGAATTCAAACCTTCAAAAATATCTAGGTCACTATTTAGCAAGGGCAGCAAGGAGCTTCTGAAGAAAAGATGTAAACTCTCTGCGTCAAGAATTTAAGCTGGAATGATGATGCAGTAAAATGTAGACATTCCTGGAGATGGAAGGCTGAAGAAGGAAGAACACATTCATTCTCTTTTATATTCTCCACTCTGAATTTTACATTTCCATGGATTCAGGTTTTCTAGATGCATAGGACTCTCCTCCTACATTCTTGCAAGTCATGTTGTTGCCTATGCCACAGCTACAGGCTATGATGTCTCCTTCCTTCCTGTTCATTTTCAGCTGAAACAGGAAAGCAGGCAGAAGTATGTGGCTGGCACTCAGAGGAGCAAAGGAAAACACTTTTATATTGTGCCCACAGCTTTTAATTAAGGCTTCAGCAGGAACTTTCTGCACAGGGACTGAGATTACCTCGTATAAAACTGAGAGGGTGGGACGTGGGAAATAATGAATCCTAAAACACACAAAACAGTATTCATGAAATCAGTCTGGGCTGCAGGGAGGCCAGGGAGCTTTATGGAAATGAGGCGACCAGTAAAGCAACGATTCCAGGAACAATGGGCTCCACTTTCACAATCCTGTCTGGGAGGCAAAAGCGAAGTGCGGGGCTCGGTGCCTGTGGCTGCCACATCTCCCTTGTGCTGGCACAGCAGCTGGCCCTGCACAACAGGAGAGCTCTGCTTCCAGCAGCTGACCCAGAGAGGCAATTTCTGCCTGACTGAGCGTGTATGCTGCTGGGGCTCTGACAGTCTTTGTTTGTTTGTTTGTTTGGGATGGGTTTTTTTGGGTTTTGTGGTGCCACCACCCCAATGGCTTTTGACTCCAGGCTAAATAATTTCAGCCCTCCCCCCTCACCTTTTCTCCTTTTACAATCTTATATTGTTGTGGACAGTTACCAGGGTCTGCCTTGTCATTGTTTCACCAAATGTGATGCTAACACATATTTCGTGCTCTGCAGTTTTCTACCCATGCCATTTACTATTCAGTCTACTTCTTGGCTTTTTCCTTCAGAATTTTCTCTGTTTTGTCTGAGTACTTTTCATGTGGAAGCATTTAAAGCTGTGTGTATTAATATGTTATCTACCATAGCCATTGTAATTTGAATTGTGAGAACTGGAATCTGTTAAATATTTCAACATTAAATTTATCATAGAATATCTTAAAAGATCCTCTAGAAGACATTTCAGACTACCTTGAAGCAGTAGACCCCAGATGCACTTCCCAGTTGGCAGGTAGAGATGAACACAGCTAGCAGGTCCCACCTGAATTTTAGATTGGGACTCAGACCAACATGAATTTGATTTTGTTCCCACTCATGTTCTACGTACCTTGCTTCCCACAGAAAGCAGCCCAGTGCTTTCCCACAGATCTCCCAGTGAGGCAAAGCAAGGGGGCAGGACTGAAGGGCAGAGGGGCTCGTGGGGAGCCTCACTCATGGAGGGCTCACGGACTTACTCTGAGCTGAAAGGGGAAGGAAAATAAAGGGAAGAAGACAAGGTTACAGAAACATGTCTCAGGGTGGTACAATGTCTGTGGGTGGTAGAACTCTAGAGCCCAAGCTAAATTTTTCTCATTAATATGATGTGACTTGCTATTGTCAAAAAGCCTAACTTTGTAGTGACTGCTGGCAAAATATTTGGGAGTGTGGTGAAGAGGAAAATGCTTAACTTACAATCTAGCACTGCAAAGCAGAGTGTGATTTGATTAATTGTATAACAAGTGGACAAAGCATAGTATAAGACAATGTCTCAAGAAATAATAGAAAAACAGATGTAAAATACAGCCCAGTTACCTACAGCTGACTTACCCTCAGCTTATTTAGTCATGACCAGGACCAGAGATGTTTTAAATCTGAAAGGCAAGCCTTATTTAAGGGAAGGCAACAAGTGCAGTTTCAGTTGTGCAACTTCACAGTTGTGTATTAAGACTATCCTCAGTGTTCTCTCCAGGCTTGATGGCAGGGATGAAAGCAGAAACAAGAGCTGGATGTAGCAATTTCTAGCTTCCCCTCTTGCAGTGGATTCAAACTTTTGACTGGATGGAAGTGTAGAGGAGTCCAAGGCAAATGTACCTCCTGGTACCCCTTGATTCTGAGTACTGCATTTGATTTGCATATTTTCTTGTCAGCTGTGGATGTGCTAGGCTTCAATCCTGTCCTGTATTCTCCTCCATCCTGCATGTATTGTATATCTTGGTTGAGGAAAGGATGAGTGTGGTGAAATAATGCTTTGGCTATTCCCTGGTTCCTCAGGTTTTTCAGCTCCCTTCTAACAATATGGAAACACTATTTTTACTGTCTTTATTGGAAAATCCAGAAGGAAATTTTGCCAAGTCCTTCCAGTACTGGAAACTAGCATGTTGGTTCAAGTTCAAAACTGAATACAGTTTTTTGAAGTCAGTCTGGGTCCCCAAAGGCTTGGTTCCTCTTGCTACAAACACAAAAAATTGTGATCTTGCTGCAATCAAGTTCTCACATGTTCCTACATGACTTAAATGAACACATTTTATCATAGTTTGTGCTAATGCCTAACCTCTTTGCAACCAAACATCTTGGATAAAATCTTGATATGAATAAAAACCAGGGCGTAGCTAATGCTGGGCTACACAATATAACCAGATTTTTTATTCAGGTAGTTTTATGAAAATCTGTTTCCAGTAGATTTTTGTCCTCTGGCTGATTTATATCAGTGAGGTTCGAGTTCTGATCAAATGTTGGCTTTGTGTGAGATTTTCACAGCTTCATCTTCTCTGTATTCACTCTGGTGTGGTAGGGCCTGACTTTATAAGCTGTGACTGCAGCCTTCCCCTCTGTTGCACCGTGGCCTTTCTCCTACACTGACAAAGAACCATCTCCTCCCAGCCCCTGGCTTTCATGAAATAGATTTTGTTGACACCTCTGCCCCCTTACAAATTTTGTTGGCACCTGTGAATGGGCTCAGATCTCAAACAGGCAGAGGCAGATGGAGAGTTACACACACACAGTGTGGTTGCACAAGTGTTATTTCCTTTGGAAGCCAGACAAAAGAGGAAATTCTCTCAAATTGCATTTTACGAGCCTGTGTATTTTTACTCTTTGGCTATTTGAATCCACGGTGTCCAATGTGAATAAAATGTATCAGCAAACCTGCTTATAGTGTGCTGCTTTTCTAGTGGGGGCCTTGTGCAAAACTACCATTTAGAAAAAAGTACCATAAGTATATCTTTATCTGTGGAAACTAAGCATCAGTAGGTATTAATCCATGCTTTGTTAGTGAAGCTTTGTTCAGTAGCAGTGATAAACACAGATTGGAGACAGACTCCATGCTATTTTTACAAAACACATTATTTTGATGCCTTCTTCACTTAACGGTCACAGAGGGTTAGGATGAGTTTTGATATATCCATGGTAATATTATGTCACATACTAAATCCTTGTTAACCAAACTGTGAAGACAAGCATTGTTATTTCAGATGTATCCTGACTACTAGAAAAGTTAGTAATTCTATCTTGAGACTAATGGCCTTTCTGCCAAACAAGTTAAACCTACCTATGCCTACTTTTCCTTAAATAAAACAAACAAAATTCTTCCCAGTGATACCAATATCTGTTCCTTTATTTGGTTGTCTTGCATTTTTGTCAGATTAATTTCTTTGACATTAGTGCTCCTGTGAAGGTATAATAGGATCCTTCTATTAATCCCTATCCTCTTCTTAAGTATTTCCATCCCTAAATCATGCATACTTTTGTTGAAAATCTGAAAATTATGTAGCCAATTCTGTTAGTAGATCAGCAGGACTGTGGCCTTCACTTGTGAAAAGAGCTGGGGAACATGCTGTGTCAGCAACCCAGTGTAAACAATCTCTGTTATTTTATACAGCATCTTTTTTCTGCCTTGGTAATAACAATGTGAGTTTTGTTTGTGACTGTGGCAGGATTTTGCTTGTTTATGGCTTTTTGTTTTTAAGTTACAGCACTTCATAAGAATCTCCAACTCTGCATTTTACTCCCTAGCACTTTCATCAAAACCTCCAGAGAGTGTGCTGGAAGTGTTTTTCCCCACAAGCTTTATTTTTGATTAGAAATTCATGCTTTCAAACTGAAAATCACCTCTGTTCACCAGAGGAAAGAAATAATTTATGGCCAGGTTAATTTAACAGTGCCTTCTCACAAGCAAAGATCAAACATTTTGTGAAGGAGGGAGTTGCCCTCCTGGCATTACTGGTCAATGCTGAGGCTTTGCTAAGAGCTGGTCTGCACAAGATGCCACTGCTGCTGTTTCCAGGGATGCTGAGGACTCAGGGGCATCTTCTGATACAGAGCACAGCTCTTCTCAAGCTCTTATTTTCTCATGAAAACCTTTGGTTATGAACAGAACCCAAAAGGGTTCCCAGGGCAAAGTGACATGACCACAGCCCCGTGCAATGTTTGTCCAAGGGCCCCTTCCAGAGCCTTGCTGATGCCTCAAGCACTGGGATATATTTAGTTCCCATCTTCTCTTCAGAAACATCTCCTGTTTTGTCTGGTGCAAAATGTTTGCTTTTTTACTTCCTTCATTCTTTAGGATTTCTTTAGTGAGAGGATCTGTTTTCCTTCCCCAGGTGGCCATTCCTAGCTCTTATGCTTCCAGGCTGAGAGGCAGTGAGACTGCCCAGCTTCTCTCTCAGCATCTCTGTGAGGGACATGCATTGCAATAGTGCAGTCCTTGAGCTCAAACATTTCTTAGTCTGTTTTGAACCCATGTCTATCAAATGAATCCTCCTAAAAAAAAGATAAACAGTCCAACACATTTCAAATACACCGTTTCTTGCCTCTCCCCCATGTATTGTTGCTGCCTCAGTAATGCTGAGTTCCTTAGTGAGGACAGAAAATGACACTGTCCTGAGCTTCACTTGTTTACGCCTGGCCCTCTGTGGATTTTCCTTGTCACTGTCAAAGGGATGACATTATCATGGACCAACATCCAGCTGAAAAGGAGGAAGAATTTGAATTGGTTTTACACTGATAACCCAGTCATCCTCTGATGCAATGTAATCCACCAGTCCCAGGCAGAATCCCCTAGGAGTGCCACTGCTGTCCTTGACCCCAGTACAAATCCATATATGCAACTTTATTAGCAAATGATGTCTGAGTGTTTTCATGCAGCTGTTGGTGTCAGCTGTCTCTCCTGAGAGGAACTGTGCCAGTCCCTCCTGTTCACCATCTTATAAGCATCTCTTCCAGCTCTCTGGTTAAGGATGAGCTTCTTACAGGTGTGGAGCAGACCACTGGAGTCCATGGCACAGCCTTGCACAGTCCCAGTGAAGGTTTTTACCAACAGATCCAAATGGCTGTCAGAGTCACAGACAAGGAAATGAAGGAAAAGCAAAGGGATGTGGCTGACTCAAGAGCAAGTCCTTCATTCACCCCACACTGCAGCCTTCCCTGCAGGCATCTCTGGGATAGGAATGAACCACAAGTTTCTGATTCATTGCAAAATCTCTCAATTAGCCGATACTGAGGGATTTGCCTTCACCCCAGTGCTATGCTAACCTCCAGGCAAAAGAAGCTCTGATCCCAATTTCTGCTTGTTCTGCTCACACCACATTTTTTCCTGTTAGCCAAACAAGAGAGTGGGGAAAACAGGCTTATTAGTGGTAATGTTTTCTATATTTTATGAGAAGCTGGCACTACCTGCCTCAGCCTGTTGTGTGTGGGAGGGACCTGCTGGTCCTGCTGTGAATAACCACCACTGGTTTTCTGTAGCTGAGTAGAGTGCTGAAAAGCTGATGATGAGAAATATGCCTCCCACCCAAAAGAAAAGGTACAATCTCTGGCATCATTTACATAGCTACCTTCAGGGCTGCTCTTGACTATATCTGTGTTCCGTTTTTTAAGTGGCAGCACTAGAAAAAGTTTTACATTTACAGAAGTAAAGCATCCAGAACATGCTCTCCAAGAATAGCCATACCTGACAAATCATTAAATGGATTTTTTTTAATGGGAAAGTGTGTGTGTGTATATTTCATTAGAGTTTGGGGACAATTTGCCTCATAAGTCCCATAAAGAAAAAAAGCAGAGCTCTCTACCATGAAAACTTTATGTGCTGTTATATTGTTGAACCATCTTGTTGCATAAAAATTGAATTTATGTTTTACACATAATTTATTTTCCATTTAAATGGCTTTTTAATTACTCTCTAGGCAGTAGGCAAAATCAAATATAATTTATGGCACTTTTAGTAACAAATACATTGTTCATTTTCCTACGGAGCGGAACACTCCAGCAAGGCAATGTTGAAGCAGCTTTTATTCAGGCAGCACTGATGCTTTTGAAAGAAGCTGTGTTCCAGGTCCACAGTCTGAGAGTGAGGATGCATCTTTGCTTAAGGAACAATTCACATACAAATACATAAAATGCCTTCCCAGACAAAAGGAAAAGTGCTAGTGAGGTTTTGGAGAGACTGCACAGCACAATAACACAGCAAAAGCTATTTTCATTTGGCAATGTTGGCTTTTGCTCTAAAGAGAAACTGCTACAGTGCACCAGACATGAATAAAAATCATCATGAGTAAATAGCAGGCTATTTATTTGGAGGTCATACTTCCCTACCATCATTCAACACAATGAAGTTACATGTAAGTTAAATAAATTAAATACATTTCTCATTCATATTTTTATGCCTAACTCCACAGTCCCTGATGCCATGCAATCATGTAATGAAAGACAGATGCTGCTTTAAAGATCTTGCAGCTGAAACAAACTACTCACAGAAATGGAAGATGTAATAGAGATGCTGAGTTATCAGATCTTATTAATTTAATGTTTGGGTTCAGAGACATCCCAGGAAATTTTTTTCTGAAGTGCTGCAATTAGGCAAAGAATCACCAGAGCCCTGTAGATACAGTGGAGAGGGAGATCCCCCTTGCAGAGGGGGATCCAGAGCTCAGCTCAGCGCCGAACAAACGAGAGGCGAATCCAGCCCTGGGTGCTGAGCACAGCAGCAGGATTAGCACCCACCGAGCCTGGAAGGAGATGGAGCAGCCCATGATCCTGGCCTGTTTTCTGCACAGGCTTGTGTCATTTCCACTCTCCCTGCACCAGCAGGACACCTGTGCTGCTGTCCACCACCAGCCATGTGTGATCTCCACCAAAGCTCCTACTGGGAGCTCCTCATGCACCTGAATGCAGAAAAGAAATCTCAGCTTTCCAAGAGATTTTATGTGGGTTTTTTTTCTGCTTAACACTGAACAGTTGCTGCCTGCCCTTGCTGCTATATTTGGTTGATATTCCATGTCTTTCTATTTTCCTGTTTCTGTTGTTTTCAGTTAATCCTATGGAAAGTTTTGTGAATCATAAATACACCACTTAATGCTTTTGTTTTGTCCTCCATGGAACAATTTTTATCTAAAGCTCTGTTATACTGTGTTTAATAACAAAAGAGCTGTGTACCCATCATATTATAGCCAGCCCACAAGGCTTTTATCTTGAATAACATCCAGAGTTCTCATTTTTCTGGAGGTCTTTTTGATTAAACCAAGAAGTAACAGCTTTGTAGACAAAAACTTAGCACTTTGTGACATTTCCTGCAAACCAGGTAATATTCAGATATTTTGTTGAAAGAATATGTTATTCATCAAAATTATGTTTTTTAGGAAGACAGAAACTATTCTTAGAATTTAACAGATCTTGTGATTTCTCCAGGTAGAAAATGAATACTAAGAAAAAAGAAAAAAGCTGTTATTCTCATTACTTTTCAAAACAACATTTGAAGTAATAAGCTAATAATAAAGGGAGTTTAAATACGGAAAACTGGATTTAACATTTACTTTTAGATCAAATAAAATATTTGGTTTCTATCAAGCACAACTTAAAAATCTCCTCACTTCTTTTGTTAAAAGAAGTCATGAAATTTAAAAAGTGTACTTTAGATATAACATGATTCAGCCATCAGACTGAAAAATTCACCACTCTGGTCCTAGTTTGGGCATCAACAGCTGACAGCCTCACGAATTATCACAGGAAATCTTGGCTTCTAGGCCCTGGTGTTATAGAAGTGCTAGTAGTAATCCAGTCTCAGAATTTCAGTACAGACTACTCTGTCTGGTGCTGCCAAAATACCTACAGTGTTGGGTAAAATTGTAGAAAGATGCCATTTATTCCAACCGAAACCTCAGAAGACTTTTCAGTGGGTGTCTCAGATGGGCACAAGCAGATCAGGTATCACTCATTTGCTGTCTCCTTTAGATCTCAGAGGAGCTTGGCTGTGGTTACCAACAACACAAGATGAAGGAGTGGGTAAAAAGGAATCAAAGCTGTTCCACAGACAAGATAATGCCAACTACAGAGATTTTACACCAGTGTTGGGGCACCTGGTGCTGAGTGTAGGGGGGGACTGGGTACCAATTAAGGGAGGGACTCTGGTATTGCACCCTGTGACTTCCTCAAGCCTGTATCAAAATCTTGGTGTGAGAACCCTCCTGTTTGTCAGACAAGCTTGCCCAAAGAATAGTCACTGTTGGTGGCACCTGTGACTCCCCAGTGACAAAAGGACAAGTCAAAGCCTGGCATGTCCTAAATCTCACAAGGTGTCTTTTTTTCCCCTCCCTGCTGTAATGAATAGGGAAAAGGATGATGGTATTGGCTCTGGAGGAAATCCTATGGGCTAGTAGTCTGAGAGCCACCAGGAGGCTGTGACCCAGCTGCTGAACTGAACTATGTGGAAACCAAATCAAAAGAGGGTTCATTGGGAAATGAATCCCCGAAACCAAGTGCAAGTTTATTTTGGGAATAATTGTACCTTAGAGCTAATTTGGCACTGCTGTAGGGTGCAGACAACCAGGGTTCAAATCCCTGCACCAGCTTTGATTTACACAACTACATCCCAAAGTTCTCTATCTGAAGTGAGTGCATGTAGCCACCTTATTTTCTCTTTCTGGAAATATTCTCTTGTGAGTAAAAACTGCACATGAAGATGGAAAAAAATGTGTCTCTAGTTCACTGTGAGCTAACATTTTACTGCAATGGGGGTGCAGCTACTTATATCCCTCGCCCAGATTTCCATCAGTGAGAGTGAGCTCTGGAGGTGTGCTCAGTCTCTGGCATCTTGGCTGTGCACCATTGGCCATCTCAGGTAGGTAGCACCCAACCCCTTTTATTTACTAAGGAATCCTTGGGTCTGACAAGCTCAAGGATCCCTTGGTAAATCCTAGTCTTATCAGAGTGGACACAAGTTTCTGAGTTATCATAGTATTTTCTCACCGAAAGCATTTGGAATTAAAAAAACCCAATAACCCAAATCCTGACAAGCTCTAGGTATGCTACATGTGTGTATTTGATTATATGAAAATTATTTGTAGCTGTTTTTATTTAAATTGAACAGATCAAAAATGTGTAGCATATCTCATGAATATTAATTTCCAATGAAATCAACAGGAATTCCTTAATAAACTTAACTAAAAGCAACACTGAACCACCAGTGCTTCTTTTTACTCATTCTGACACTTTACATTGTTTAATTCTTACAATCAAACCTACTTATTCCTACCATAAAAGAAAGTAATAATGGAGGGCTTCGTTTAGACTTAACTCTGTATAAGCAACTCAAATAACTTAAACTTTATGAACATGTCAATAATCTGTTATAGTTCTACTACATCTGCTCTAGCTATTTCCCCAATTTAGGATAACCAAGACAAAGTGATAGTTTTTAAAGAACTCCAGGACTTAGAGGTAATTTTAAAAAAGGTGTTAAGCTAAGTTTTAAATGTTTTCCACATTTAAAAACATAAAACAAATCAAAAAACAGTCTTACAGATTGCCTCAAGGTGAGCCATGCAATCCAGCTGGATACAGTTCTCCAAAGCACCCAAATACTGCACTGAGGGAAGTGCACTCACCCTTCTCCTCACCTGGGCTCATTGCCTCCATTGGGTAGCTTTTGGAGGGAGCCCTCAGACCACACAGGGAACTGAGATGGGTCACAAGGTAATTTTTTATTTCTTTTTAGGGTTTGTTATATCTTTTACTACTTTTTAAATAGTTCCTGAGAGGGAAGGCCTAGCTACATATAAATAAAAATACACAGAGGAAATCAGTAAAATGAGGAGTTCTTTCTACAGAATTAGCTCACTTTTAAGTAGCAGGCACATTTGGTTTTGTTCTTGCAGCTGATATGCCATGGCTGTGCAGGAACCCAGAATTTGACATGTACAGGAATAATCCTATCCTGACAGATCTGACACAATAAACCACCACATTTCTGTGGTATTGCAAAATATGTAAACACTTTTTAGAGTCTGATTTAGTCATCTTTTTATGATGAAATGTTGATGACTTATTATTCATAACATAAACTGAGTTGGGAGTTCAAACTTCTACACATGAAATTCAACAGTCTCCACGTATTTTAGTGAACACAGAAGACAAGACTGAGAGAGCACAGGGAAATATTGCCATCAGCACTCATGGATCCTGTTGCTCTCCATTAGTCGAGAGACTGCTGACTGAAAAGCCATTTCACTTTCTTCCCTCCAACTGGAGACAGAAAGCCTGGCAGCATGTTGGAAGGGTCTTGCAAACAGCAGCCTGAGGAAGAACCTGATGCAGCAAGGAACACAAAACATGCTTACAGTTGTAGCTCCCACTTAGCTGAATTAGGAAACAGTTTATTTTCTGGGTGCATCAATGCATCTAAAGCTTAGCTGCTGACATCCATCAGTTGTGCTCTGCTCAAAGCCCAGATGCAATTACCTGCAAACAGAAAATGATAGGCATTCTGAGAGCATCCCCAGCATTAGGGAAGGTTGCTATGACCCAGACTGGCTGGGAAAAGAATGGTGACAGCCTGACTGGGGAAGCCAGTGCTCTCCAGGCTGTATCTGAACTTGTGGTCAGGGCTGTGCCTCACAGCCCTGACTCCCCATGCAGATGGAACAGGGGGCTTGTTGAAGAGCAGTGACGTTCCCAGCTGCCCAGACTTCCCCTGAATGCTGGCAGAAAAATGAACAAAGATTGTGCATTCCAAGGAGCAGCTGGGATGCAACTGCATCCCTGGAAAGTGCATCCAGGCACTGCAGTTTCCAAGTAACCCTGCAGGGAAGACAGCTGCCACCATGCATGCCCCCAGTACTTTGGAGTCTCCACCTTGTCCAGGCTTTAAAGCAGGACTTACGCCATTCTATTCCAATGGTTTCTTTCTGTTTGCTTGTGCTTACAACCATTTATTAGCTCCTTGGTGTTTCCATATTTTTCCTTTACTTCTGTCTTTTTAAAAATTTATTTATTAATTATGTTTTTAGAGCTACTGCTTACCTCCTGTGAAGGTATTTGAAACTATGCTATGTATTTGACAAAAAGCTGCCTGCCTACTCTACAGTGTGGGCTCTGTGACTATTAAAGACAGGAGAAAAAAGTGAAGACTGCACAAGGAGCTTCAGTGTCCAAATCATCGTGGCAAGCAGGCAGGAAGTCCCTCTCAGTGGCATGCCGCAGGCTGTCCCACAGAGAGCTTGCACAAGGCCTTTTGAAATTAGAAAATAGCATCATGTGCTTCCTGTGCAGATTTGAAACTGAAGAGGCACTTTGCTGCCCTTAGTTCCTCCCCTGAGCTCTGGCAGGGGCTCAGCCAGCACAGACTTCTAGAGGGATTGGTTACACCCCTGCAATTCCCCCTGCTCCCACCTGCCTTTCTTCACTTGGAGCACTTTCTGGCTCTTCTACTAGGAATATTTTTATACTGTTTGAACAATTAAAAATTTAGACAATTCAACTGTTTCATCTGAAAAACTGGACCTGATATGCTGTGTCTTAACATCAGTTACAGTCCTGGAGGTCTTCTTGTATTAGGCTTTTTATTTTTCCTCCAGTACTTCTAAGACAAAATCAAAGAGTACAATTTAAGATAAAAAGACTCCTTTTCATTATTTCAGTTTTGGGTGCTTCATTTTTCAACTTCAGTTTCAGTATCTGTCATGATGGAAGCAAGGATATCTTTGCAATTTCTGAAGGCTGGTGAAGGCTGGGTTTGGGTGGGAAGTATGCAATTAGTGATTTTGCAGAAAATGCAATCAAGTTGCAGAAAAATTAGTTCATGCACACAGCTTATTGGATATATAGCTCTTCAGTTTTCAATTCTGAAGGATCTGGCTTTCAGATATAAAACTACCATCTCAGGTGATCTACACTTTCAAGTGGAGAGGTTGGAGCCAAACCTCTAAATATGCCAACCCCCCCAGTGCTCATAGCTAATTATATTCATGGACATTTGCATCTAGTGTGGCAATGTGAGATTGGCCTATTTGAAAATCTGTCTGCAGTGATAGGACTAGGCACTACTAGGACTAGGTAAGAAGAAAGATCTACCAGAAAAAAGTTTCAAATCCTAGTTGAGAAAACCTTCTTTTTAGATAGTGTTTTCCAGGAGAAATCCCAGCCTTTCAGTTTTCTTTGTCAGAAAATCCTAAAGCCCAAATTATTTGTCAACAAGAACCCCAACTGCTTTTCAAATAAATGTTTAGTAACACTAAGCACATGTGTGCTAAAAGGATACACAGCAACAGGCTAAACTGTTATATACTGTTCCAGTCTGTTTCATTAGTTTTCTTCCCTGGATAAATACCATTCCCACAACTTAAAAAATAAAAGAAAAAGAGGAAAGAAAGACTGTAGACTCCACAGAAAATCTCTTCATAGCCACTCTAATCTCTGCTATCAAGACTCGTTTTTAACCCTCAGTAAGCAGCCAAGCATGACATTTAGAAAGTAATACATTAAGAAAGGCTCTTTTGAAAGTGCCTATCCCCATGCAGTACTTACCAATCTTAGAGAGATTTTGGCAATTATGATACAGACAATTATGGTACAGGGCTGGCAGCACAGGGTGAGAGGCAAGTGGGAGTATTCATAACTCTTAGCCCTTTCTTTGGCCTGTGCAGAGCAGGAGGAAAGGTGGATTTTGTTTCCTTAGGATCCCATTGGATAACAGTGAGGAAAGAACTGCCAAATCATGAATTTGTGAACTTGGATATGCAGATTATTTGTGCATCTAAAGAGTTTTGAGGCTACTCCCCAGAGCAGGCTCCAAATTTTATTTTGAGACTGAAGAGCTGATCTTGGTAAATTGCAGCGACTCTCTTTCAAATGCTGAACAGGAGCCTTTATAACTTTTCCCCTTTGAGAGCTGTGGTGCATGGCTGCATAGTCTCCCTAGCTGCTGCTCCTAAAGCAACTATATGTGTTGGGTTCTTGTAAGAAAACCCACACAGATTTCCTGTTGTTCATGGTTCAAAATAAAGGTTGCACACAGCATGTGCTCAGTTCTTTACAGCAGTTGATTTCTAGTACAGCTACACTGAAGGATCTACAACTAACTCTATTTCAACCAGCTTATAACTTCTCAGAATAGTTAAAGCCATTTGGCACAAAAAGGATCATCCCACCTCCTAAAAACAAAAACAAAAACAAACAAACAAAAAAACCCCCATAACAACACAAGATATAGGTATCTGTGGTGCCTAGTACAGCATCACTAAAATTATGAAATTATGAACATGGCCTTTCTTCAGATCAGAGCAAAGGCTGGTAGCTAGCAGCCACAAAAAAGAGAGTGTCATTGCAGCACAGTAATCTCTCCACTACAGTGGATTGCATCCCCTGCACTATCCTCTCATGATAGCATCTCTTTGGTTTATTCCCCCTGGAAACCAGAGGCACCTGAGGCATGAGAGGGTGAAGCAGGTGTGAGTTAATGTGTGCCAGCAGTGCAGTGGGTGCCCTGCCTGCCCTGGGTGTGGAGTGCAGGGGAGCCCCTAAGCAAAATGGCACAGAGGAGTGGCCCTGGCACTGCAGAGACACTGTGGGCTGGGGACAAGTGGGACATGACCTGCACAGGGACCTGCACACACGTGCTCACCTGCACACGGTCAGCACTGCAGCTCTGATGCTCACCTGTGTAAGTTCATGCCCAGAGCTGATGTCAAGGAAGTTGCTCAGATATAAATTGTCTTGGAGATAAGAATCACCTTGCCTTGCCTCATATGAAGTTCCACTGGGGATGCTGCTACAATGACTTTGGGGTTTGTGTTTGTCAATGCTTCGGGCAGGCACTTCAGAGAAATGCTGGTACATACAAGTTCAGTATCACTCCTCATCTGACAGATGAGGCACCCTTCAAAAAAAGCAGGAGGAAGCTGGCACTGCTTCCAGAAAGTGCTGTTCTAAGGAGCTGAAGGAGATGGCTGTCACTTGATGAGGCTACAACACACCTTTCTCAAGCAGAAAGCAGGAAGCAAGGCTGGGACTGGGTCACTAAAAGTTTGTGTCACCACAAGCTCCTCTGCTATTTTCCATTACAAGACTGGAAAAGAAAAACTAGTTTACAGTCTGAGAGCTAAACATACCCTGACCTGCTGGTGTAAGGGAAGTGAGACTGAGAATCTGTGTTAAGCATTTCCTACCTCTGCTAACAAGAGAACAGCACTTATCCATTTTTTTTCAAGCCTTGATCCCAGAACCCCCATAACTGAGAGAAGTGTCACTTGAACCCACTGCCAAATGGTGCCAGCACTACTCAGAGAAACATGAAATGTTCAGCTCTGCTTGGGCAGAGGGCAATCACTCAGAAATCACTAGGCAGTAGTGGTATGTAATAGTTCTTCCAGCTCTTTTAACCCCTATGGTAGAAAATCCTCAAGTTAGACCTAGAGTTTACTTTGGGCTCTTGATACTTAGTTTTTCACCTACAGCATCCTTCAAGGGATAGTGAAAGAATGCATACACTTCAGTGTCTTTCTTTTAAATGTTTAAATCTTTGAAACAAAGTCCAGAAACTCTTGCTCAGCTGCCTCACAGCATAGAGGTTGTTAAATTTCACAAATATTTTGTCTATCCCTGTGAAATTCTCCAAGTGCTTTAAGTCCAGCTCCCTCTCTCCAGAAGTATCCTAGTCCTCATCAGACTGAGCAACATGGCACAGACCTGTTCCCTAAGCCCATTTTAGAGTCAAAGTATTCCTCCTCTTTCCTCCCTTGGGAAGGCCAGGTCAGGCAGGTTTACCTTGGACATGCCTGGTGCTTAGCAGCTGGATCCTTACGCAATTCAAATGCTTCATTAATTTAAAAAACTTATACAGGAACCAGTACTTTCTTTTGTTATAACTTCATGTGCTGTCCCTGTGCTCAGGGATAACTTCTGCCTGCTTTTCCTAGATATTTCCCTTTCTCCTCGCTGTGGCATATATGAGGGATTTCTGATTTTGTCAAGAATTTCTTCATTCTTCTTGAGAGTTCAGCTACATTTGCCCCAAGTCCCTGGGCACCTGCAAGGCAAGCCTAGCCTTTCAATAAAGACTGCCAGGGGGCTGCAATGGATGTCCCTGATCTGGTGCACATAAGCTGCAGACTCAGTGTGCTCTGCACCTGACACATCTGGCAGGGATGTGGCAGCCTTTTCTCATACCCAGTTTGCTCTTTAGCCTGAGGCAATTCCCACTCTCCATTTTTCAAACCCCAGGTTATTCAGGCTGGGACCTGCTGATAAATTAAGATCACTGCAAAAACTGAAACGCAGAAGGTGTCACACAGATAAAGTGGAGGAACTGAACTCAGTCTACCTCACACAACACACAACCAGCCAAGCCTTTAGTTATTTAAAATGCATGATGGATGGGACCTCACCACACTCTAATTTGCTGTTGGGGCTTCATATTTGATGTGAGAGTAGCATCTCCTTGGGCACCTTATACAGTCTGGTCCTTTTAACCCACTGTCCAACTCTCCTGTAGCCAGAACAGATAATTCCTGTCACAGGACATGGGTAGCTGTGCTAGTATGGCATAAACCTGTCACCAAGGCACAGGGGCACTCCTACCATGTGAAAGATGTGTCACCAAGTAAGATGGAGGATACTTGCAGAAGGTCATGGCACAGGTTCCCATTACATCCTACCCTTGGACCCAGGCTTCAGACCAGAGAGCAACAACAGAAAGCAGACAGCAGGACTGACCACTCTTCACCTGACTCATGTGCCTCTTGTGATCAATTTTATGATAACTCTGGCAGGAAAAAAAAAAAAAAAAAAAAAAAAAAAAAAAAAAAAAAAAAAAACACACAACAACAAAAAAACACAAAAAAAAAAAAAAGACAGCAGCCACCAGCAATACATGCCAAAGAAGGAACCTGGCAGATCAAGCCTGACCCAAACCAAACTGCTGCTACTTTAAAAAACAAAAAAGGTAAATAGTTCACCTCCAGATGTAGAAGTTTAGATGCTTGTGGCATTGAAGTAAGCTTTTGGTTTCAGGTTACACCTATTATAGGAGAAATAGCTACTGTGAAAAGAGGCTATTCTACTCCTACCTGGTCCCTCCTTACAATTCTGGTGCAGGTTCCAGACCTTGCAGGGTGAATCAGTTCAGCTGTCTGAGCTGGCAAGGATCATCTGTGCAAAAACAGGAGGCAGGGGGATAAATTTTTTTTTCCTTCGCTCAGCTACTACATCCTCTCATCCTCTATCCAGAAAATTTCTAGGTCCTGTTTGAGACAGAAGGTAAAGCCAGGAAGCAGGACCATTTGGAAGGTCTCATAATTAGTTGAGGTGTAGTACAAAACCACACCCTGAGAGGCCCAGGTAAGGGAATGCAGCAGCTGAGGCTCAGGTACACCAGTCCTTCTGCCAACCTGCTGTGGGAAGGTCACCCTTGCCAACACAACAGGCACATTTCAAATGTCCACAGATATTTGCACAGTAATCCCCTGTTATAATCTTCAGCTTCTCATGTGAGTTCCTTGTGAGAGGTCATGGTTCAGAGATGTGTCAGGCCACTCAAGTCCCTGCAGCAGGAGACATTTTCCTCCTAGAAAATAGGTGGAGGGTGAGTGTTCAGAGAAACAGTGTTTGATGTACACTTCCATGAACCAATCATTACCTGATGTTCTGCAGAGGAGAGAGATCAGCTTGAGTGTTTTAAAATAAACACAAAGGTACATGCCTGATGTATCTCTTACAGGGTAGAAGCCAAACCCATCACTGGGTTCACAAGGGATGGGTTCCCTGTCCTCCTGCAGGGCTGCACAGAGGTGCAGGAAACACAGGATTAAATCCTAGGTGGCAACTTAAGTGGAGAACATAGAAAAATGATGCCTCCAGAAGAAAATCTGGGGAAAAACAAAGGTTCTATAAGCCTTCTTGGAGGCTTCCTGCTACATACAGCCAAATAACAGATAATGAAGAAAACTGTCAATGTATCCTGTTTCCTGATTAACCCATTCTTCTCTCTACAGTCAAGTGCAGCTTCTTTTGTCCTCTAAGTGCCATTTTAGTAGCTGGAATTTATTTTGTACCGCAACAGATTTTTCTTTGTAAAGAGTACACATAAATTGGCTTTTTAGCACCGACAGGCACACTTTGTGCATGTGTGTTTTATTTACATATATTTCAAACTTAACTGTGCCTGCCATGAGGTCTGACACAAATAGATTTCCCAAATGTTAATGGTAATCCAAAGTCACTAATCACTGGCAAATCCTGGCTATAATGGTACCTTGATTTAAAGCCCTTTAAGGTTACTAGAAAGAATTCCAGTGTCCTTCAATTACACCCATAAAACATACATTCTTGCCTGTACAAGTTACACAAGCACAGGGGTGACAGAACACGGTGCAGATGGATGCCAGACTTCTCCTGTAAAATGTGGTCGAAATATTGCTGCTCTTGCTTTCAAATCACAAGCTCATCAGGCTCTCTAGGTTTGTATGTTTCTGCATTCATTTTTGCTCTTGATAGAGACCTGCTTTTTGGCAGCTTTCCCCCATACACAGTGTTCTATGTGTCTTATAAAGCCATACAAATATAGGCAATGAAAGTGTGCAGCTGCACAATGTTGCTTGAATTCTAAGGAAAACTGTGGGAAAGCAGGAACAAAAACCAAAAAGCTTGAGAAGCCCCTTCTGCATCCCTGCTCTATCCTCATGGGTCCTAACTGCTGAAATAAAATTGACTTAAACCTGAATTTTCTGTCTGGTAGAAAAAATTCACTTTGTCCCTAGAACCAAGCAGAAACCAGTTCTCTGCTTGGTAGTGTTCCCCTAAGCAAGTGTCTGATCCCTTGCCATCAGGGAATTGTTTCCCTGATTCTGCAAGACTTATATTCTACTGAGGTGAATCTCTGGCATCAGGAAAGTGGAGGAACAAATTCTCAAGTGAGAAAATATTGCTAGGACCTGATTCAAAATGCATGCAAGAACAAGAAAGCAATTGACATGTCTTTGACACCTTCATTCATATTGCATCAGCACATTTAAGCCTTACTCATCCTCTCTGAATTCTGTTTTCTAGTGGTGCTTCTTCACCAGTACTGTCATTGTTGGACACAGAATAAAGATACTCAACTCCAGTTCAAAGGCAAAAGAACATCAGAAGACTTTATTTACAATTCATCCAGCCTTTTTATAACATGCTGCACTAAAAAGGCGTATCATTGGTTCATAGAATTGACACCTCTCTCCACTGGTTAAGTAACAGAAACAACACCTGGCAGAGGGATTGGTATGAAAAAAAATATTGTTTACTAGAAATATTATGAATTATTTACAGAAAGTGTCCTTGAAAGAAAATTCTCCCAATAAATCTTCCCTTGGGAAGAAAAATCAGCCACTGACAGGCTGAAAACCTTTCAGACTCAGAAATATCAGGCCCACATTGTACCATTGAACACTTCCTTTATTTCCCTCAGATGGCACATTTTCATTTGTATAATTATCAGTAAGCTGGGTCCCAAGAGAAAAATGGCAAAATATAACCCAGATAAGCATGCAGAGTGAGTGAACACATGTCCCATGTGTCACCCACGCTCCTCCGTACATCAGAATCAGCAAGGGAATCTGTGCATCAGCTGGTTCACAAGCAGCACTGCACATCTTCCTTCTTCAGCTACCAGACTTCAGCTCAAAGACAGCAAAAAGCAACTTGAAGCTAACAGAGCTCAGCCACTCTCTTTTAAGACACTCCAAATTTAACCCCCAGCCATTTTACTCTAACTGCAAATAACCTCTGAAAGCAACTATGATGCAATTTAGAAAGGAACTCCCCATATTTGGCATAACACTTGCTTCATTCCAGAAGCCTTAAATCACATTGACTAATCACAGGCATAGTTTTCATGTGAATATTAACTCTTTTTTCACCACATTCCCTCATTCCCATGCTTGAAAAGAGAAAGGGAGAGAGCCACCTGGAAATTTCAGCTTTTTCTCTGATTCATTTGTTCACATAACTTGTCTTCCTAAACAAACACCTTTCACCCTAGAAATGTAAAGCAATATGTGCATTTCTGCTTTATGGAAATTTTATTCATTGCATTAATATAAGTCCCAGCCATGAAAATGGGCAATGTAGCTGGCAAATAAGTGCCTGTATATAAATTGTTAAAGCAAATTGATAGAAAACCTGGCTCTCATTTTGCTATTTCTCTTTATCAGCATTGTCAAGCTACTGTCCTGCAAGGTATTTGTCTATATTTACATAGACCGGTACATCTATGTTTTAATGTAAATTATTCTAAAGAAGGAAAGGAGCTACTAGAAAGAAAGAAAGACAGACAAACAAATGATCATTCATTTCTGATATCTACTAAGCAAACAAAGACAGGAATAAATTCATTCTTGTTCATTTTCTTCATTTTTAGGTACAGAACTTCAAAGAATCACCCAATTTGCAGAGATAACTCTGTCTTTAAAAGCAAGTAAGAGCCTGTAATCAAGAATATGCAAGTTGATTAGTCAGGTTGCTACTAAGCTTGGGGAATGAATTAACTCTGTTGCCAAATATAAGCAGATTTTTTTTCCCCAGTCTGACTAAACTGGTGGGAAACATTATATTAAGCACACCTATGCTATTTCAAGGGAAGCTTGAAATTTATAATATGCCCTAAGTCTGGTCACAGGAGTAAAGAAAAATCTTGAAGAAAATATGTTAGTGCTTGTTACCAGGCATGAAGATTTGGTACAACACAGAATTGTCCTCACTGCTTTCTAAGTAGATCTTCCAAAAAAGGCAACCCTCATTTTTTCAGAGGAATTGATGATATGGTCCAAGAAGCTGTAGGATTTGGCCAGTGCTTTTCCTCATCTGGTTCCTGATGTCCCCCTGAGTAGCACACCACTGTACCAGGCTGTGCAGTTTGGGGTGTTTTTCTGCATCCAGATGGTGGGGTTGGATCCTCCACTCCACCCCTCTGCTCCCATAGAAGTCATTTGACCCTCAGCAATGGAACCTACCTGCCAGGAGACAGGCACATGCATGCATCTGATAATTTCAGGAAAGCAGCTGCTGCAAGCCTTACCCCTTTCCTCTTTTCCCATTTCTAGGTCCTCCTGATTCCCAGACCTTTCAAGAAAATCCTCTACACTTCCCTAACATACATTTGTTTTCAGCAAGCAAGTAATGACCACGAAACTAATGAGCAACAGCCATTTATTATTTCAGCTCCCTCAGTGCTTTATTACTTTGCTTTCCAAGCAGGGAGCCTGCTTTTCTTCAATCCTCATTTGCTTTCCAAAATGGTTCTCAAAGTTCATCCTTGACTGCTGAAGTACCGACTCTCCCTCCACAACCAGGACAGCACCAAGTCTGGCAGCCCTGAGCAGTAGCTCTTCTCTCTTGACAATCCATTCCAAAAAAGCCCATCCCACCACCTTGGGGCCAAGGTATAATTGCTGCTTCCACCAAGGTTTCCAATCATTCTTGCATGTCCCAAACTGCTCTCTATTCCCCTTTTGCTATGGCAGTGTATCTACCCCCTGTGGAAGACCACTCCCTGTTTATACTAATATATAGTATATATTTGGTCTTGCTGTTTGCAGTTCAGTAGATGTCAGCTGGATGTATTCCTGATGTTTCTCCTAACATGCTGTGTGCAGACACATGGACTAGAAATCAGTGTCCAGAGACATGATAGTGGCATGAACAGAGGAGGGCTGCAGCTGTCTGCTTCCTTTCTTTAGTTAATACAAGTATTGAATTTGCCATTTTCTATCTTTCATGACATGTGACATTTCATGACAATGGAATGACATTTCATTCCAATGCCCCTGTCACGACAGGGATGGAGAAGGGTCTGGAGCAGAAGTCTTATGACGACCTTTTGATGGAGTTGGGATTGTTTAGCCTAGAGAAGAGAAGGCTGAAGTCCCTGAGGAAGGATGTTATTGCTCTCTACAACTACCTGAAAAGAGGCTGTAGAAGATGGGTCTTGGTCTCTTCTCCCAGGTAACAAGTGACAGGACAAGAGGAAGTGACCTCAAGTTGCAACAGGGAAGGTTTAGATTAGATATTAAGAAAAATTTCTTCACTGAAGGATGGTCAGGCATTGGAACAGGTTCTACAGGGAAGTGGTGGAATCATGTTCCTTGAAAGAGTTCAAAAAATATGTGGATGTGGCCCTTAGGGACTTGGTTTAGTGGTGGTTTTGGCAGTGCTCCATTAACATTTGGACTTAATGATCTTAGAGGTCTTTTCTAACCTTACTGAACCTATGAGTCTATGATTCCTGACCTTGAGGAGGAATGGTGGTGGGAGGTGCAGGGTTGGATTTCCAGGCCAAGGGTGTTGAGTCTGCAGACTGCAGTCCTTTCCAGGAGGAGAGAGTGAATGCCATTGATGCGCCTCAGCACCACCAAACCTTGCTGTGGAGAGCGGTGCTGCTCCTGGAGGAAACCCTCCGTGCTTCCATGCACAAGCAAGCACTAGGTCAGCAGCCGGCAGTGGGGGGTGAGATAGGGGACAGGATAACATATAGCAGGAAAATGACTTTGAAAACAAAAGGAAGGGGAAGTGCTGGAGCGAAATGTCCAATTTTCATGAGCTTAACTGTTTAGTCCCTCAGATGTATTGCAGTTTCCAAACAGTGACAGTGTCTGGGTGAGCAATGGCCTGACAGGAGCCAACATCGATATTTAACACGTGTAACTATTTGCTCAGCAGTGACAGGCCTTGTTCCTCTATGTGCTGAACAAACACAGTGAGGCACACTGCCTGCTCCAAGGAGGTTCTGTGATGGCTTTGGAAGGAGGTGAAGAGAAAAACACATGTGCACAAGGGCAGGTCAGTGACAATGGCATTACCTCTGCTCCAAACAGTGGGCAGCATTGTAGCCTTGTGCATGGTGTGTGCTCTGCCATCAGGGCAGCAGCACAATGAAATAATCTCGAGTCCTTCACAAATTGTGAGGGCTGTGATCCCTATCACCATAAAGATGTTCTACCCAGCACACCTGCCAGACCAGGACAGACTGTCTCCTTCCTCTCTCTAGCAATTACAAGTGATCCTTCCTGAGCAAGGGCTTTCCCACCAGGAAGCCTATGCAGTAACATGTGGCTGTGTGAGACTTATTTTTACGAGACAGATGGAGCCTTCAGTTCTCATGTATTTTTTAATATCTCATTATTGTTTATGTGACTAAGTGATTCTTTAAATTGAGGTCCTTTTATTTCAGGGACAGACACTGCCAGAAGAAATAATATTTGATATTTTATGGGCAATAACATGATCTTGGAATGGGGACAGCTCAATCACTCTTGTGTTTTACTAAGGTCATATTTAACTGTCTCCAACTAATACCTCCTCTAATGTTTAAGTTTAGGGGTTATTCTGATGTAGGAAACACATTTTTAACTAGTGGAGATCAGCCATTGGAACAAATACAAAATGGCTGATTCTCTCTCTGATCTTCAAACTACAAAAGATACACTCTGGCAAAAAGTGCTCTGAGGCTCAAAGCAGTGGAAACCAGAATGTTACAGTGGCCTATTAAATGGGGGAAGCCAGAGAAGATTCAGCTTTAGTGACTTTCTCCTCTGTAGCTCCTCGAAATGTTCTGTGTACGTCTCTTTGTCTTGGTGCAGGTAGAATCACAGAATCATAAACTATTTGGGCTGGAAAGGACCTTAGAAATCATCTAGTTCTAATGCCCCTGTCATGAAAGGGGCATTGGAATGAAATGTCATTCCATTGTCATGAAATGTCACATGTCATGAAAGATGGAATATAGCAAATTCAATACTTGTATTAACTGGAGAAAGAATCTTAGAATTAATGTCCTATTGCTCTCAAGGATCTTAATTGCTCAGAGGGGCATGAGGTGGCAAATATTGTTTGGATGTCAGCCTGAGTTCTTCAAATGCAGTTTGAAAATTAAAAAGACAGTATCTAGCCCAGGATAGATTTCAGAGATAACACTGCAGAGCAAATAAGGCCCAAAACTGTCAAACCTGGCAGACAGAAAGAAAGTGCTAGAAAAACAAATTATAGTAATGAACACCCTTCTACAAACTGTTGTGAAAGAGACAGAACCCATCCTAATCCCTCAACACTAAAGAAAATAAATGGTTTGTATTTACATTTGATTACATGGAAAACTGAACTTATTTAAATAATAATCATCTGGTCAAACTTCTAAATAGAAAAGATGGAAAAGAGACTAAATTCCCAGTGCATCTGCTTGGTGTTTGCAGTCATGAGCTGGTTCTGCTCAGCTCAGCCTGTCCAGCCTAAATTAACACACCCTGAAGGGAGACTCTGTGTGTGTTGTCAAGTGCTGAGCATCTCCCTCACCTGCCTACCTGGCTGTAGCTCAGCCTGTGTGAGCACAGGCCTACCCTTAACTCACCTGGAAAAGGCTCAGGTGCCCTGTGTGCCTACTGCATGCTCAGGCTCCTGTTGTCATCCAGACATGGTCCAAGTATGTCCAAGGGGTATGGTCCAAGGGGTCAGAGTTACACCCATGCCCTGAATCCCTCCTTAGCTCCACTGGCTGAGCTGATCAGGGCTCAGGTCTGTTGCTTGGGTTTAGGTATTCAGTGCAATTAGGCAATCAAGGGTAATGAAAGATGATGTTGGCCCTGCCCTTCACTGATATGAAGACAAGTCATCAGGCCCCAGCTCTTCCCTGCCTGCAGCAGGAACTTGTGCACCAACTTCACAGCACCTACATTACAGCCAAGTGAATGCAGGTGTCTGAACCTGGTTCTGAGGCTGCCAGCCTAGGAAAAAATCTGGAGCTATTCATGCAGATAACATGTTCTAGATGTGTTCATGTGAAGAAAAATTGCCCAAATCAAATTATAGAACTACTATGGGGTCTCACCCACATGCATGATCAGGATCCTGTTTAAGTAGTGGATTAGATTTAATAACACCTTTCTGGAGGTCAAGTAGCATTAAAATAATGAGAGAAAAATCTGAGCTGAATCACCAAGAGTAATTTCTTTCATCCCTCCTCTACTTGTAGCCACTGAGTGCCCAAGCTCTTTCCTTCTTGTCCCTGTTGACACATAGTCCCACTGAAGTGGAGGGAGATATGAATATGATTGATAGTGGCCAAAATCTGGCAGCAGAAAATTGTGAGGCAGAATTGTCTCAGTCAAAATGCCACTTTTGCCAAGGAGTGAGTGGAACATCAGGGTTTTCTTGTTGGGTTTGTGGATTTTCTGATCACAGGGTCAAAATTTGATTAATCTATCTGTTTTTAGGACTAGATGAAAGATTCAAATGCCTGAATTAAGAACTGCAATAGCTAATCATGAAGAAACATAAATAGATTTAAGACATGAAGGCAGAATTAACAAACGGCTCCAAAGGAAATTCCTTCATATCCATTGTTTGCTTTCGAAGCAAAACCATTGCTTTTCTTTAGTTACTACTGAGACACTGGGGCACCAGTCAGAAGAGAGTTCATTCAATACTTCAACAAAATTGTGTGTCCTCCCTGTACAGTTTTGCAAATGTCCCTTCTCACACACTTTCTTACTTTTCCATTCTTCCCTTGTTCTTTTTCTCTTTTACCCTCTTCATTATGGTGAGAGTCTGTGCATGACTCACTTCATTTCATCAAGGTCACATTAGTGCTGGGATGGAGGTAAAGAGGGAAGACAGAGAAGAAGAAGGGGTAGGCAGACTACCTCAAAATGCATTTGCATCTCACGGTTAATACTCCTTGAAAAAACTACATGAAATGAAATAGTCTTCCCTTCCTCTTCCCAATTTCTTTCCCAGTCATGACATCACAAACAACATGTTAACCTCAACTTGAATCTTCTCAAAATTTTGCATTTAGTCTATGTCTTGTATGATGCTTAGACTGCCATCATAAAATTGTATTATGGACCTCTTAGGAGAACTGATTTAGCCAAAAGGTAACAGGAGGAGGAGAGACTTGATTATTCTTCCCTGCACTGGTGAGGTAAAACAGGCAGGTGAGTTCTGCACTGTTGCTCACCTGGACAGCTGGGATATCAGCAGCCCATAGCAGAAGAGGTTACAATCATTGAGGAATGAAAAGTACACTACTTGTGGCATCCCTTACCTCTTAACTTTGCTAGGTGCAGTCCTGCATCCAAGTGATCTGTGGAAGAGGCATGTGTAGAAGCCAGCTAAATCCCAAACAAATTGCCTATTGCAATGGCATCTTCTATGGACACTGCAAAACGACTGTTTTAACTAGGACAAGTAGGGAGAGAGGAAGCAGTGTTTGCTTAATGGTTGGACTTGATGATCCTTGAGGTCTTTTCCAACATAAGTGATTCTATGATTCTACGATTCTAAATGCTTTGTGGCTTCCTGACATTTTTGCAGCATTGTAGGGCCAGAATCTCCTTGAATATCCAGGGCAACTATTGCTTTCTTTGATCAGTTGGTGGCTAAGGCACTGTGGGGTGCTTTGTTATACAAGATGTAAAAGAAGTCAGCAGCAGTGGCTGCTGAAATAATTTGAATAAATCTTAGAAACAGATGATGAGGGAAAAGATATCCCCAAATGTTTGTATGACAAGTAATATTTTACCAGGAACGTTTCTGCAGTTTGACTCCCTCCACTCCTGCGTTGCTTCCCAGTATTCACCAAATCCAGCTGCAGTATATAGCATTTTGTTATGGAAGTAAGTTGACTGCTGAACACCAGCAACAACTGATGGCTGCTCCCTCTGCAAGCTGCTGAAAGAGGTGTCAAATGGGGTAATAACTCCTCCAGCATCTGGATGGCAGCAGTGGTGTGACAAGGCAAGTCCTAAATCTTCTTCTTTTTACATCCAGACATTGCTGAGGGATATGCCAGAGCAGAGTGTTTTGCTCTATATTCACAGATATGTTTTGTCATAAAAAAGCTCAAGGTTTTGAGGTCCTGGTCTTAGGCCATGTGACATCCCAAAGCTAGCGTGTACTTTGCCAGTACAACATTTTCTTCATCTGTTTACAAGGCAGGAGGCAAGATTTTTAAAGGTATTTTGCTTACAATGAAAATCCACTTTCTCCTAGTTTTTTTCTATTCCTTGTGTTAAAAAAACCCTTCCAGCTATAATGGGCATTCTGTTTAGCATGAGGTGCCCTATAAATAAACGTGCAGTTAATGATGTTCATTTCAGTTCCTTTCACTATGCAGATAAAGTATATATTATTCAAAAAGCAAGTCGGCTTTCATTATGATGACATGAATAAAAACACAAGGGAACACATTGCTCTACCACACCCCAGAACCTAGGCAGCCAGTTCAGTGGAAGGTTTTTGTTTCAGAACTTAAAGGACTAAATATTTCAACTAAACCTCTGGATGGAGTTTGTATATTTACATAAACTCTTTTTTTTTT
>WEIU01016022.1:13366-35545 GCA_013389925.1 Aegithalos caudatus | reverse complement strand
TTTTCCTTGGAGCCTGACCCTGTTTTATGAGGCTTGAGTGAGGGACTGGTTTGCTTTTTCCAGCTTTTGAAAGGCATGGATTTGTAGTCCCGCTTTCTTACTAAATGTAAATCAGGGACCCTAAAAGTCAGTTTACACCACTTCCACTTGATAGAAGATTGCTACTTAAAGACCTTTTTCTCCATCATTAGAAATAAGCATTTTTTAAATTACACATTTTCATTTAAAAATCACTTGCATAATGCTAATGCTCCCCACTCAGATTCCTATATATCATGTGGCTTTGAGACTGCAGCATGCTGAGGTCTTCTGGCTCTATTATTTATGTCTCTCACACATGAATAACAGCTCCACTGACATAAATTCATCTAATGGAGGCAACTTTCTGCTCAATAAATATTGTGAATACTTGCTGACTATTACACGCAGTAAGAATCTCTTCATGTACTTCCCACCAAAGGAGAGGAACTCTCTCCAGCATTGAAATCACTTTAAGCCTGGCTCAAGTTTCAACCTGTCACTGTGCACTCAAGTGAGTGCAAGCTCTGTCCTGACACAAATTGGAAATGAAAGATGTTGACAAAAATTTCAACAATGTGAGTAATGATTTATGACTGGTTTTGCCCAAGCACCTCAACAGTGTTCGTGAATAAAGCATTGGGGCTTACGGTAGCAAATAATTCATTAGAAAGAAAATTTCAACTTGATTAGAGAATCCTGAGAAAGAGAAAGGAAAGGCTGGAACATTTTATGAATCAACATGCACTTCAGTTCCCCTTCTTTAAATATCTGTGGCAAGATGTATAAGTTAGGTCACATCTTTAACCATAGGCACCTGCTGGTGGCATGTTGCCAATCCACAGTGCTGTTGATAGTGTAAGAATTTATACTGTGACCACATCTGAGAGTCCCATTTTTGTATTGGAACCCAATGATGTCTGAATATGAAACACCATGATTCTGTAAGATTCATGATTTTTCACCTGATCTGGACTGCCTTATAGAGAGAATCTTTTATTTAATGGTAATATGATAGAGAAAAGAAGGCCTATTGCAGGCAGATGATACATGACACCAAAAAGGTCTTGTAAGTATTCCTAAAATATCACTCTGCTTCTGAAATGAAAAACAAATATTTCCTTGCCTTCAGAAAACAAAATTAAAATCTTTAAAATTATTAATATGTATCCATGTGCACTCTTGAAAATATGGTTTGTCCCAAACTAAGAGCCAAGTGTGTGCTCTTAAATCATAGTATTTCTGTAGCTAGCATCTGCAATGCCAAACACCAGAAGCCCCACCCTGCAGGAAGATTGTCCCCCCAGACGCCCTTTCATTCCAGACATACTCATTCAGACGCTGCTTTCACAGCCTTTTAATCAAATCAACCCGTACAATCTTCCTTTCACATCACCATCCCGTCTGTCGCGCACAAGCAAGCCAATTTTACACTGCAATTGTCCTCTCATTTCTGAGCATCACATCAGCCCCATTTTCACTCTAAAAAGCTAAATCCCTTTTTCAGACTGCCATGAAGCTGAGAGAACTTTATATAACCTGCATTTTGAGGAGGGAAAAGAAGTGGCAATTAAAGTAAAGCACAGAAGCTCTTAGAAGGAAGAATTTCTTCTGCTTTGCCCTCTGGTTCCACCTTTTTTCAGACCCAGATTGTAAGTGCAAGAAGGGTTTAAAGAGCAGTGGCAGTTGTAAGGAAACCTAAATACACTGCAGCTGATCCTGCACTTCACCGTTAGGAAATGTAGATCAGAATTTGAAAGGGACCTAAGAGTTTTGGTACTTGGAAACATTTTTGCTCATTTTGAGCCCTGTTCACAAGAACAGGGCTCAGAAGACTTTTATGTTTTTGCATTCTACTATTAAAAGCAGTGAGGATCTCTTTAAAACTGTCTGATATTTTCATGCGGCAAATGGGGTCCAGACTGGCACAGTGATCCTTGTTCCCAGCTTTGCCATTTTGTCCTTTGGGAAACAACCCTGAACAGTTTGTTTGTCTAATGTGAGAATAAAATATTGCATGGTGTTACTGCAGGTTTGCACACAAGTAGCAAGTGACTTAATCAAAAATTGGGAACACTAATAAACACTGTGATATATTCCTGCCAAGACACAGTCTGAAAAACACAGATAAGAGAAATCATATGTGATAGATATGAACAGAATTTTTTTAGCAATAATAAGCACATAAAAGCTCTTCAACTGGTGCTCTAACAAGGAAAGAGTTGATGAGAAGTGCTAATAGCACTGAGGGAGTGAAATCACTGAGAGCCTTGTCTGCAAAATAAATTACAAGAGCAGAGTAAGTGTCTGTTTTAAGCAGTTTCCAGATCATCTGGTAGTTTGAAAACCTCAACATAAATGACTTTGCTGACATTGACAGTGTACTGTCTGCTTAACAACACCAACTCTACTACTTTGTATTTTAGCAAATGCAGTTAACAAATAAAAGAGCAGTGTAAGTTTTGCACTATGACCACACCTGAGAATCCCATTTTTGCATTTTGGCTACTTGGAATCTGCATTGCCATGCTGGCAACAGCAATGTACTGGCTTTAGCCAGCTGGTATATGAGATCAGCTGTGGGTTGCAGTGGGGCTACAAAACCATAGGGAATCAGATGTGAAGGACACAGCTGTTCCCTCCTGTCTCTGGATGCTCCCTGACCAGCCATGTCCCATGGCTGCCCAGTAGCTCAATAGGACTGTGCACAGTCATAAATAAGTGCAAATCTTGTACTTAAACCTATTGCAAAATATTTGAACCATACCATTTTCTCAAAAAGTTACTGAAGCATACCTCGTGGTGTATGAGCAGGTCAAGCTATCTGCCCACATGTGGGATCCCAGGCTCTGCAACTTAATGCTTTTCCAGTGACCACAGACTGGAGTCCATCACATGACTACTGTAGGTTAATACAGCTACATCATATTCAACCAAATCAGCTGTCACATCAGCTCTCCATTTTCATACAAACAGCCAACAATAGTTATTTCCACTTGCAATGCTCACCAGCTAAATCAAATTTTCCACGTGTATTTAAACACCAAGGTCATTTTGTTGACAGTAGCTGAAGGAAGAAGCAAACTCTGAATTCTAAAGAAGCATTTTCCTTCACAAAAAAGAGATCATTTTGTTTATGCAGTTCACATTAAAGGCATATCTAACATATCAAATCTGTGATTACTCTTCTGGTATGAATGACCTATCTCTTACAATCTCATGTTGTAAGCTGCTTCTTTTATTGCATCCCACATGAGAAAACAATAATTTAAAATTTCACCTTTCTGCAACTGTACTTAATAATTTCTATGAATCTGTATATTTTTTACCAATTCAGTGTCTATATTTCTTAATAGAGAATTATTAATGCTCTGTTATAACTATGCTGACTACATTACTGCTACTGGAGCTGTGCACAAAGCAAGCATTCTCTGGTTTCTGTCAACCTAAACATGGTAAAGATAGACCAGAATCAGTTTAAGCAGGCATATACTAGTAGTCATGTCAGTGTACTGCTTGACCACTGCTAAATTTAATCATAAGCATATTACTCAATTAGGTGGATGTCTCCTTAGTGTCTTCTGGCAGAAATGTTCCGCTTGGTATAAATAATTAAATGCCCAAACAAGGATTTCAGTTTAACTATTCAGTCTCCCAAGTGAGTGCCTTCCCAAACTAATCTCACAATTTTCCTTGTGTGAAGCAATAGAATTTAATTATTCATGCCAAGCAGAGCAGTTTAGCTGGAGGAGAGGGAAATAGCATGCCTGTCTACTCCCCCTCTGCAGCTTGGGGGTTTCCATGGGCCCTTTGGGACATGAAGTCTCTGTACATTCTCATTCCTGCTTCTGCCTGGGGAAGGTATGGGAAGAGTGTTCACACTGCATGCGTGGGCTTCCCCCCTGCTGCTGGGTTTAAGGTGGCATCACAGTCTGTTTATTCTACCTCAAGTTTCTGTACTGGGTCCCAGAGGCAAAGCAGCCAAGGCTTATGACTCCCACTTGTGTTCCAGTGCAAGCTTTTGGGCAAGGATGGGTGTATACATGTGTGGAGGCAGCAGCATAGCTACCTTGGTTGTTTCCTGAACCAAAATACAAACCCTGAGAGAACTGACTTCCTTCCTTGTTATCTGCAGCCAAGCAGTGATGCAGGGATGTAAGACATCCATCAGGCAGGTGAATCATCCTGGGGATCTGGCCCCTGACTCACAACATTGCATCAGATGCTGACTCCAGTGTGTGTTTTCAGCACTGTCTCTATAAAATAGCTGCCACAGCTCCTTTGGGATGTTGAATGAATTACATTTTGCTTGATAGGAGAAGAAAGAAGAATGTACCCCTTCTCAAGTATCACTAATCTCACTTACCTAACGTGTCATATAAAAATGTTATCAATAATACTGTACTACATCAGTCGGTGCAATAGAACAAAAGGGAATAAAGCAGAACCAGAGCACAGCAGGTGGCTATGTAGAGATGTTCGGTAGCAGCATTTTCTGTTTCCATTTAGATTACATGAACTATTAGTTTATTTTTTAATTTTCTTTGCTCCCCTGGTAGAGGAAGAGATCAAAAGACAGTAGATGAAATTACCTCAGTCGTTTAGTAAACTGGTGTATTTTTTAACATGAACATTTTTGTGACAGTTTACAAAAGATTTCAGTACTGGCATTTTGGTATTAAAAGATATAGAGAAAAAAAAAAGGATTTTTATTTTGGTTTTGGTGGGATGTTTTTGTTGTTGTTATTAATTTTTTGTGAAGTTATTTTTCTTCTTTCCTTTGCTCTTTCTATTTCCTTTGCCTTTGCCTGCCTGGTTCCTGCTCTCCAACCACACTTCAGATCTGTTGAATATGTCTAACAAATCTTACCAATCATAATGTCTCAACATGCCCTCTTGTAAAAATACCAAACGTATCAAGTAGAAATCTATAGGGCCAGATTGCAACTCAGCCTGTAAGTTCATTATACTGTGAAGGAGGGAAGCAGAGACAGAGGGAGTTTTCTGAGGTGATTCCTCCTTCCCTTCTATTCCTCCAAAGGGGAAACGAGGAGTATCCAGTCCGTGTGGACCCAGCACAGCCACGTGGTTGAAGCCCAACATCAGCAGGTGGCTGGCACGACTCCCTGCCTCACAGGCATGGTAAGGGATGGGGTAGCCATCAGGACATTGAGCTTTACAGGTTCTTTTTCATAAACAGTCCTCAAAAACCTGCCAAATCCAGGCAACAACTTTTGATGTTCTGGCAGAGGCTGAGACTCTCTGGGCTCCTTGCCCCAGGGCCACGCTGGTCACCACAGGAGGCCACAAGCTCTGTGCAGTGCATCCCTCATGTTGCATGGACAGGATGTGCTACAGCAGCCCAAAATTTCCCACCTACCCTTTTCCTGTGTGGCTTTGCAGTCTGTCTTGGATGTCCCTCCTGCATCGGTGTTGTGAGAGAAGCACATGTGATCCATGGGAGTGGACCAGGTAGGGAATAGCATGGTTGTCCTGCTCTGTGCTGACAGCAAGGGGCTTGTGCTAAAGACAGCATGAGCTCAGCCAGCACATCTCAAACCTTGCTCACGACAGCACCATAATGTGACTATGCCAGTAGAACAGGGGCAAGTTCAAATCTGTGCCCCTATTTGCCATACAATAGAGATGCAGTCTTGGTACCTCTATGTAAATAACATTTAAATAAAACAAAGCCAAAGAGGCCGAGCTTGCAGTTTTCTTGTAGCAAACCACAGAGGCACCAGCTTCTGCACACTGTTGTGAATAACACTCTGGAGAAGCAGCCCACACTTCCTCAGTACCAGAAAAAAGAATGAGCTTAACACTGGGGTTATTTTCTCTTTCCCACCATTCATTACTAATTTTTGGCTATAAGCAAAGATCTGAAAGTCAGTAGCAAGTCAACCTTCTTGCTTGCACTGCTTTTCTATGGTGCACATCGGAAGATGTCATTATATCTTGCAAAGCAATACATCCATTGCAAGCCTGATTCATGCTTCCTGGAGTATCTATAAGGTGGGAACTGCAATTAATTCTAGAAGGAATCCTTCCTGCTGGCAGGCAGCCAGAGATAGCAGAGCCTAAATAGCTTTTGGGCAGCCACAGCACAGAAATTACAGCCATTCACCAAGGACACTCCCCCTGAGATTCTGCTTTCTTGAAGTAATTGCAAATAAAATCACTTGGATTCAGATAGCTGGAGGGGAAGCTCAGGCACCAATGAAGCATGAAACAGCCTGGCCTGAGACCTAAAATAATTCTGCGTAAAAATTCACAGCTGCCAGTTGTTAAAAATAAAAACAAGGCTATATCCCCCTCTGCTTTCCGTCAATGAATTTCCTTTTGTTCCCCCTACCCCCACAGCCTTTCCTCCCTTCCTGCAAGGCTGCTTGTGCCCTGCCAGACACCATTCCTCACCCTGCAGCACCTGGAGGCAGAGTGACACCGGCATGAGGGCAGAGGGTGGCCTCAGGGAAGGTGACCCCAGGGAAGGTGGTCCCAGGGAAGGTGATCCCAGGGATGGTGGCCCCACAAAGGCACAGCCCTGCAGAGCTCTCATCACCCTCAGTTTTGGCTCCTGTGAGCACAGACCATGCCAGCACAGGGCACCCCCAGCTGGGGGAAGGTCACCTGCCCAGATGAGAGCTGCATGGCTGCAGAAACAGCCACCACCTCTGGCCAAGCACTGCAGTGTCTCTGCTCAACAGGTTGGCTGGTGTGAGCTCCACAGGCAGGATGGGGTTGGACAGGAGAAAAATCTCAAGCTTCTGGTGATCTCCCACCTTGCCACGCCTGAAAGGTCTCATCAGAAGAAGGAGATTCAAAATCTTCATTTATTTGTTTCAGTATCCTGAACTGAACACCGTGGCTAAAATACATGATAAGAAGCACTCAGGAAGGAGGAGATGCAACAAAATACAGCAATAATTACAGTTAATAATGCAAATTAATTGATGGACTAAATTCTGATCCTCTTCTCACATTAAGTAATGGCTTACTGCCATGGAGTAGGGTGCAATGCCTCTTGCACAGAATACTGTAAGAAAACTATGATATGACATACAAAAATAAGGGGCACACAATGGCATTCTGAAAAATGGCCTTGCTAAGAGAAAGAGGCCATTCTGAAGGACAAAGGCTGGCAGAGCCTTATCTGCCCAGAATATCTGCCTGCCTTTTAGTTCATATCACAGTAGCCCTAAGGGTGGCCAAACCAATACTAGAGTTTCACTGCTTTCCTTGGCAGATGTGCACAATAACCTTCTCTTGGACCCTTTATGATCTAGAAGAAGGGGGGAGATGATACTAATTTCTGTACAAGGAAACTCTAAACCAGTTCTTCCATACAAGGAATCTCAGAACCAGTTGGGATGTCCCTAGACTTGCAAATGGAGTCCTGTCTCTTAGCTCCTCCACCTCCTTAACCAACAATTTTTTCTATGGAAATATATCACTACATCTAATAGTGACTGGCACTTCTGTAGCCCCCTCTACACAAAGATCACAAAATAGCTCCCAAAGGAAGGGAATCATCACACCCTACACAGTCAGCTAAAGTGCAGACATCTAAGCTGAAGCTAGGTCACAGCCAGCAGAAAAAGAGTTAATGCCATCAGGGGAGCACTGGCTGTACAATGGGATTCACTCATGAGACAATGGAACTAAAATGTGGAATATCTCCTGTAGCTGCAGGCAGCCCTTGTCACCCCAACACTGGTGCAGTCTTGCTGGGCAAGGTAAGGGGAAGGTACAGAGACCCAAGGGAAAGCTTGGTCCCATGTTATCTGGGTCTGGCACGAAGCAAAAAGCAAGGGGAAATTTATTTCATTATGACAGATTTTTGATCAAACTACCTCCTTGCCTGCTTAGGAGAGCACATTGTTGTACCTCCTGTATTCAGAACTTCTGGAATCCACCAGATTCCAGAATCCAGGTGCTTCATGCATTCCCTGCCTCCACCTCTGCTCTTGGAATGCAATGATAGTGCAAAGGTAAAGAAATTGTGTTGTTAAGAATTTATTTGCTACAAGTAAGAAATCACAGAAGATGGTACATTACCCAAATTGGAGTGGGTAACTTAGTCATGAATTTTTATTTATACTGTTGTGGTGCAAATTCCTTACCTAGTGGGCTGCCTGAGAGATGCTGGTCTGCCTCCCTACCAACAGCAGTGGATGCTGGCCTTGCTGCCCCATGCTTTCAGCACCTCCCTTACCACAGACAGTAAAGCCTTCCTTTACACCACTCCTCTGCTCAGTGGCACATTGCATTCATGAGATGATGCTCGTACACATGCAATGCACATGCTACACATGTATCCTTGAATACACGTGCCTCACACAGCAAACCAAGACCCAAAACTTACTGTAGTGTCATGAAGAGTAAATAGTTCTTGGTAGATATAATATATGACATGCACATTTTACTGCTTCCCAGTATTCACTATACTCAGATAGGGCAAAGTGACTTTCAGAGAGTTCAAATTTGCCTTTACAAGTTGTGTTTTGCATTCTTTGAGTTCAGTCACCCAGTCTTAACTGCCCCCTCCCTTCCCCACACTAAGTGCCAGCTTGCCTATCCTGTCCCCCTCACTAAAGCTTCCCAGTTGCTTCTGCAATCCTTGCTTCTGATTATTCAACACCTGGTTTTGTGCTGCTTCTGGTAACTTTCCACTCTTTTAAACCCCACACAGAACCTGGAAAAACTGGTTTGTGTAAACATTAAGTAACCCCTTGTGCCAAGACTATTTCTCACTCAGTAGTGGAACATGATGGTTTGATGGTCAGGGATTTTTCCCAGTAGAGAAGTTACAGAACATTCAGGGAGGAGAGAGGGGAATTCAGACTCAGTTGCATTTGGCTGCAGACTTCCTATAAAATTTGTCTTAAGATTCATACATTTATGGGGAGCTATTTCCAAGGAAGCGCACCAAGTGTGTTAGCGTGTTATTGTGGGTTAGAAAGCTTTTATTTGGCTGGAGATTTAGCTGTTCCAAAGACCAGGGACTGATGTCTCATCAGAAGCTTGAGCATTGAATCATTATTTATTTATCTGTTATCAGGAAGAAATTTTGTTCTCACAGGAGAGAGGCTGGAATAAGTCTGCATAAACTATCTGTGGAATGGTGTCAGTGCAGACTGAATCTTGCTGTAGTTTCACACTTGTCAGCCACTATTTCTACTTAATAGAAACACAAAGTCTGAGTGAACACGAAAAACCCAACAGAACTGTTAACATTTTTACAGGAGATATGTTTGTCCTGGTCAGAGACCCTTCATTTGCCACAGTCTGTGTCTTTGCTCAGGCAAGCTGAGCTCCCTCAGCTCTCAACTGTGACAAAGCAGCTTCACACAAATGAGTCCTTCTGCTCGTAGGAAACCAAGCACTCATAAGGAAACACAGCTAGAGGTTCACAGGATGTTAGTAAAGGGATGTCTGTGTGGGATGTAAGTAAATTACAAAGAACTACAAACACATTGAAATCAAGACAGGAAGCATCTGTGGGGGTCACTGAGGAGCCATGGAGAAGTCAATCCATTCGACATTTTCTGAGTCATGAAATTTTTAAATGCAGTACAGGGCTATTTCTCACTAAAATATTTTACTTCCTTTTAATTTTCTTCTTCTGTCATTGATACTGCAACTGGTCAAATTAGACCCTATGTCAAACAAACTGTCTTCAAAGCTAAGGAAAAAAAGAAAAAGCAATTGGAATCTAAAGGGCACCCTCTTAAATGCATGAAATCTGAGTGCTTGCAATCTCTTGAGAGGAAAATGGCCTAGTCAGGAGAAAGCAGACTTCAGATTCATAGAGAGAATGTGATTTGGAGGAAGTTTAGAAGTTACGCAATAAACCTCTGTGAAGTTCTCCAAGAGATTTCAGATTGGACACAAAAACAAGTGAAACCATACATTCCTTTAGCCCTTCCGTGTTTTACCTTTAAACCTTTAGACTTTCTAGTTTGGACCTTTTATCAGTTTACATCTTTATATTGCTTTTCTTGCCAATTCTATCCCATTTTAATCAAGCTGTGAGAACAGTCACAGCTAAGCACCAGCAGAGTTCACCACCCACCACCCATCCTCTCAGCTGGGAGTGAAAACCATTCTGAAGAAATTAATAAAGACTACTAATCTGATGTCAAGATGACCAAGTGCATTTTTTCCATTTCTCACTTCCGTGATTCTGTAGCACATGAGATCACCTTCCTTTTTATAAATGATATAAACTTCTGTCTGCGGTATTGTTTCCACAAGCTCTGAAGACTGCATGTTTCTCAGCATTGATCATAAGTTAACCCTGTGCTGCAAATGTATCCTAGATTTGTTCAGCTTCTGCAATTTCTGATTCTGCTATATTTTGATTAGAACTATGTCAGAAATAAATTTTTTTCCTTGGGTATAGTGCAATATTCACTATTTAGTGAAGACATTCTTAAACCAGCAGGACTGTGCATCTGGAAAAATAGATTAAGAGATCAATGAATAATGATGGATATTGTCAGAAGACCTCTTAAAAGAAGAGAAGCTATCAAGCAAGGTCAGAAAGCATAAGCTTTCCCTCTTAAAAAAAAAGGCATATTTTAAAAAAGTTAGTTAGAAATCAACAGCAGTGGCACAGAAACCACAATAACATCTGTAAGGAAAGTAACATTGTTCTGTTTGTGACACTCACCCAACTTGATAAAAGTTTCATTCAAACAACAGTCTCTTTTTATTAAAACTTGCTGAACAAAAAGTTTGCATAAGAGAGCCTAAAATGTTTTTGCTATGAGTATATGGAAAAAGTGGCAGTATCTTTCACTTGATTTGTTCCAGTGGGGTTGAGAGTTGTGTATCTCAACTAAGAGGGAGGAAGGTGATCAAATATATTCATTAGCTGGCATTTATACAGGACAGCTATATCAAGAAGTATAAGGCACACAGTGCAGACACAGAGTTCAAGACATAGCAGAACAGCAAGAGCTCAGATCTGGCTAAAGCTTAGCATGATCAAAATGTTTGTAAACTAAGGGTGGTCATAATCAAAGTCTGGAAATTAAAATCAGTCAAATAAATGGTGCTGAGTAACACATTGTTCCCATAAGTTAATAATTTTGGTTTTGTTGTTGTTGTGGCTTTGCTGGGGGCTGCTTTGACAATAAGACATCACTAAATGTAGTTTCAGCACCTGACCTATGTTAGCTGCTTAGCTGAGGTGGTAACACAAAGGGATGGGCTGCACAGCAAGAAACATTTTGCAATAGAGCACTCAGTACACTTTCAGATCAAGATCAAAGGTAAAGCTTTAGCTTCAAATCACAGGCTTACCGTTCACATAAAAGATCTTGCAGAGAATCATTTGCTTCTTCAGTTTTTCATTCATTACGTAATCTGTTATCCTTAGAAGTACAGGTTCACATGCTAAGCCTTTACAAATATCTGATTATTAAGATACAAACATATCTGTATTTAAAATACTCCTTCAAACAGAAGACTAGGAATGAATCACAGTTCAGTATTTCTTGGCCTATTTCAGAGTACAGCCTTTGCAAATCATGCCCCTTGCACCTAAAATAACGCTTTCAGCTCAGTTGTCAAATATCATCACTGCTGCTAAGGGCTGTATTGACACGAGAATGAAATGCACACCTGCTCCTTTCCAGTGACTGCTAACCAGGCAGCCACAGACCGTGGTCAGGCCAGATGCAATTTGGGAGCCTTAGATGCTAGTCTGCAGTCAGTCATCTTAGTGCTCCATCATAAAACATTTGACTCATGCCAGGGGAACACACCCCTTTTCACTCACAATCTGTGCAGTGCTGCCACAGGTGAGTAGTGGAAGAACATTTGCAAACAGCAGGATATAGATAGAACATCTGAAAATATGAGCTTGCACCAGAATAAAAATAGTAGTCACATCCTTTTTATGTGTGACATCACACCCAAAATGGAAAGTACCTTTCCAAAGGCAAAGACTGTTTGCCTTTATGAAGGTACATTTTGAATCTCTCAAAACGCTACACATAAGACTTTCTGCTGTCTCTACCTCATTCATGGATATTACTAAACACCTTAAAAACATGTTTATCAAACCCAATATTTATGATATGGGGCTCTATCTTAAAATTAAAGGCTTGCCATTCAGACAGCTAGAGCTTTCAGGGAGCTCGTGTTCAGTGTTTCATTCATCAAGCTGCACGCCGCAGTGATTACTGACAATTGTCTGCTGGTGCTGCCCACACCGGCTCTTTGTGCAGCGTGAGTCACTCCCTGCAAGCTGCAGCTCCAAGCAGGATGTCTTCATCCTGCAGGAACCACGTACTTTGTTCCACATTACCTGCTTTCCTTTTGAGTAGGCAGAATTAGTGAAGTGTAATTAGTGATAATGCCATTTGTCCCCAGGGTCATAATTTTTCTTAAAGCATTTATTCTTTGGAGTACCTCTCATACTACATAAAAAAAAAAAAAAAAAAAAAAAAAAAAAAAAAAAAAAAAAAAAAAAAAAAAAAAAAGCTGCTGGAATACTGGCATGTAATAGTCACAGATGCCAGAAGAAAGATGCATCTCTGCTGCTGAAAGGAGGAATAGTGGCCCACGAGAATTTGATTCAACATGTAACAATATTTCTATGCAATTATAATGCAATTTAGTCCAATTCCACTTCTCCCATGTGGAAATATCTTCCTACTCTCTGTCAGGAGGGAACAATTATTGTGTACCTTTCTCTTTCTCCCCTAGTGCTGGAGGATTATGCCAGAGATAAACAGACAATGCTTTGTCCTTTTAAAAAATTGTCTACTTGCAACCATTCATTCTAGAAACCTGGTTGTTGGAGAGAGCAGATTATCTGTCTGCTGTTTTTCAGGTTTTACCTTTTTTCCTGCTCCAGTTCCTGGTTAGATACCATCTCTCTTCCTTTCCATTTACTCCAAGTATAAACAGAGTTGATAGGTGTTTTTATTGAGCAAATAATTTTTGAAACCTCTAATAAATGGGAGGGTGATTTTCCCTACTATCCTCATGAGTACAGCAGGGTAAATTACCTTTACATCCTTCATGTGAAGCCACATTTTAGCTCTTTTGTGGTAGTCTGACTCAGATTCAAACAGCTATATTCCACAAATATAGATTTATGTGGAGTTAATACACATTGTGCCTCTTACTCCTGGCATCTGTCCTCACACAGATGCTTTTGGATATCGTTCTTTTAACCCTGAGGGAAAATTACAGAAAATTAGCAATGACTTTATATGACAAGCCAGATACAAATAACTCAGAGTGCTCTCTTGATCTGTTTCTTTTTTTTTTCTTTTTTTTTTCTTTTTTTTCCATATTCTCTTTGCTACAAAAACCATTTTTTGAGACACAGATTTACCCATGTGAAAAACTGAACCTGAAGAACAGCACTCTATTCCCATGTGGCAAAACACACCCTCCCCTCTGAGGTGGCTGGGACTGGCCCATGAATTGAACTGCACTTAACAGATAAGGCTGAAACCCAGCCTGGAGGTTTGCTCAAAACAAGGCAAACTGAAAGCACAGCTCTCACAATCTCTGCCAGACATGGCATTGTGATGGGAGGGGCAGTGCTTTATCTGCTGTTGATCTCCCAAATTGCATTAACTGCAGAATTGCCTCAACTCCTCAACCCCTCTCTGTCAAATTGCCTGTGTTTTGGTGCAGAATAAACATATACAACAAGGACAGGTGGCTTTTACCAGTTTATCTCATGTCCCAAGGGTACACACCTTTGTGTCCTTTAGTGCTCTAAGTGAGGGTAGCAGTCCCTAAAGGTCAGAAGGAGATTCAAAGGAATGAAAGAATGAAGGACGTTTCTTTCCAAAAGTCACATCCAAAAAAGAATTACAGCTATAGAGCATACAGCTAAACCAAGTGATCTACAGGCACTGGAAAAACTCCCACTGTCACTGCTGAAACCTGCATAGCACCAGAGTGGCAGAGCCACCTTTGTCCCTGTAAAGCCTGTCCAAACCTCTCATCATGGTGAGCATCCTCTTTTGTGGACCCCAAAAGCAGGACCCTTGGTTCTGTCACCAGATCTTCATAGCTCCTCAGAGGAACACTTCCTCTGGCAGCCCTCAGGTGCTGGTGGGGATCTGCAGCATGGGGTGAGCTGGGGTAAACTGCTTTTGCTTGTGTAAAACCAAGCACAAGTTAGCTTGTATGAAACTAAGCACAAATTAGCTCTTCTGTCCCAGGCTCCTGAAAGGTACCAGTGTCTGCCCCCACACCAGGTTCATCATTAATCAGAACCATAAGTTCTGCCTGTGTTTCCTGTGTTTCCATTTGCCTTTCTAACCTTACAGTTATATCAGAGTTTTCTGGCTCCACTTGCCTTTGACAACAGAATAACCAGATGCAGCATGACAAAACCAACAGTATTATTTTGCCATGGAGGAGAAAGCAGACTGTAATTTTGAGACAGTCACTGAAACAAAACCCTCCAGGGTCAATTGAAACTGGCAAGGCCCAGCCTGGTTGGGAATCAATGGGATGGACTGTAAGAAGTTCTGTGGGCTGAACTTGTGCACTAAGGCACTAAGGTCAGATGTGTGCCAGCTGCTCACACCAACAGGTGTGGGTAGTCTCCATTAGGTCCCTTCTGTGAGGAAGAAGAATCTCTGGACAAGTCAGCTGTCCTCTGATGCAGTCACACTTATTTAAAAACATCTCTCTACCAGCTCTCAGTTGTAGCCAGTGCTCCCAGTTTCACTTTTCCAAGCCTACGCTATCGGTCCTGGCTTTTTTTGTTTTGTGGGGGTTTTTTTGTTGTTTTTTTTTTTTTTTTTGTTTTTTTTTTTTTTTTTGTCTCTCTATATCTCAAGTATTTACTCTGCTTTTGAACAGGGGAGAAAAACCAACCCAAGCCTCCTTCCATCCTTCTGCCCTCCAGCATTAGTGAAAACACTCACAATACAAATTCAAGAGTAACCTCAAATGCACTTTTAACTTTAGGCAGCAATTTAAGTGTGCATTGGCTACAGGCCAAGCTGGGCAGGGAGGGAAGGATTCCTCTAACTGCAAACTAAGCAGGCACTGGTACCTGCATTAGTCACTCTGACTCCTTTTTATAGCAGAGAGGAACAAACATTTCCAGGGGAAGATTCATCTGACCTACTATTACACTGACCTATTATAGGTGAGATTAATTACACCCTCGAGATGTGCTGCTCTTCCTAGTTGCAAGGGGAGCCCAAGACAATTAGCTCAGCTGCTTTACAGAAACTTAGGACATCCCAAATGAACCTCTGCTAGGGAATCAGGCCTCAGATGCACGGACCTCAGGTATCTATCACCTGCCCTAATGCTGTGGTGTCACGTTTTTGTATTTTGTTTATGCTTCCGTGATGTGAATGTGTCTATTCAGCATGTTCTGAATACTATTAATTCTCTGGTGCTTCCATACTGTTATTTTTGTGTCCCCCTAGAGAGAAGGTTGCATTTATCAGCAGGATGAAATGTCAGATCCTTACCTACTCACACTTGTGGTAGGTGTATGTCCCTGGGAACCAAGAACAAAAGGTGACCAGACAGTGCAAAGCCAGCATGGTGACTACTGATGTATCAGGTAACACGGCACAGCTGGTAGAAAGAGAGAGATGTCCCCTGGGTAACTAATGGCTGTCCCTGTAAATAAATCCTCAGGAAAAGGCTCCCTGCACCTAAAGGCTTCTAATTTCTGCCATTTACACTGGGTGGCTCAAGAAAACAGATTACCATTCCTGACATACCTCTTACTGCATGTACCCTTAGGCCATCACAGCAGTAATGACTCTATAGCACTGCCACATCCCCAGAGCAGGACCTTTTTCTTAAGAGCAGGAGAGAAGAGAAATTACATTCCCTACACAATGTTTGCAAGGAAAAATCTGTGGAGGTGATACTAGGGGAAGAGCTAGGGCTCACTAACCATAACAATTGCAGCCTCTCTTCCTCAGTTTAATGCACTTGGACAAAGATAGAAGATAAAATTAATAGCAAAAGGCTTAGCAGAGGATGCAAGGGAATCAACTTGTGAAGAAGATTTCAGTGTTGTGAGAAATACACATTTCCAGAAATTCCAGACCAGGCAGCTGTGAAACTTCAGCTCAGAGTATCCTTAGACAGTTTATGCACCATGCAAGACATTGGCTAGGCCAGCATCACCCTCTGCTCCTTCATTGGAGGGCAGCATTTCTGGCTGTGCTTATTCAAAGCAACATTGAGAGACCCCCATCAGAGCAGGTCAGCAATGTTCCATGATGTGCCCTGCACACAGGAATACAGCAACTTCTATACTGGAAGAACTGTAATAATATTGCAAGGGAGAGTAACTTGGGGGATTCATGCTGCCACAGCAGCTCCTTTGTCAGTACTGTGTCCCACCTTCAGACACCCTTCTTTTGTCCCCTCTACAGGCTGGTCCTTGTGGTTACTGTTGTTTTTTTTAGGGCTTGAGGAATGGGAAGGTAACAAGACCAACACAGCCTTTTATGAAAGAGTGGCCAGAGCAACTTAAGACATCACACTCCTCACACCCTGCAAAACTTGTAAGCCACCTTTCAATAAGCTGCATGGGAAAATATCTGACATTTCCTAACAGCTTTTTCTCAGCACCTAGCTTGTTGGGTTTTGACACTTTTGATCTTGTTTGATTATTTATTTCCATTCTACCAGCAACTATATTCTAACTTTTCTGGTTTTGAAGTGCTTCTTTCTGAAAAAAAAAAATCCTCCCTTGATTTCACTGGACTTCTTTCCAACTTTATTCTGTAAAGGAGTTTGATGCAAGCTATTTTTATCTGATGGTTTAGAGGCAAAGGAGTCAATGGTGGGTTTTGTTTGTTGTTTTGGTTTTGGTTTTTTTTCTGAAAAATCCCAATTCAAGACAACTAGATTTGGTTTTGTCTTTTAATGGAAACCTTAATGTTTTGAGGAGCTGTACAAGAATAGAAGATGTAATCAGTAGCACTTGGGAATAAATATTCCTTGCAAATAACATAATGCTAGGCAGTTTTCCTCCTTCCAGGAATTAAAGGGAAAGCAAAATGCAGTCCTGACTTCATTTACACAGCTTTATTTCAGCTTATTCAAAATACCTTGATTAAGTTTCAGCATCTATATTTCTTCATCTCTATGTGAAAAAGAAGTAATAGCAGAGTTTGCCATCATAAGAATTTCCCGATGGAGTAAGAGACTCCTTATGTGATGGCTTTTCATGGAGTTTGTTTTCTTTTGTTTTCGGGAGGGGGGATGGAATGTATTCTCCTGAACACAATAAAATTATGTGCTTTAATAAACTCAGCTTCACTCAAGCTCTGTCAGTAACAAGAGTATTGCAGAACAATGACCACAGTGGGGGTTGTGTTCGTATTCTCACACTACATACCCAGTGTTTTGTGCATTGACAAGTAAAGAGACTGGTAGAGTAGACCAGATATCTGACAAACAGGTTATATTTAGATAGACAGGGAAAGAAGATATTTTTCAGCATTTTATTAAATTGTCCTGCTTCCTACTTCTTGATTCACCAGAAATTGTTGCAAGAGTATTCTGAAGTCACCAACATCCTTGGAACCTTAAAAAATCTGGTTATCCAGGAACTCAGCCATGAGGAGGCAATACATAAATCAGTTCAGTGTATCCCTATATTCAGACAATGTGGAAATTACACACACTATGACCTCTAGCACAGCTAGACACTGACACTGGATGTGCACTTAAAAACAGATGTTAGCTCTGAAATAATAAAAACCATGTCCAACAAGAATCTTCCCATTTGCTGTGTAAGAAATGTGGCCTCCAGCAAGTTAAAGGTTATACTGCCTGACATGGATGTTATAAGGCTGTTTGGCCCCATGTTGGGGGTGCTCACACCCCACTGCTTCTGAGCTGGGGAGGAGGAGGTGCAGACAGTGTGGCCACCCCACAGTGCTCTTGTGGGCTCCTCAGCCCACCCAGACTCACGACAGTACTATTGCAATGTGGAAGCTCTCAGCATTTGGAAGAGACACTCTGCATCTTGAAGGGGAAAGAAGCCAGACTGAACATCTACATCTATTCCTGACTGCATGCACAAATATTGAACAGTTCTTCAGCCCCATCTATTACCAACTGGCTTGGCTATAAGTCTTTAGGTCATCAAAACTCCAGAGCAAAGCTACTGCTCTCTATCTCTGCTAATGGCAGAGACATTGTGCATCTCTTTTTAACTAATGAGGATTACAGGAAAAAGCATCAAATGCCAAGTTTGAAATGCTGATGTCACCAGAAATTCCTAGCCTGATTGGTGTGGAAAGAGACAGTCAGTTTGCAACAGCAGGAATCTGGTGGTAATATTTATGGAGGACTTGCAAGTGTCAAGTAGTTTTTGGTGTTTACATTTTTAAGAGGTCCTGATTTTAATAATATTAATTTAATATTAATTTCCCAATGTCTGAATTTCATGAAACTGTAAAAACTTTAGATTAAATACAATAAAATGAAAGCAGTGAGAGATCATACTCTTTAGAAAAAAAGAATCCAGTCAATATTGCTGCATGTGTACATTTGTTCTTACCAAAGAACAAATGCAGCTTTACTAACCTGGGTAACTCATGGACAATACTCCATGTGCCACAGAAGCATAGAGTTTTTTTTCCTCCCCTGAACTAAAAGAGCAAAGTACCTGATATACAACTGGGGACAGATGTGTATTCATTTTAGTGCTGAGAGAAGAGAGGTTGCCAGGTATGTCAGTGATGAAACCGGGGACATTGATTCTGATTCCACACTTACTTTCTAATCCCCTCTTCCCAGTTCAAAAGGCAGCATCCAATGTATAATTCTTTTTGAAGAGGAATAGCACTCTCATTACATCTTCCACCACTGACACACCAGCACATAAACTATAACAGCAACACAGCTGCCCTGCAACTATCGACCACTACTATTGGGGGCCTAGGGGACATCCATTATCTGACTCCTAAAATACTGATAAATATTCTGTGGCTTTTCAATTACTAGCCCAAGAGAGTGTTTTGTAGATGGCCATACCAGCAGGTGTGGATCCTGCAATCAGTGTTCCTTTCTGTTCAGCCAGATGCTGTCCTGTGCCACACCCCACTGAGAGTGGGAGGTGCAGGGATCCCTGAGCTGAAAGCCCAGCAGGTGCCACCTCCCAGCTTCATCTCTTTTCTCTAGATGCTCTTTGTGGACAGCCTATGTGGGCCTGGGTTGTCCTAGTCTGCATAAAGACCCGAGTGCCCCAGGCAACAAGATCTGGGTGTACCAGGGGCCAGTTTTAAACTTGCAACTTACGTGCAGGGGTATCCATTCTTGGGCGCAGCACCAGAACCATTCTTCGTTCAGAGGGCAAAAAGAGTTAGAGGAATATTTTCCACCCTCCTAGCCACCTTCTTAGGTCCAACTGGTGTGAAACTGCAGTGCAGCTACAGTAGTTTCTCTCAGGGGAAGGCAGGTGCCTGCTCACAGGTAGCCTGTATGCCATGGGAGTCAGGGGAACAGGGGGTACAGCTGCAGGGATGGAAAGGGTTCAGAGCTCTGGCCTGGCCACTTGGGAATGAGCATCAAAACAAAACTCCAAGGAAATTAATGGTACTTGCCTTGCGTTGATGGAGCCTTTTGGTCATTATTCTGCTGCAGCCAGAGTATTTTGTGAGAGTGAAGAAGGGAATATCTGTGCTCATCCTTCTGAGGCTGAAGGAAAACCTGACAGAAACACGAAGATATGAAACAGAAACATGCTTAAGATTTTCCACTTGAACTGTTCTGAGCAGTATATCTTCTGAGTAGTTTACTGGATGGTCTAAGAGATGGAAACAATTTTCCCTAGTCTTACTAAAGTTTTGGCAAAATAAAATATTTTACTCACTTTTCCTAGAAGGGAAAGAAATAGCTCAAGAAAAATTACAAACTGGGATAAGCATTCAAAGGAAAGGTCCTGCATATGAATATGTTTACTCATACCCTATTAAACAGTTATGGTAAACCTTTTTCTTTTCTTTTCTTTTTTTTTTTTTTTTAATGCAAAGCAATAAAATTCATTAAAGCATATTTATTAAACTGTATTCTGCTGGATTTGGGGAACTCTTGAAAGTCTAGTAGGGGTTCTGGACAAACAAGAGATGCTGCATTGGCATCGTCTGGCTTTACATCAGGGATCTTCCTTTCACTACAGGTTTCTCTAACAGTTCATCTTCCCCTGGAGACTTCTCATAGGTGTTCTTCCAACTTCACAAGAGCATCAAACCTATAGAAAGAGAGCTCTGCCATTTTATTTTTAAATTAAGGTTAGATCAAGAGGCTCTTCTCTTGCATGATGTTGTTATAAGACAGATCTGATGAGTTTTTGCAGTGATGAACATCCTTGCCACTTTGAACATCAGAGTCCTTCAATTTTTTTCTGTATCCATACATTAACCAACCTGCCCTTTCCCTGTGTTGACTTTTGCCATGTTCTCACATCCATAGATGTAATTAATTCATGTCTGCATCTACTTTTTCAAGCTTGGCAGAGACTTGAAGAGGATCCATTTGTGGACCAGATTTTCCCTGTTCTAAAACACTCCAGCTACTGCACTGTTAATAGCAATGGCAATTATTTAAATCATCCTGAATCTGGTAGTGATGTTTTTATTTAATAATTCTACCTCACCGTCTGATTAATCTACTCTCAAAGTATTTCCTTATTAATCAGATTACAAAGAGAGTTACTTAATTTTTCCAGCTGACAGTTAGCATGTTGACACCCTCCCTGCTTAGTAACAGAAGTCACATGAGATTATCAGGAGCAGAAGGCAAACCTATTTCTGTGCAGAGTGAGAGCACAGCTTTGTTAGCAATCCCAGAGCAGAGTCTCACCCCTATTGACTGCTCTCCTCTGAGGTTTCTTGCATCAGCAACAGCCCTCTCAAATGTCTCCATCTCATTTCAGATCTCATCTGAAAATGTCTTTGCAATGCAGCTAGGCTGTTACCATTTTAGTCTTCTCATCCTTTCTCTGCATGCTCTCAAAAATACTAATTAAATCAGTAAATCTTTTAGAAGGATAATTTGAATGCACAATAGTAAATAAAACTGCACTGCCCTTGGTCTTATGCTAAATCAGGAAATTGTATAAAACTGGCAGTCAAACAGAGTGGTATTTGAACTACTCTTATCTCAAACCTAGAATAAGGACATCATTAGGGACAGTTGTTACTGGGAAGTCAGTGCTTGTCCTCATTTTAACAATGCACTACAATAACAAATTTGAATATGTTGAGAGCATGAATGATCTAACAGTAAGAAGGGCACCAACAATTCTCAGTGGCATGAATGGAAATAGCAGGTGTCTGGTACTTTTCTGGCCCTAAGACAGTAATCAGTCACAGATAATTGACTACTTTCAGATCCAGAAAGTGATTTGCAGGGGATTATATTCCCAGTGTACTATACTAGATTAACATTAACTGCACAGGAGGAGCCGGATTTTTGAAGCACCAACCACAAACCACTCATTTTTGTTCATTTGAGCCATCTCCTTACCCAGTACAGTTGTATGTTCAAACTTTTGGGCAAATACTAATTACACCTTCTAATTGCAACACAGCTGCTTCCATTCCCTTTATTAAACCCTATTCATCTGTTATTATTAAGCAAAACATAGGTCAGGAAAATAGAAAGGTATTTTCCTATGCATCTGTCTCTTTCAGAACTAATTTCTTTCCTGAACAAGTACAGCCATGTCTATAATCATATCTAATATACAGTATCACAAGACTACTCACATTCATTTTGAAGACCAATCTAGCAGTGAATTATCTCCTGTTTTGTCAAAATGAGCATGCCTGCACATTAAGCACAGCATGATTCACAGGCATAACAATAAGGAAAACTGCCCTTTGGGAGGTTTAACTAGCTTCATAAAAAGAACCTTTCCGTGCCCGGAAAGAAGCTCTCCACCTTGCACAATGGTTTAAGAGCAAGAATCAGTTACCAAGAAGATAAGCACTATTGCAACATTACAAAATCCATCAAGTCTGGAAAGTAAACACGAGTCCTGACACAGCAACACCACTGTAGAGCAGTCACAGCTCTTCTGCCCAGAAGACATGGGGAGTAGTTCTTGTCTAGGCCACTCCAGCAGCTGTTTCTTTTAACCCAGCTCAAAATTATTCCAGCAGGAAAGGTGGCCTT
>WEIU01016022.1:0-13346 GCA_013389925.1 Aegithalos caudatus | reverse complement strand
TATAATTAATTAATCAATCATCTCACATAAGATCAGCTGTGGGCTCCCACCTTTGGTTCAGCCCCAGAGATGGCTGGGTTGTGTGGATAAAAAAAAAATGGTGTGAAGGAGGAGAACTGAGATTTCCCCCTCCCCTCTGTTACCATTTAGGTCACAAACTGGCTGAGCTACATATGTCACGGCAGCCTCAGTTCTCAATCTAATTAAACAGAAAATCAAGATAGTTTTCAATTTTATTAGGAGTAAAAAACCTCAGAACACTCAAAACTTGTAAGAATTTTTATAAGCACATCTGATGCTATCTCTACCCTTTCTCATCGATTAACTACAATAATATATACAAGGTCATTCCATTAATTTCCATGGAAAAGCATCAGTCCTAGCAAAGGGTTCTCATTAAAATATTCATGTACAAGAATCAGCTATTACGCATCTCTTTGTGAAAAATGCTGTTTTGTCTTTCTAAACAAAGTAGTTCTCATCAAATTTGTGCTGAAATCAATGGCCAGACATGTTCCTGGGAAGTCGAGGTTTAATTCCAGAGCTGGTCCCTGAAAGATTAGCTGCCTGCCACCCTGGAAAAGATGTTCCCTACCAGCCAAGGTGGCTCTTCCATGCCTCTTTTGCCAACTAGGTTTGAAGAGGAGTTGGGGCAGATGCTACACCACTGTGTGTCCTCTGTGGAGGGTCCATCCCTTGGTTATTCCTGGGATGGATGAGAAACCTGCTGCTGCTGCAGAGATGGGTTTATGTGGGTAGGGGAGGGTCCTGCAGGGCCATGTCCCAGAGGAATTTCCTACCTGCAGGCCCTTTTATAGGAAGTATGTTTGCATTTCCTCATCTCCTGTGTAGGTGATGATTAAATCTGTCCTGTTTGCTAGGATACAATTATAAAACAAATAATTTTCATCAGAAACAAATTGGCTTGGAAAAGAATAGCTTTGCCTGAAGTTGAATGAAATATTTTCCTCATCTCACAGACTAAAAACAAAACAAAAAGGCNGGGAGGAAAAAAAAAAAAAAAGAAAAAAAAAAAAAAAAAAAAAAAAAAAAAAAAAAAAAAAAAAAAACCCGAAGAAATTGAGTTGAGATCCATCGATATTATTTTTTCCTCTTTTTTTTTTTTTATTTTTTTTTGGTTCAACTGCCACACTGAAAAATCAATTATTTTCATAGCTCTACATCAGTCATTCCTTTTTATAAAAAATTCTAGTCATACAATCTGAGAACAGATTTTCCCTGCTGTTACATTGACTTTAGCTTCCAGGGAAGCCAGTGTAGATGAACTCTTTGGGAAAAATAAGTCCCTGGAGTAGACTGCCTGACACTCCCCTATCATGAATAACAAACAGAAAATGTTAGAACAATTACCACAGTGAGCAGTTTATGTGAAATAACCACTGATTGAAATTTCCTTTCTTAAAACAATTCAGAAATCTAACCAGCTCCACTTGCTATAACTTCCTGGGCTTTGGCTGTAGACAAGGGGTGTTCTGCTCTAATTTTACTGGGTTTTATATGATGCAACCCCCATGCTGGGGATAGGGTTGTCTGATTATGCTGGTATAGTTCACTCACCTGTGAAAAACATGCATTAATATATACACATTAAGCAATTTAAAACTGATGTGGGGTTGGATTTTTTTTACTGGGCAGCCTCAAAGTGAACCAAAGTCAACAAATACTGCATTGTCTGTCTGTAGCACTCCTTTCAGGCCAGTACCACATAAGTCCTGGCATTTCTAGTGAAATATTTTTGTCTCCCTGGAGTTGAGATCATCCCTGGAAGTGCATTTACCCATCTGCAGCACTGGCAGATCTCAATGTTTTGCAGAGCCTCTGGGTAGCCTTGCTGGCTGGCAATGAGGGCAGCAAACAGAAGAGACAGCTACAGCCCCTCTGGGCTCTCTGGCTCTGCAGCAGCTGGGACTGGTGGTCACTCTGAACCAAGGACAGGGCTGCTGAGTACCACTGACAATTTACAGGCCAAGTACTGATCCTGGGGCCATCACTGAGGCTGTTTCCAGTATGCCACAGCAGTCATTGGATGTGTCACTGTGTTCAGAGTTGTGTCACCACAAGCAGAGTTCTCTCATAATCAACATTCCCCCAGGACCACATTTGTGCTAGCTTATGGCCCCATGGAAACTGGACCTAAAAACCTATGCAGTTGATCCCTTGTACTTGTGTTTGCTTTCCATTTATAGGAATCCAGGGGGAGTCTTAGAATGGGTAATATTCTATTATTTTCTACTGTTCTGTTTACAATTAAGAAAAAAACAAAACAAACAAATTTGAAAAGTCAAAACAACCCCCCAAAAAACCCCAAACCAAACCACAAAACAGTANACCCCAAACAAACAAACAAACAACACACAAGCCCCCCCCCAAAAAAAAAAAATCTCCATTAAGACAAAGAAGGGCTGATGGATATGGACTTCTGCAGCCATTCATGCCTTTGAAAATCACCTGCTCACTTTCTACCAGTCTACCATCCTCAGAAGGCAGTTCTCCTCTTCTGCAACACATTTGTATTGAGATCTTCATCATGGGCATCTTTGCATAGTGAGTAAGAAATTAACTACATCCATCAAATGATTTATTGTGTTGGAAATAGCACACTCAGAAAGCATTATGCTGGTTGCTCCTTTGTCAGTGACTGCCCAGAGGGTTCAATTAATGCTGTGGAGGATACCTGCTGAACTTTCATTTTTCTCTACACATGGATTTCCCCTCTGACTGATGAAGCCACGTCAGTATAATTTCACCAGCATCTGTAAGGGGGTGCCTGCTGCAACCTCCACCTTACATTGGTTTCCTTTGATCTTTGACTGTAGCATGCCACACCATCAAGACAGGAAAAACATCAATTTTCTACTTTGATCTGCATCTTCATGGGCTGATGAGAATAACTCTGCATTTTATAACACTACAACCAAATCCCTTGTGAGCATAAGCCATGGGGCTTTTGCTCAATAGGGTTTGAGTCATGGGAAATGCATCTCACCTGCATCAGTACCCTCCCAACTTCTGGAGTAGGACAAAAACCTAACCAAACATGCAGCACCAATATGACAGTCTATCTCCCATAAAAAGGTCAAATGAATTGACAAATTCAACTTGGTAGACTAAAGGTCAGTCTGTCCTAAATACTGCCCGTATGTTCACTTGTATATTTGTGGTAGGTAGTGGCAGTTTTGGGGTCTCTTCAGAGATAGCATCTTGCTTATATTCTGTATAGTTTGTCTACTACATTTCCTTGGTCAGGTTTTGGGGTTTTTGTTTTATTTTCTAAATTTAGGTGTCAGTTTTGATGTCAGGTGACCTCAGATGGCAAGTCTCGTATTTGAAAGGCTGCTTAGACTGGTTTCCAGTTAGTTTTGCAAGACTAAGTGACTTTCAGCGGGATACAGGAGATGAAATATCTAAGAAATTATGAAAATGGGTCTCAGTTTTCAAAATCACACAGATTATCCAATATTTTTATGATTTGTAGCTGTAAAAGTGTTTGGAAAAAAGGCCTTGATTTTGCTTTAGATTAATACAGCACCCATCAAAAAGGGACCCTAGTCTATGATTGCAGCTGCTATGATACAGTTGAATAAAATACCAGGCTGTATGAGGAAAGCTTTAAAATGTAAACCTTAAAAGTTCAATTTTGTAAGTAAATAAAGACTAAAATTTAATGCAGTAATATTTTTAGATCTTGAGATCTTAATACTAATATTTCATATGTTTTCTGATGCTTAGCATTAACAGTCCTGCTTTGCCATGATATGGCTGAGGTTCATGATGTGACTGAGGGGGTTCAAGAGGAAAAACACACCTAACTGTGAGTTTTGAGGGCCTCTGATTGAAAATAACCATTTCGTCTTGGATTCTCATCTTTCTGAGTTTACCTAATGCATCTCTCTCTCTCTAATCTGATCTCCAACCAGCTTCCAAATAACCAGAGAAAATGCACAGTCTGTAAATTCAGTTACATTCTGCCTCATCCTTACAGTTAAAAACACCTTTCCAAGGGTGTCTTACTGTGCCTTTTACAAAACATCTAGTGTGCTGTTTCAGCCAAGTCAGTTCCCATTATTCAATCTTGTCAGTTTGAAAATCAATTCCCTATCCACCACTGGCATTTTGGCATCTAAGGGTCCTTGTAAAAATCTCTTTGAAATGGTAACCCTAAGCTGGGGTCTTTCCATAGCTTCAAAGACATGTTCCAATCCAAATTCCTTTGAAATATTTAATTTGAATAATAAACTACCCAAGTACCAGCATATTCAGGTTGTTATCAGTTAGCTCTGACCAGTAGAAACTTTGAAGTGTTAATTGAGGAGCTGGACAAAGCTGCAGACTTTACTGGTTCTGCAGGAAGCAAGAATTAACCCTTTTACACCTTGCTGAGGAGAGAAAATTTTAATGAGGGACTCTGAAAACTCTGAGGCATTACACCCAGGACCCAAAGTGCTCACAGAAATGTGGCAGGAAAAATTTAAATCCACACAGTTAATTGTTTATTTCCAAAGAAACAATAGTTACAGTCCTTGACTGCATGGTAGACAGAGTGTGCTTACATAGTGGCCTCCATGCACATTGAAGTCCTTGTTCAGCCTGCACAGCACAAGCAGAAGAATGAGGTTGGTATTTATATGATGCACACACCAAAATTTGTTTGAATATGTTCTTGGCTGTACCATTGTCTTGATGGAATATTTCTGGGGGACTTTTCCTTTGAAAGATTCCCACCTCTGGGGCATCCATGCCTCCTTTGTGGCCACCCCTCCTGGTTTCCTCTGTTGCAGTTTTCAAGTCACTCCAGCTGAGAACAGGTAGGAGCAACTGAGCAAAGCAGAAAAACAGAACCCACTTGTGTGGTGATCCTTAGAGCAGCCCTTGCTGTGTCCTGTTAACTGTGCAGCTGCTGGGGCTGGGGTGAGACACCTGTGTGGGGCAGGTACTGCTGCTGGTGCCCTGAGACAGAGAAATGTGGGTTGTGCTCTTGCTGTTGGGAGCTGGGCCAGTCACAGTTCTGAGGCAGAGCTACTGCAAGGTGTGGCACTCTTCAGCTGTCCCTCTTGCTTTGTTTCTCCTCTTTTCTGAGAGGCAGCAGTGTATGCAATTCCTGCTCTCCACAAGGTCACCTTGCACTCCCACATCCTAGCTGACTTCCACCACCATCTACAATGTCACCACACCAAAGTTTTAATTCTTTTGGTGACATTACACACCATTATTCATCTGATCTTATCAGGATGCAAAAAAGTGAAGCGTTGTTCAGAGAAAAAGTTGACCTTCCTATTCTCTACCTCAAAGCAGTATCATATCTGCAGTGACATGATGGCACCTTTGTCTACACCAGGCATTTTCAGGGTAGTTTGGAAGGTTGTCCCTTTTCCCCAGCAGGCACCTTGTGCCCCCAGTACATCCACATGTTATGTGAGTAACAGGGGGTGCTACCCAGAGGGAGCAGCAGCATCTTTGCTAACATGATCTGTTCCACAGACTCAAACCCATTATTTGGACAACAGAGCAATTAGAAGTCAGGCAGTGCCTGCTGATGTCTCTCACAACACTGCTATTTTTTTCTCCTTAAACACCAGGTTTTTTGCATTTGAGATTTAAATCAGTTTAGTCCAAATGATCGAGGCTTGGATTTCTCAGCATGCCTTGTCACTATGCAATTGCCAGTTTAACATGGTCATGTGGCCATGCTGGGAAATCTCTTTCTTTGTGCAGGGAACAGTGTAGTCTCTCCACTCCTGAAGTGTTTTTTCAAAGGAATGAAAACACCATTATTTTCCTTCCTCCTCTCACTCTAGCACCACCTGACAGGATGCAGAGTTCGCATTTCATTACTCACATGACCTCTATATTCCCATTACCCATGGCTCTGTCTTAGGGGATTTACAGAGCTGTGCTTGTATCTAAAAGCGGTTTCTAAATCCTTGAGCAGTACTAGTGAGGATTAATGGGAATGTCACTTTCCAGCAATTATCAGAAATCAAAATTTACCATTCAGCAAAGGGATACCACAAGGTCTAGATATTTCTAAAAATGCAAAAATAAACTCTCAGTTTCTAATCAGAAGTTAAAAATGGAAAAAAAAAAATTGCAGCTTTAACAATCGTCTACCTGGGGTCCAAAGCCTTTAAGTATTTCTTTGGAAATATTCACACTGAATTTACTTGAGGAACCCAGAAGAGATCACTTTCTCTGCATCCCATAACCAGTTTCAAATGCTCCCAACTTGTAAGGGCACACATTGTAGTGCAAGCAGCCTCAGAGATGTGAGCCTGGAAATGGCCCTGTGTGACCAAGAGGGCTGGATGAGGAGAGACACTGAGTGGCTGCCAGGGCAGGGAGTGGAGTGACAGGAGATGGGATGAGGGCAGCTCCAGCCAGACTGTGGGCAGGCAGGGGCAGGGGGCACTGCTAGCAAAAGTCAGTTCCTCTTTCCAAAAGCTGGAAGCTGGGGAAAGGCAAACCATCTGGCCCTGTGCCAGAGCCACAAAAATCCCTTCCTTCCTGTGTGAATTCAAAGGAACAAACACAGCTTCACAATTAACAGTGCTGTGCTGTTAAACCCAGTGTGGTTTTGTATTTGTCTTGATGTTTGTTGTATCTACTGGAATCCAGTGAACTTACTTTTTCCTTCCTTGTATGACCTTTTGTTACTCCTGCTCTCAAAACGCATTCAGTGTCCGCTGTGGCTTGGCTTCAATCATCCTTCTGGGCATTGGAGAGAGTTCAATAAACTGCAGGAAGGGTTGGATGCCATCATGCAGCATACAGAGAAGAATACCTGGCAAAGGGAGTATGTGAGCCCAGAGCAGAGCCAAAAGGCAGACTCCTGTAGCCAGGAGAGTCAGAGACCTCCCTTTGATTTTGGGAGTGGATAATTGCATGTGGAGCTCCACTGGGGGAGTGAGCCATGGGTTTCCTGCCACAGTGAAGTGCCACTGTAGAAGCAGAGATCCCTGTAGTCACTCTGGTCAAAGTGAGTTACCCTCTGCAGCAGTGTCTCCAAACTGCAGCTCACTGACACATCCACCCCCTCCACACTGCTTTATCTGACAGACCTCTGGGACACAGATTAATTTGTGTCACCTAACAGGAAAGGAGCATATGCTAATGGCAGGTAAAGGACTTCAGTATCCAGGTTTGCTTTTCTCTCCACAGAAACCCCTCCAGCTTTTGGATTATACCTCGTCATAGCACATGAGACGAAGGGGCTAATATAAACATCCTAACACATGCAAAAAGATAATGCTTCTCTAGACTGGCTTTGCTTCATCAATAAAACAGGCTGTGATACTGGCACCTGGAGAAACAGCAAAATCACTGCAAAAGGGAATAATGCTGTATAAATTCACTAAAGTGAATTTCCAGGGCTCTAAAAACAGAAATGCAATAAATTTACAAAAACCCCAGCAGCAAAGATACCCCAGCAACCCAAGAGTTGCATCTCATCTGACCCCAATGGAAAATTTTTCAACCTGAGCTCAAATCAACTCATATAATGATATTGCAGCTTCATTGTAGCATTGTTCCTGGGAGACAGACCGCATGTTTTTTATTACTCACCCCACGTTGTCACAAATGTTTCAGTAACGACTTACTTGTGCTCTAATTAGGGAAAAAATCCAAGCCTTTGGAGCAGACTGGTCTCAAAGTGCAGACTACAGTGTGTGGAGATGCACAAGACCTGAAGGCCTAACAAAGCCAATAAATCAGAGCTCACAAACCAGCTTTGTGCTGACATGATTTATCTTCCAGGGCTGACCTGCTTGGATATGATTTTATAACGAGGAAAGTCAGAGATGTGAACAGTAGACTAAAAGAAGTCATTCACAGTGGTGAATCTGAGACTATTTTACTATAACCCCAGCACCAATCTGTGAAATAAATCTAAAATATACTACTATTACCATAGTAGGTGACTGATTTAGGTGAAACAAGGGCTCTAGACTGGTCATAAAGGACTTCTTCCCCATCTCCATCCCAGACATTATATCTGGTAGTGAAATATTCTTAGTAGAAAAGTCTAAGAAATACATCTGCAATGGCTGGAGACAATGGATACTCAGACTGAAAGACATATTTGAAGTAGCTCACCATGGAGTTCTGTCAACATCGACCGTCACCATCAATAGGGAACGCCATAATGTAATTTTTAGCACAGATGTGTTTGCAATATTTAGAGGCTGTCTAGCTGTTCCTACAATGCAGGAGTTAGTGACAACTCAATTCTGAGTGTTATAAAAATAGTAAAACACTTCCAATATGATCATTATTAGGAAAGTATTGCACATTGTCTTTTTTGAGGGAAATGAAAATAAAGGTGATGTTCTTCTGAAAGATGTGCTTTCTCAATAATAGTGTTGTTTTGCTTAGTTCTGCTTCAAATTAATTCCAAAACTTTACTTATATTGTAGGATTTTCATCTGATATTGATAGGAACATGAGCATCCTGAAAAGCTTAAAATAAAGGATAGTTTTAAAACTGGGGCATGTAGAAGGGGATTAATTTTTTTTTCATTAGTGAAAGCAGCTCTAAACCACCAGGATCATAGCAGCCTGAAACTCTGGTGGGTTTTAAGATCCCTGTTTTCTCTTTTCAGAAACAGAAAAAGAGAAAATTACTACTCGTAGCTGAATTCAGAAAAACATAACTTTTGCCCAAATATGCATTACTTTTTATTTGTGGCATATGAAATAATTTATTCTTTAAAAGAAAAAGACAACAACTCTAAATGCATAAGTTCCAAAAATTGTGATAATTTTCTTTACATTGAGATGCAGATGTTTTTACTACAGCATTATGGGGGATTTCTGTAGTCTACAGAGAGATGAAAGATATCCCATGTCAACCAAAAATACATTTCGCCAGCATCCTAGAAGCTCTGTGTTACTTAAAGAAATGAATGTCATAAATAGCTTTTAAGCATCAGATAAATACTGACTGTGAAAACACTCAGATACATTTCAGTGGTCTTTGCTCAAGTGTATTTAAAGACCAAATTATTCACATAAGGAAATATCTTTTTATACCAATGCTCCTGATGGTTTCACATTAAAGTTTAGCTAATATAGAGCATAGCTAGCACAGTCTAGATAGTATTTATATGGAAATGATTTTTAAACAGTTTTACAAATGCATAAATTAATAAATGTAATTAATCAATTACATCAAACTTCATCTCTGATTCAGCCTCTAAGGTTCCGAAAATGAACATAGAATGAGTAGCTATATTAAAGAGCCCTCTTTAAGGACACTGAAAACATTGCTGTGATTAATGCTTTGGGAATAATTAAGAACAAAAATAAAACTTTAAAACACATTTAAATTGTTTGCTTTCTTCACAGTGTTAACAGAAAACTTGCATCCTCAAAAACTTTGGTTTTTTTTTTCAGATGTGCTTAGTTAATCTGTTTACTTTTAACTGGTCACAGAAGTCTAGTAATACAATATTTTTTTCTACACTGACTGGGTAAATAAATATCCACAAGGGTAAACTGCAAATCCAGCATCTGTATTTAGAAAGGCAAATTTCAGTGTTGCCATATTTACCCTGACTGTAAAATATGCAAGCCTAGCTGCCAAAAATATCTTTACAAATTCAAACAATTATTTGAAAGGTTTTTTCTTCTTTTGGATGTAGTCCAGGTAAAACTGGATCATCAGGCAGATTTTACATACAGCCTTGAGATATTCTATGGAATGGAAAAAGATCTTGGACTGGACAATTTGTAACTGAGTTCAAGTCTAAGTGATAAATTACAGTAAAGAATCAAACTACTTATGCTGCCATCATGGTTAGTTTAAAGAACATTTCAGTGTCAAACTAGTAAGGCTGTTACCCTGAGTAGAAGACAACAGATTCTTCACCAAAGAGATAATCAGAACCACATTGAGAAGTGATCTTCAACAGGGAAAGGTATCCCTGTAATACTTTCAGACTTGTTTTGGAATTGGGATATTCCAGAAGGTTTTACTTTCCAGTGAATGAAGACTATGCTCTTTGAAATCATTTGAGTCTGATGTTGAAACTGTTCAAAGGACAGGATTATCATATAGAGAGAATTACAGAGTGTCAGAATTTGTTGGGATTAAACTGTTGTAGAAATATAAACTAGAGAGAGTTCAAAAATGAAAAATAATACCTCCCACAGCTATTTAATGACATTTTAATTTTTCCCTCCTCAGGACCATTGCTACTTTGTCTCTTGGGGTGTATGCATTGTAGCTAGAAAGCCCAGAAAAAGGGTGCAAGCCAAAGATGGTTTTCACAAATTTGCAGGAAACAAAGAAGAACTATAATAAGTGATTGCAATAGAAGAGTTTTATTTTCAGAGCCACCATCCTATATCTTGTTCCATAATGCAGCGATTATCAATTGCATTGGAGGAGGAGATGGAGGAAACCAGAAGTGAAGCAATCAACTGTTAAATTTTTATTATCTTCTAAGAATTCCTGTCAGATTTTCCAGTTTGTTTTATAAAAGACTGGAATAATTTCAAGTGACACAAGGCTATATCCTAAATTAGGATTGATACTGTGCACAAATACATACAACAGAAAATAAATATCTAGAAAAACAAAAAAAGATACTCTGAAGTCCTTGTGCTATAGTGATTGCTGCAAACACTGAGTAAACAGGAGCCAGGAATAACCTGATCACATGACAGAACATCCCACTTTCTTTAACGATCCTTCATTGACACTGCTTTTTGAATTAGTCAATATTTCACATGTAATGTAACTGGAGAAGCCAACAAATAGTTGAAAGAATATAATCCATCATTTTGTGTTATTTCAAATAAACACAATGCCATAACAATTAACTTTCCATCTTCTCCCTCTCAGCATTTGTCTCCTGCTTACTATTTAGGCTCTAAGTCCTTCACTGAGCTCTATGTATTGAGAACTTTGTGTCTGTCTGAGCACCCAGTGTTTAAACTATTATGATTAAAATATTTGTGATATCCAAAATGAACCATAGACAATGGTCTGACGAGCATGTCTCAATGCAAAATTGAAAGACTGATTACCTTACTTTCAGGTAAGAATCATGGAAAAAAAATTAAATTATAAAAATATATCCACTGACATTTAAAATAAACCCCACAGGTTTATATGCACAGCTTATAGTCAGGCTTATATGCACAGCTGAATCTAATCTGTAAAGCAGTTACCTAAACTGCTACCTAACTTCCATGCAAATAAGCAGAGGAAATATTTTAGGAGATCTCTGTCTTCTCTATTCTACATCCTCCAGCTTCTAGAGGTTTTGCTATCTCAAAGCCTTAAAAAATACCATTTGGCTTCTATCTTGACTTCGGGCTTAAAAATATCTCAGAAAGATTCATCCATGCCTGTTCCCATTTGTACAGCAAAGAGCAGAATGAGACCTCAGTCATCTGTTCACAGACATTCATTGTTGTGGTAGAAGCAGAAGAGGGAGCAAAAGAAATGTCACTTATTTAAAGGAACGGGGGTTGGATGGGTTCACAGTTCCCTGATCCACAGCTGTAAGTGAAATGTATCTCCATATGGACTGGTACACAGGGCTCAAGTGGAAAGGATGGAACTTGCTCTGGCTATATTATTTTGCTGACCATGTTGATATGGGGTCCTCATTAACCAGTGACTGATTAATGGTACCTAATTAAAGCAGGGGACAGCAAAAAGAACAGAGTGGTGGAGGAATTAGATACCACAGATCATCCTGTCACACTGCTTGCCTTGAATGTGCATTGGTCAGGGTGATATGCAACACAATTTCAGGAATTAACTCTTCTAGCTAATGCTATTGTTTCTGGCTGAGAGCTCCCATGCCACAAGGATTATTTCAATCTATACCATTATTTAGTCAGCAACAACAGATGCTCATTCAGATATCTTGGCAGAAGAAGATGGCTCCACTTAACACTGGAGCTTGCATGTCACCCCATGAGGGTTGTCCCACTGTCATCTTCTGGTACTCAGCACCCCCTCACATCTAAGGCTCTGCTTATATGCACTTTATTCTGTGTGTGTGTGTGACATTTAAAATAGATATTTGGCAATAACATCTCAGACAAAGCAGTACCCTGTCTGGGAAAAAGTGGAAGATCATTACTTAGCTGAGGAAAATGGAAAGTCGAAGAGAAACAAGCTATTTGTTCTCCTCCTGCTCTGTTTCCCCCGCAAAAGCTGCTTGCCCAGTCATCCTGTCCCTTCAGCAAAGGAAGCAGAACTGCCTACAGCCAGCTTTTCTGCCGTGGTAAATGTCACTGCTGTTTCTTGACCAGGTCCTCAGCTCCCCTCAACAGCTGGCTGTCTGCCCACCGTGCACAAAGGGCCCGCTCCATCCCTCGCCTCCTCTGCCAGCCCCAGGAATGTTTGGCTCAATGTAAATCCATGGAGCAAATCCAGCACAAGTAACAGAGGAAGGAGACCTGATATTACCAAATGAGTTAAAATGACTCCAGGTCTGGCATTTGGGGCTGCAGTACTTGGTGTCGCAACTTCGGATTTCTCCTCACATCTGAGGATGCCGTGAAACCCTGTGCCCAACAGGAGTTTGTGGGGCAAGAGTCGGCCTGGCAAGATTCAACTCAAAAGGAAATTTTCTTAAGGTTGCATACCAATTCTTTGCTTGTAATAAAAAAATAAAGAGTTTCTAATTAAAAAAAAAAAGTAAAATGTTCTCCACTCAGGTGCTGAGCTGAAGCTGGGTGACCAGGGATCTGCCATGTACACCAAACAGCTCCCAGCACTCTTCACATGTCCTCCTTGGCTGAGATGCTTTCTGGCGGGAGGAAGCTTTGGGGACTGAAAGTCTCCCACTTGAAGCCATTGGAATAGGAAGGAATAAAGGCTCCCAGGGGTTTTGGTTGGAGAAGTCCTTGTAGAATGTACTATTTAAAGAGCAGGGCTCAGTTTCCCTGGAAGACCAGTCAGTCTATCCAACAGCCCTGCACGATCCCTGTGAAACCTCCCAGGTGCATGTCCTATGAATTATTGCCTGCCAAAAGAGGGCAAGGGAAGAAGCATATTGCAGAAGCAAAACTAGATTTTTCTTTCCCTCACAGCAGGACATGGCTGAGCATGGGGACAACTAGATAAGATGCAGAGGGTGTTGTGACTGGGTGTATGGGAAGGCAATGGTGCCAGAAAATACTAAACAGGCTGGGATTGCTGAGGCTGGAAAGGACTCAAGGCAGGATGGCTGAGGTGTGTAAATACTAAAAGATCTGGAGATGGTGGGTAGGGAATAGCTGCCCTCTCCTGTCTCAGTACAAAACTAAGAGCATCTCTTAAATTAGCAGGCAGCAAGGAGAAAATAAATAGAGGAAGCCCTCTT
>WEIU01016020.1:14210-25456 GCA_013389925.1 Aegithalos caudatus | reverse complement strand
GGAAGGAATGAAGGAAGGAAGGATATATTATGGAAAATATTTTTATGAAAACTGTGCACCATAAAATGCTGAGGTGTAGAAATAACAGTGTGAAAATCTGCCTTTTATGATTAGAATAGGGGCATGATAAAAAGGGCCAATATGAAAAAATGTCCAATGCAAAGACATGTAAATAATTATTGAAGACTGCAATGAAAATGGAAAAAGGTAAGATATGAACAGCACCATGGAAAAGCACAAAAGTAAAAAATTAGCACAACTCCCAGACAGACAAGAAATAAGTAATATTATACAAGTGTAATGTCATACTTTCAGGACATTTTAGGTCAGGTATTCAGCCCTCCTTCAAAATATGGAACTTAATTTTCCTTAAATAATGATGATGGTCTGGTAGGTTCAATTAATATGGAAAGGGCAAGAGTATTCCATTACGGAGTCAGATAAGCCATTGTTCCAAAGACCATTGCAACATGTAGTTGATAAATCTAAGAATACTATATCAAATGTGAGAAAAACTTGTTGCCTTAGATATACCAATAGATATTATTTCTGGAAACTAGCTTCTTTTTTTCCTACTAGGAACAGTCTAATCCTTGTTGAGTAGTGGAATGATGTTGAGTGAATTGCTGTTAAAGTGCAACTTACTCATAAACACAGAACATGATCTCCAGCATGATAGACTGGCCTCAGTATTTACACCAGAAAAAAAATGGTATCCTCTAGAAGTGAGAAGTCTAAATTCCATTAATCTACTGAATTGAGTCAGGTTTAGAAGACAAGACTGGAATTCAAAATTATCTTGATTTTCTGTGGAGATGGCATGATAATAAGACTAAAATTTTTACAGACATCTTAAAGTCTCTGGCTACTAAAAGCANTCAAGTCTCTGGCTACTAAAAGAAAAGAGTTAAAAGGATGGAAAAAGGAACCAATATACCACAGATCAATATAGATCTCTAATTCTTCTCCATATGTTATCAGAAAGCAGCTTGAAGTAGTCAGTTGAATTTGAAATATGGACAACTGAAACTGGATTTAGGATAGGGAGTGTAGAATTTTACGATATTTCTAAAGAGATAACACAATATCTGGTACTATCATCAAAGCATTTCTGAACTTGTGAACTTCTGAACAATGCAAGGGTTGAACTAAAACATCTTTCCAGACCTACTGTTCTTTAGGTTTGTGTTCCCATGACCCATTTTCTTTGTGAATAGTAGGCAGATAAAGGATAAAACAAAAAAGTAAAGTATTCATAACCACACCTTCTTTTTTGCCCCAATTAAAAAAAAAAATACTGAAGAAATATGAACTTCAGAAGACAATTTAATATTGGTATTTTATGAAATGGAGAAGATATTGATGAAAATATCAAAGTGGAAATCTAAGTAGCTCTTCAATGTTGTTTGATTACCTTTGAAAGGAATTTAAAGAAACAAAACACAAAAAAAAACCTCCCAACAAAGTGAAAAGTTTCCAACTTGTGAGGCAAAAGGCTGAACTGAACTAATTTCACACAAGTGTTTCATAAACCATTAAATACTTTTAGTTTAATTCCTAAAGTTATGTCCTGGATGGGATAGTATCTACCTATGTTACTGTTAATTTATTTTTATGAACTTATTTTTTGTATTCTCCCTTAAAGAGAATGCTTTTTACTAAAGAGATTGGTTCATGTGTTTTAAGTGGAGCAAATTATTTATCTGAGCATCAGAATATTTAGTTTTATTGTTCTAAATGTCTACATAGAAATTTAAGATAATTTCTTCAATTGGAATCTAGAAATTATTGATGACAGTCAGATGCTGGCAGAAGGATTACAGAAATGAATATAATATACGTTATTTAAATTCTAGCTCAAATCGTGCAGAACTGTAAGCAAAACATGAGTACTTCACAAGAGGCATTAAGTCCCTCTTGTGCTGGCAAACTTGCTGTGTCATCTTATTGCCAAGCAATAGAAATGTAATGTGCTGATCTAGAGAGAAAAAAATTTCCCACTCTTAGAAAATTTTTGTGATTTCCCAAATGCTTTTATGGAGTGTTGGCCAGAAAACTTGGCTAAATATATCCCTTGTGGATTTTCTTATTGACCAGTATGATTGTAATGAGGAAACATTCAAAATTTTCAAGGAGAAAAAAAGGCTTAACTCCAAAGTGATTAATCTCAGTTTTCCTCAGTTTTATCCAGGGTTTGGAATATTCATGCTTGATTTGGGCTAATCTATTTTTTTTTCTAATTAATAATTCAATATTTATACAAAATAGACAAGATGATGCAGTAGAATTTGAATTGGATATTACAAAATAGCCAAGTGTCTGCTTAACAAAGAAAGAGATTTAAGTCAGACAGAAAAGAGGCAAAGTACATCTAAACACCATATTCAGGCTCCTCCTAGGTACTCTGGAGCAAACAGACGTGAAGTCAGTCCAAGCTTCTTTCCTTTCAGTCAGCCCAACCTTTCTTCCCGTACTTATGTAACTGATGTTTCATTCATTCATATGGTGTATTCCCACAAGAGCCTTAATAGTGACTAGCAGGAGATTTCATGTTTTTTACAAAATTTATATATATATCTATTGACATTTTCTATCATCCCCTATACAATTCAATATCCACCCACTTTCAATGCCCTAGAAGCCTAATTTTGTCCTTGTTTCAGAGTTACTTTTCATTTCCACAACTGATGTAAGAACTTCAGTTCTTACCAAGATTATTTGCAGCATCAATGATTTTCCAACAGGTTAGCATGACCATATGGAGACACTTATTTCTCCACAAATGGTCAGATGATGGAGCTTTCTGTTATTGCTGCTTCAAAAAGCAAATTATCAGTGCAGATATTTGCTAATGAGGAACAGCAAATATCAGATGCTCCACAAATCCCTTTTCCCATATATATGCATAAAGACTGAATCCAGGTCCAGAAGCTGAACTGCTGCAGCATTAGTCAACACAGCTTGGCAGACACACTGTTCTTACCATCTATAAAGACCCTGCAAAGTTTGACTGTACCATGATATTCATTCTGTCTCCATACCATGATTCAACATGTGTCTATTACGGCAAATCTAGTCACATAAAAAATTGGCCAGATCAGCAAACAGAACTGAACTTAATTATAGTAACACAGTAGCCTTCTCTCTTTTCCTTATGTAAAAATATGTATCTTTGAAAAAAAAACCAGATATTTCTAATACTTTCATAATTTTGCAAAACCAATTGTTATATTCCAGCTGAACTGTTTTCAAGCACTGGCACAGGCTGCCGAGGGAAGTGGTTCAGTCCCCATCCCTGGAGGTATTTGAAAGATGTGTAGATATGGTTCTTGCAAACATAGTTTAGTAGTGGACATGGCCATATTAGCTTAATGGCTGGGCTTGACAATAAAGGTTTTTGCCAATCTAAACTATTCTATAGTCCTATAATTCTATCAGGCTGACATATGAAGCTGCTTACTACTAATACTATCCATTGCAGATTTATCTTGGAAAGAGTCTACTGGGGTAGTAAAAAGCAGTCTCAGAAAAAGAGTGCTGTAGTGTTTCCGGGACAAAGGGTTCAAGCCTTTTCATTAATAAAATTTAATTAATTAATATACTAGGTTTGTTTCTAAAAGAGCTATTAAAACCCAAGTTAAACCCTGACATAATTACAAATGTTGACACTGCCATCAGTAGGCCATCCTTTTTCTGTAGGCCATCAATATTCTCAAACAACAGTTATAGATATGCAAAACTGACTATATATATTCATATGAATATTTGTTTGTCATATGGAAATTTAGAATATGGGTTCTAACACCCTAAGAGATTATTCCTTTAATCATAACCACAGAAGTAATTTATTTGAGTAGTATCTATCTATCGACATCGAGGGAATTGCTCAGTTATTTTATTAAAATAATGGGGCGGTTGGTCATGTTCTTGGATTCTAAATTTAAAAGGATATTTAGATATTTAAATTAAAATGATGTGAAGAAATTTAACTGCTGTTTCGTGCTTTTTAGAACTGTTTCTATGTAGGAAGCAAGACAGAAATTATAAATCTCTGAGTTTCACAGTCAAAACTTAAAGATGTTTGTGAACATGAATGGTATTTATTACAGAAAATGTGATTTTGCACTGCAGATTCGAGTACTCTATTAAGTACTGCATGCTATGTTCTATGCTATGTATCTTTAAATTTCAAGACATCAAGGCATGTATTTTTTATGTTAGTTGCAGGGCCTAAATTCATGGATGTTGGTATAAAATGATAATAATAAAATATTCCAGTTTGGCTGGCAGAGAATATATATACTGTTTAAAATATATATTAGTTAGCAAATTTGTATGTTTAATAAAACCAAAGAAATATGAATATCTGAACATGTAAATATTATTAAATTAGATCAAAAATTAGATTTTGCATCTTCAAATCTAAAGAAGAGTGTGTATAATTTACACCTATTTGTCAGACTAAAGAGGTATTTTGTTTCTAAATAAATTCTTTCAGATGGATGCATGCTTACAACCAAAGCAGAGCAGTTATTATTGTAATAAATTTACTGTACAGTATATTGTAATAAACATACTGTACAAAAAAGTGAGGTGGAATTAATTAGGTATGTGTTTTGTCATGAAAACTGGCCCTAAAATGTTTAAGGACAGGTAGTTTAAATTCACAAACATGAAACAAATAAAAACCAAATTACTTTTTTAGTCCCACTTCCCATCATTAAATATCTAGGGGGAGAAAAGAACAAGAAATTTTCAATAATAGACAAATCAAAAACTGAAATCCATTAACACAACTATATATTAAACAGACAAAAAGGTGTGTCTTAAAAGTCAAATTTTATCATCATGGTTATATGATAACCAATATTATCACCATATCACAAATATTACTGGATATATTATAATTACTGTTGACATGGTATTAACACTAACATTGACTTTAAAGGGTTGTACAAAATTGATTTTTAAAATGTTTAAATAATGAGAAAAAATGGATCATGCTTATACATATAAGTATTTTCAGTTCTGTATTTAGAACCAATCTTCAAAATATGTTTATGTGTATTTACAGTAATTTTTTCTGAAACATACTTAAATGAGAACTAAGGTAAGGTAAGAAACTTATCCTATGTGGTTAACAAAAACAATTTCTGAAAAATAATAATTCATCAACTCTTAATGATGCAATATAAAATTTATTCATCAAAAGAAAGATACTACTTTTTAAACATTCTTCTGAAATATATTGATTGAATACATTGAATTAAATTCTGCCTTTCCTCAACTTATTTCAGAAGGGAGACTTTATGGGAAATGAACTTCTTGGGCGAAAATAAAAACCCAAGAAATTATTTTTGTCTGAGATTTCTTGTAAAAAGTGTGCTGTCACTACTATGTTGCAGTGAGGGTATCTGACCTCAGGACAGAGGGTGGCAAGAAAATAATTAGGAGCAGTAACGACAGTTGGCACTAGAAAAAGAACACTTCAATAACAGAAAGAAGTTATTTTATCTGTTATTGAAATAAGAAATAAGGAAATAAGAACATTGTCTCAAAACCATGCGCAGATCACAAGACAACTCTGTGGGGGTAACCAACCGAAGACCTGGAACTGAGGAAAATGTGAAAATATATAGGGTATGGTGAGGGTCCTATCAGAAACTCAGACTGGGAACATAACCATATTTGTACAACCAATTGACCAATCATAAATACAAAACCTTTTATGGAACAACTTCATTAACATGCAAACTCCCATGAACTTTTACTATTCCCCACAACTAGAAAGGGGTTTCCCATAGCCTTAGATTTAGTGTTGCTTCAGCTTGGCCAACTCCCACATTATTGCAATAAACACTGTTTCAGAAAACAGAGTTAAGAATGTAGTCCTGTTTTTTATGAAATTTTGTTTTTTTCCAAATCAATCTTTTTGATAGTGTTGAATTTATAATTTACTTTTTAAATGGTTGTTTAGAACTCCCTCATTGACATATTAGAGCTTTTTAAAAATGTAATTTAAAATGGATCAATACATATAATCTTATGCATGTTTTATCCAAATTATTTTGAAGATACTGCTGTCAAAATTTTTCTATTAATGATATTATACATTAGAGCAGTAGACTAATTAAGGTATCCCACTTCTGAAAATAAAAAAAAAATGTTATGCATAATGGCAAGATGCACTCTGGAACAGCTCCTTATTATTTCATTCACAGATCCATTCCTTCATGTGCAAAGGCATTTTACAAATTTTAACTTAATATAATTTCAAATCTAAAGGGAGATCAATAAGGCCAAAATTTTGAGGTGAATTGACTAGAGATTTTCTATCTAGTTTCTAGTTTCTAGCTGCTGTTCTAAGAGAGATAGACAACTCTGAAAAACACATGCAGGACAGTTAAGATAGCTGAAAACATAGCAACCCAGGCATCCAAGTGCCAGAGTGAAATCAAACCTTAGAAGTAAAGCAGAAGTCCCAAATCTTCTCTTGTACCTGCCAGCCTTTTTGGACTTTCAAATATCATAGAGCTTTTCAAGTGGAACTAGAGAAGGAAATGGAAATGCACATCTCAAATGGGAAATCAAACCAAGCTTCTGAAGTTAAGCTTCTGAATCTCAAGTTGAATATCACCATTAATAACTGAACTCCTTCAAATAGCTTTCTTACATCCACTAAAAATTACTAATCTAAAAATTACTACTGATCTAAAAAGTTTAATTGAAATCAACAGTGAATGCTATCAGCAGAGCTACATTACAGGACAAATTATCTGTAGTTAGCAGAATCTGAACTTACCAACACAAAGAGATTGGTTTCAGGGGGCGGAAAACCTGCTTTCATCAAGCTGGTATATTTATAGACCAATCATCTGACAAGATGTCAAAACACAAGAGGAATTCCTGGAAATTAACCCAATTGCAGTGTAAAATGAGTTTAAATGAACTTCAAATTGTATAAAGAGCAAACTCCAGACTTTTCCTTTTTCTATTGTAAATAAAAAATATTGAAAATAATGTTGTCCATACTAATATTTGCTATGTCATGTAACTGAATGTTATACTTAAAATAAGCAAATATTGAAGTGGAAAGACTGAGTAAAATTTCAAATACAAATACAAAAAGCAGTCTCTTATTAATACATGTACATAATGTAAAAGATACATTTGCACTTCAATGCTCACCTGAATAAAATCATAGATTCTATGGTGGATTATCAAGCTATGTTGCAAGAAGTACAAATGTATCTGACTTGCAAGACCTTGATAATTCAGTTTTAGATGAGACACTTATGATCTTTGTGCTTATACAGTAGTTCATGCACCTCTATTCACAAATCCACTAAAAAAAATATTGTCTATAAAGACAAAACATTGTTAGTGGTGGTGAATGGCGCTACATCCAACTGGCAGGCAGTCACTAGTGGTGTTCCTCAAGGGTCTGTGCTGGGACCAGTTCTGTTCAATATTTTTCTTGATGACACGGATGAGGGTATTGAGTACCCATTAATAAATTTGCAGACAACACTAAGCTGGGAGCGTGAGTTGATCTGTTGGAAGGTAGGAGGGCTCTGCAAAGAGATCTGTTGGATGGATGGGCAGAGTCCAATAGGATGAAGTTTAATAAGTCCAAGTGCCAAGTCCTGCATTTTGGCCACAATAACCCCCTGCAACCTTATAGGCTGGGGATGGTGTGGCTGGACAGTGCCCAGCCAGAAAGGGACCTGGGGGTACTGGTGACTGCAGCTGACCATGAGCCAGCAGTGCACCCAGGTGGCCAAGAGGGCCAATAGCATCCAGGCCTGGATCAGGAATAGTGTCCAGCAGGAGCAGGGAGGTCATTCTTCCCTAGTATTGGGCACTGGTGAGGGTACACCTCGAGTGCTGTGTCCAGTTTTGGCCCCTCAGTTTAGGAAGGACGTTGAGACGCTTGAGCACATCCAGAGTGGGAAAAGAGGCTGATGAGGGTCTGGGAACACAAACCCTGTAAGGAATGACTGAGGGAGCTGGGGTTGCTTAGCCTGGGGAAAAGGAGACTCAGAGGTGACCTTACAACTCTTTATAACCTCCTGAAATGTGGTTGTAGCCAGCTGGGGGTTGTTCTCTTTCAACAGGCAGCAACTGACAGAACGACAGGACACATGCTCAAGCTGTGACAAGGGCTGAATATTAGGAAAAAGTCTTTCATGGAAAGAATAACAAAGGTCTTCCTGGGGAGGTGGCAGAGTCACCATTCCTGGATGTGTCAGAAAAAGACTGGATGTGGCACTCGGTGCCATGTTTTAGTTGAGGTGTTGGGGCATGGGTTGCACTTGATGATCTTGGAGGTCTCTTCCAAACTAGTGATTAAGTGATTCTGTGATTTTATATTCTGAATATTTCAGCCTTGGCAGCAAATATTCAAGTAAGAGAAGTGGAAGATAATACATTTAAGAAACACAAGATATAGATCATCTCTACTCTTCAACAGTCTCAATTTTATTTTTTATATTATAAGGGGGTTTTATTGTTATATTCAGCAAATTAGTATGTGACTATATATTTTTATAAGAGAATGCTTAAGCTTCCTTATGATAACATAAAATTCAGATACACCTTAGAAAATGTAAATGTAAATAATAATTATACATTAATGCATAATATATTTGGCAGATGTCTCAAAATGATAATCTAAATGTTTACTTTAATAAACAAGTTGTGGTGAACATTCTAACACTGAACTGAGATGTGCATAAAATGCAATGTTGCAGCTCACAGCTCTGTCTCTGGGGTCAGCCCAGCCTGGCTGATCACCCAGCAGCCCTGGCTGTGCTCCAACAGTATCTTTGTGTGGGTCTTCTGCAGCACTGATCGCCTCCACTGTTACGGCCGTGGTCAGAAGGAGTGGTCTCTCACTCTCGAGGCATTGGGAGCAGGTCTTTATTTGGGGTACACAGGGGAATTCCCTGGACCCAGGTTCAAAGCTTTTCCAAGAGCGTGAGAGACCCCGAACCTGAGCCCTGGGGGGCTTTTATCAGCACAATTTCCAGGGGGTGGGTACAAGTTGAAAACCAATAAAACCAAGCCAGGTAGTCCATACCGACAACATTACTTAAACAAGAACAAATCAAGCTAAATTGGGGTGGAGTGTTTTGGGGGTCTACCAACCACGCACTAGACCTTGGGGATGATTGATGGATACAGGGGAAAAGATACATTACAAAGGATGGGAAGGGGATGATCTCAGGGCGGGGGGGACCAATCTGTGCGAAGGCCTGGGTTGTCTTGGAAACCCTTATCAACTTCTGATAAGAACAGGGGGCCCAGCTTACAAACATATCTAACCAGCTAAGCTAATATTACAGCTTATAATAAATGCTATCATAACACTTATAAAATAAATCCGCCATCTCCACAATGCAACACAATTATTTCATATTTAATCTACACGGGTCACTGTTATAATAGAAATATGAGCCATCAGTCAGAGTTTAAACCATTTTCTGCTTTAAAATAACTAGACTACCATTTCAGCTTAAAATCTCAAGTAATAATCAACAAATAACATGGAAAATATATATATTACACAACTTTTACAGTAGTGTCCCTTCAATTATGCTGTGAAACAGTGAGTCCTCTTCATCATGTGTTTCCACTTCAGATCCTTAAATCAAATCCTCAACACCACCAAAAGATCAATTTTATAATAATTTTTAGTAAATGCAAAAACTCAAACTTGTTCAGAGGGTAAGGAAATTGTCATGAAAATTGCTCTTTTTTTGTTCTGTCAGTACAAAAGTTTCATCACTCAAGAATATGTATTATCTTCATCACTATTCATGCTAAGTGCACCTTTCTGCACCTTGATAAAATAAACTTAAGAGATTCAGTTCTGACCATATTTTTGTAAACTTTTCTCTAATATTTAGTTCTTTGATTAATTTTATTTAAGCCTATTATATGTTTTAATGAAGTTCATTTTAAGCAAATGCTGTGCATTAGCTATTCTGACTTATTAATCTGTTCAGCAGGGACCTGCAAAAGATGGAACCACAGCTGGATTTTGATTGTTAAAAAATAAAGGTCTAGACAGAAATATAACATCTCTGTGATGATAGGAGAAGAAAACCTCCAAAACCAAGCAAACACAAAAACTGCAAACAAGCAAAAAAACAAAAAGAAGCCCACCCCTCAAGAAAAACAAACAAACAAAAGACAAACAAAAAACCCCAACCAACAAAACTGGTATCTGAGTGAAGACCAGAAATAATTTTTTTTTTGTATTTCCCCTCTATCAATCACAAGTAAGGGTAGAAGACCATTTCCTTCAGTGTAAGTAACACACTCTACAACAAATCCAAAGGCTTACTTAATATATCCGTATTTGTTTTCCATGTATGCTGGCAGGACTACTTTGTTTCTATTTATAGGAGTCATAAAACAGGCATGGTGGAACTGTCGATTCTGGCTCTGATCAGGCCATATTCTTGTTTTGTCTAAAAGACTCTTATTTTCTTCCTGCCCTATAAATCTAAGTCATTTCCACAATCTAATTAATTTAATAATAGAAAGATTTTGGACCAGATATCTATCCAGCTTTCTGGGTGATGACACTGCCTAGAAACTGATCACGGCAAGAAGTGCCATAGAAAAAAACTACCTGCAAAATGAAGATTTAACATACATCTCTACATATTCACTTTTTCCCCTAATCTAAAAAAATCTGCCTTGATTGATCAAGTACTACTTTCTTCTTTTTTGTCATCTATAGAGTGATATTTTTTCTCAATATCTAAGAGTTTAAAATGTCAATAAATATGAGGATATTCACAGGATCTAGAGAAATGACTGAGAAACAGGATACTTATCAAGATCTTGCAAAATGCATCTTACTTTTCAGATTTCATTAACAGTATTTTTGATTTATACATCATTGGTAGTCTGAAAACACTGCATAAGTAATTTATGTTTAAGATTTAAATATTTTCAATTAGAATTTAATTTTCCTTTTTTCCTGGTTACTGTTCCTCTCCCTCAATATCTGTGTGTTTTCAGTTCGTTTAAAATTAAAGGGGTTATCATGGCTTACTGAGAGTGACAGTGTCATCTAAGAAGAAAGGAAGAGAAAAAATAGAAAGGTTCCATCAAAGTAGGTACTTTGAGAAATGCTTCTGACAAGACCAGGACTGAAGCTGACAGCAGCTGGATTATGTAATCAATTTATGTAACTATGTAAAGAAATCTTCAAGAGGAGGTGAAGGTGG
>WEIU01016019.1:45333-68177 GCA_013389925.1 Aegithalos caudatus | reverse complement strand
ATTATTATATCTATACACACATCTAAAACAGCTATATTTATGACTCTAAAGATAGATATCAAAGATTTGATATTGTAGGTAAGTTTTGAAGGACACATAGGTCCAAAATTTGGTGGGAATTACCAGTTTAGTTTACTCTCTGCTGTGAGAAGATAACATGCATTATGGAATCACTTCAAATGCTGATCAATGAATTCAGAGAACATGCAGAAAAAAAATTAAAGAAGAAAATTATGTAATTTAGCTTATCTTATCTTTATATGAGAAAGCTTTTTTTTTCATTTCTATTTAAAAATAAAACTATTTATCTACAATAAAACCCAGAAATTGATTTTTTAAAATTTTTGTTTCAAACAAATATCAGATTTGTTATTGTCATTACAAAAAAGGTGTTTCTGCTCTAACTCCTCACATTCCACCTTTTCTTCTTCTTCTTTTCTCCTCCAGCCTAACTATACTGCTGTATTGATAAGCAGGTGCAATCGTGTGAAAGTATGCCTGAGGTTTTTAGAAAGTAGCTTGATTTCCTGCTGTTCCTCACAAGAAGTGATATTTGTATTCTAATGCAGAATCTAGGTGAGGAAAAAAGACAAAAATAATTATTACCTTAAAAAATGATGTTACCGTGGATTTTTTTTTAAGGACAGTCGTTAGAGATGGTGCCATAAGGTTACTGTTAAGCTTCTAAGACACAAATAGGTTCCCATCAAAGAAGAAATCAAGATCTGCAGTTTGATTCCACTGTATTTTTGCACTGGGATTTCTACCAAAAAATTTGCATTAGGAAAAGCTCATTAAAGACCCAAGAATAAAATTATTATCAGAGCTTTGTTATACTTCTTGGCTGCTTTGCTTGTTAACAATTAATTTCTTTATCACCAGTGGGCCTACTGGTGATAAAGTGACTGTGTTTTCTTATTCTTGTGGGAAAATTCCATAAAACACTTTGAAGAATATATAAGAGGAAGAGAAACAATTTGCTTTACTCCATTGACATATTAGAAAATAGGAACTATATATGTAGTATTTTAAGCAATATAAATGTAGCACCGAAAAATTATATACTATTTATTTTTATTTCAATTGAAATTTTAAATGCAACAAGAGCAGCTGCTGAAGAAATATTTTCCCTTTTTAATGATAAATGAGTAGGTGCCATTCGCTCCTGTAAATTTTTAGGACTTCTTATTAGTATAACTGGTATGTTAAAAGGTTTTTAAATAGTTTATGTTTTGTAATTATGAGACAATTTATGCAAGAAGAAAACAAACATAATGTATTTTATTTTTCCTTGAGGTACTTCGGTTACACAGGTAACAGCTACAGATGCTGATGATCCTTCTTATGGGAATAGTGCTCGTCTGCTTTACAGTCTCATTCAGGGACAGCCTTATTTCTCTGTGGAGCCGAAGACAGGTACAACAAGTGAACTTGTAACTTGAAAATATTCATAAACTCATAAAATGGATCCAAGCAAAATTGTCTTTCTTGATTTCAACACAAAGATCAACTTATACCACCCTACCCTCTTACACCTCTGCATAGTTCCTAGATCTGGAGAAAATCAAATTTTCTTTCCCATAGGAAGATGAAACTCTTTCCCTCTAGCAAATCCAAACTTTACTTAGAAAATTATCTTGTTAAAGACTTAGACTCTGAATAACCCAATTAATAAATTAATCTAGGAACACTTCACAATAAACAGCTCCATGGCACATCATGTGATATTTCTGTTTGTTGGTTTGATGTCACAGATATATGACATCCCTCCAAAAACTTAATTTCTCAGTAAGAGAGATGGTTATGGTAGACGACGGCAGAGGAAATCTGGAGTATTCTGCTCTCCAGAACTCTAAATATACAGAATGAATTTGATACACAGCATACTTGCTACCATGAGGACTAATATCTATTATTAGGACAGTTGTGCTCTGCACAGTGTAGAATGAAAATTCATAACTGGGTCCAGTGATAAATGTTATATTTATACTATCTACACATCAGATGTTGTGAAAAAAATGAGACTTATCTGTTATTATATTATACTTTTTATTTTTAGGGGTCATTAGAATGGCTGCCCAAATGGACAGAGAAACAAAAGATCAGTATTTGGTCATCATTCAAGCCAAAGATATGGTTGGGCAACCAGGAGCATTTTCTGCAACAGCCACTGTTACCATCAACCTCTCTGACGTCAATGACAACCCACCTAAATTTCAACAGAGTGAGTAGAGGTTAATTATAGTAATGGAAGTCTTGAGGAAATTTAGATCCACAGTAGCTCTGTTTGCTGATAGGTCTTTTGAGAACAGATCTGTATTTTAACTTCACCATACAGCTGTAAAAAAAGTAAAATAATAGAAAAAAAAGTTCATAAAAGCTCAAAAACAAAGAGGAAAAGAAAATCTATCATTACAAAAATCTCAAGCCTGCTGGTTTTACTTACCGCTAGACTTTGGAGACAAATCATTAAACTGCTTTCTCTATGATTTGCATTACCTCAGCCCAAAATCTTGAAAATAGGATATTTAGTCTCATTTTCATTCACCTTCTTTCTTCTTTTCATCTCTTCATTTTTCCAACACATACTATAAATTTTTAGCTAATGAAGTGAATGTAGTATCCATGTATCCATGTATCCATGTAGTTTCCAGCAGATGTGGGAGCTGCTCATTGGGCTATCAGGAAAAAAATGTGCTGCTGGGAAGTGATGCCCTCCACTGTGTTTTCACCCTGTTTAGTCATAGAACCACAGAATAGTTTGTTCTGGAATAGACCTCTAAATGCCATCTAGTCCAGCTCTCCTGCAATGGGCAGGGATGCTTAGAGCTGCACTCAAACTGACCTAGAATTTTGCAGGGATTTACCATGTCACTGGGCAACCTGCATCAGTGTTTCATCACTCTCATAGTAAAAAATATTTTTATTATGTCTAATCTAATCTAATCTTCAGTTTAAAACCACTAACTTTATTTTTTAGTAATTTGCTCCATACACTGCTGAAGAAGGGCTTAGAGAGGAGGGCTCCCAAGGGGAAAGATTGTCTTGTCCTGCATCGAGGATCTATACAATGTCAGATTATGTCCGTTGCTCTGGTAGAAGTTGGGGGTTTCCTCAGCTCTCTGACAGCCTCAAGCTACAGCACTTACTACCCATGGCAAATCACTAAACTTTGCCAGTATTTGTTTCTTTAGGGCTCTACTACATGAGTGTCTCTGAAGAGGCTCCCGTGGGCACCACCATAGGCAAAGTCTTTGCAGAAGACAGTGACATTGGGGACAATGCAGCCATGGAATATTTCATTGAAGCAGATAGCTCAGATGCCTTTTACATCATTACAAACAATGAGACTCAAGAAGGAATTATCTTACTAAAAAAGGTGAGATCTCAAAATCTTTGAAAAAAACCTCTAAATATTTGAAAGAAAATCCTCAAGCAAGTTGGATGTGTAAAAAAGCCTATTACTTTGGATTCTCCTTTTTTCTTTAGGCTTTCTGAATTGATTGGAATATTATGATGGATAAAAAGAAAAATGCTTTTCTTTCTGTTTACATTTTTGACTCATTCCTATTACTGCTGAATATAATAGTGACAGTCAGAGTATCTTAACATTTTCCCTAAGTATGCAACATTGTGTATCCCATTGTGAGAAAATGTTCCATCTCTTCTGTGCATCATCTGTAAAATCTTTATCAATAAATTGCAAGCAATCTCACCTCACTTCCAACACCTGCTGGTAACTGAAACTTGAATTTATTACTGTATTAGATAGTGAAGTTTTTGTTGTGACATAGCTTTGAAAAAGATACTAATACAATCAAAAATGACTGGTTTATTAATTAAGAAAATTAATATTCTTTGATATTGTGTAATTTATTTTGGAATCACTCAGGAAGTTTTCTTGATCATCTCAGGAATTTCCTGAAATGACAATAGAGTTCAATAGACTAATGAAATCTAGGACCCTGAAGAATGGAATCGGTGTTTTTGGTTTTGTTTTGATCTTTTTTGTTTGTTTTATGGATATATTTCAGAAGATAAAGACTATCTAAAATTGTAATGAAAATATGTGTTATTAGGCGTGACATTCTATGGAAATTCTTTCTTACAGTGTTGCTTGACTGCAGCATTAAAGCCAACTGAAATGTGAAAGCAAACAAACACATTTTAATTTGAAATTGTTTTTAACATAAAAATGAAACCTAAGAACTTTTAGAAGTAATCATTTTTTAAACATTCTTAAAATAAGCATAATACTATTTTGGTTTTAATCTCACACCATTTATTGAACTATATTTAATTTAAATATAAAGAAATAAATATTCCCAAACTCAATTTTTTTCTTAACAGAGAGTAGATTATGAAAGCAAAAGGAGATACAGTATTCGTGTAACAGCTGTCAACAGATACATTGATGGGCGTTTTTTGAAAGAAGGACCATTTGAAGACACAACCATCATCAAAATCAATGTGGAAGATGCTGATGAACCTCCAGTTTTCACCTCGGAGAATTATGTGATGGAGATTTTTGAAGGAGCTGTGAGTGGTGCACTGGTGGGGGTCGTAACTGCTAGAGATCCAGATGATGATGAGAGTCCAGTCAGGTACCTGTCTTAAATTGTGAATAGGCCTCAAAAGCAAATGTAGTTTCCATTTCCAAAGCATATTTCTGTTCCTTACCATAGCTCATAATTACAGTGAATCGTGTTTTTTCTGTCATAGCTGAGGTTATTCAGATGTCACTGTTTAACCCAAATCACCTGATAAGGACCATACAGGCACTTACTCAGTCCCTCAGCCACTGGGATGCAAAACAGAATTGAAAGGGTAAAGGCATTAAGATAAAGACAGTTTACTACTACTACTACTACTACTACTACTACTACTATTATTATTATTATTATTATTATCATCATTATTGACATATCAAAATAAGCATCATCATCATCAAAGAAAATGAGATGGGAAAAACCCAAACGTAAAACAAATCCCCAAGAAAACCAAGTGATGCAAAAAGACCCAAAAGAGTTGCTTAGCACAAGCCAGGTGACACCTAGCCACTCAACCCAACAACAGCAGATTCTGCTTTTGTGATATCAATGATAAATAATTTTGCTGTCTCTTAAGAGAGAAAACAAGTAATTAATCTTTAACATATTATTTATAATTAAAATAGCTTTTTTAATTGCCTCATATGACTGTGTGTTATACAATTTAGACAAACCAGGATATAGTGACAAATAATTGAGAGACAAAATAATTTATGGTGTGTAGATTTCTTATAGCAGATATATATTATACTACGGCTTCAGAGCTTTAGACAATGTTTGTTATGATTTTCTATTAATTTACTGTTGTTTATTAGGCTAGTAATAGGTTAAATCCTAATAATTATAGACCAGTTAGCCTGACATCAGTACCTGGCAAGATAATGGAACAGTTTATACTGAGTGTCATTGTGCAGTGCCTGCAGGATGGCCAGGGTCTCAGGCCCAGCCAGCATGGGTTTAGGAGAGGTAGGTCATGTTTGACCAACCTGATCTCCTTTTATGACCAGGTGACCTGCCTGGTGGAGGCTGGAAGGACTGTGGATGTTGTCTTTTTGGACTTCAACAAGGCCTTTGACAGTGTCCCCCACAGCACATTTCTGGACAAGCTGGCAGCCCAGGGCTTGGACAGGAGCACTCTGCTGGGTTAGGAACTGGCTGCATGGCCAGGCCCAGAGAGTGGTGGTGAATGGTGCTGCATCCAGCTGGAGACAGTCACCAGTGGTGTCCCTCAGGGGGCTGTGCTGAGACCACTTCTGTTCAATACTTTTGTTGATGACATGGATGAGGGTATTGAATCTTTCATTAGTAAATTTGCAGATGACATTAAGCTGGGAGCATCTGTCGATCTGTTGGAAGGTAGGAGGGCTCTGCAGAGATCTGGAACATTTGGATGGATGGGCAGGGTCTAACAAGGTGAAGTTTAAACGGTCCAAGTGCCAAGACCTGCACTTTGGCCACAGTAACCCCCTGCAGCTTTATAGGCTGGGGATGGTGTGGCTGGACAGTGCCCAGGCAGAAAGGGACCTGGGGGTACTGGTGACAGCAGCTGAACAGAATCTTGAACACCAGTGTGCCCTGGTGGCCAAGAGGGCCAATGGCATCCTGGCCTATATCAGGAATGGCGTGTCCAGCAGGAACTGGAGATACTTCCCTTGTACTGGGCACTGATGAGTGCTGTGTCTAAGTCTGGGCCCCTCAGTTTAGGAAGGACATTGAGAAGCTTGAGTGCATCCAGAGGAGGGCAACAAGACTGGTGAAGGACTTGAAAACAAGCCATATGAAAAATGACTGAGGGAGCTGAGGTTGTTTAGCCTGGAGAAGAGGAGACTCAGAGGTGATCTTATCACTCTCTACATCTACCTGAAAGGTGGTTGTAGTCAGGTGGGGTTTGGTCTCTTTCTCCAGGCAGCACCTGACAGAATGAGAGGACACAGTCTCAGGCTGCATCAAGGGAAATATAGGTTGGATATTAGGAAGAAGTTTTTCATGGAAAGCGTGATTAAGTACTGGAATAGTCTGCCTGGGAAGGTGGTGGACTCACCATCCCTGGATGTGTTTAAAAAAAGACTGGATGTGGCACTCGATGCCATGATCTAGCTGAGGTTTTTGGGCTGGGTGGGACTCGATGATCTCAAAGGTCTCTTGCAACCTACACATTCTGTGATTCTGTGATTCTGTGATTGTGTAAATTAAATAAGAAAAAAAAAAAAAAAAAAAGCATGCATTTTTTTGTTCCCCCCTCAGAAAGGTCTCATTTGGTTTGTTTAGATGATGCAACCTGTCCTGTGGAACAATTAAACATTAATGCATATCTATACCTTCTTAGTTAAAAATGTTTTGGAGGAACTGGCTCCAAATTGCATATGTCTGCATAGTCCCAAAACAGTGATACAGGTATTTCATCAATGAGTTCCTTTAGAATAGAGTAAGTATATCAGTTCTAATATAAAGATGTGTTTTTTGGGCTAAGTACCATGAAAATGAATCTAATTTTGAAATCATCCCTATCATAAACTACAGAAGTTTCTTACAATATAGAAAACAACTTGGGTTGCTTTGTACACTCCAGGTTTCAAACAAGCAAATAAAAAGACGTACAACAAAACCTCACTATATTAGTAATAAAAAAAAAAAAAATCCTAATATAGTTTTTCTGAAAAATATTTATCAAGAATCAGGTTACCAAAAAATGCCCAAACAAAACACAATAACTATGTCAGAGAAATTATAAATACCTTAAATAGAAATTTATAAGTATCCAAATTTGGTTCACATTATAAGAACTTTTACTTACAGTATTACTTTGGTTCTTTGATTTATCTTCTTACTGATTTTCAAAAGACACAAAATGTATGAATAACAAATTAGGGGGTTATTTAACTGCTGACACATTGTCTGAGCTGGAGTCCTAAGCATCAACAGGAAACAGAAAGGCTTTGTCAAGCAGAATTAAAGGTACAATAAAAAGGAACAGTTGCATGTGGGCATTCCAAATTGGAGCGGAAAGAATCTTTATCCTATTCAATGATGTTTTATTTCCATTAAATAGACTTTATTAACAAGAGCATCATATGCTCTCCCACTTTGTAGGTCATTAAAAACATCAACAAATATCTTTTCCATTTGAATCAATATATTTGGTTGCTATTTCAATTCATCTTTGTATGTGCACATGTACATGTCCACAGCATCTGCAGCTTTTTCAGTAAAGACTCAGGAGCACTGAGTCTTCCCTGCAATCATTTACTGCATTAGAATTTTTTAATCTGTCATAGTATCACCTCATTACAGATAGTTTTCTCTTTATAATGTCCGTTCCCTTGGCATCAGAGCATGTCAGCAATGATAAAATAGATTTGCCATTATACCTCCACTTAGATGTTGATGTTATTCATTTCACAAGTGGCAATTTTTCTGTTTCTTTTCAATGAAGTCATTCACCTGCTGTGAGACCGACTTAGAAGTAAGAATGAATAATGCATTTCAGATTCAGTTCACATTAATATAGATCTGAGACGTATTTAGTTTTATAAAAAGAAGAGCTTTGATCTTGGCAGCAAGTGATTTTTAAATGTTTATAAGTGTACATTTTTCATGATTTCCGAGTTGTTGCAGCACACATTTATATGAGTATATGCACAGCTCTGTTTTCTCAGCTGACAATAGCTTTCTATGTCCTTGCCTCTGATGGAAAATTTCAGTACTAGGGAATGTCTTTCCTTTTTTTGGTGCAGGTACTGTATTGTCCACAGCATGCATTTAAAGAGACTGTTCAGCATCAATGAACACAATGGAGCAATCATTACCACTGAACCTCTGGACCGAGAGATAGCTTCTTGGCACAACTTAACTGTTACAGCCACAGAAACAAGTGAGTAAGAAATTCAAGGAACGCTGAGCTTTTTACACTGTGAACTGTAATTATCCTCTGTATGTTCCTTCTTTTAAGTGGAGAATACATGCTTCTTTCTGATTATATTACTGTTGCTTGCTATACTAAGGCGCATTATTAAAATGATTAGTTAAATAGAAGTGGAATGTATTTGAGCTCCAAGGTCCTGTGCTTTTTCATAAAAGATGACCTTATGAAAAAAGAAATTGTAATAGGATTGAGAGTGTAACGCTTTCAAGTTACACTGAAGCATAAGAAATGCTCCTGCAGTGCAAGATCTTATGTTAAATTAGACCCCGGTTAATTTCACACCAGATTTTTGACTAGTGTGAAATTAGCCAGGGTCTAATTTAACACCAGTCAGAAACCTGTGGCTCAAATTAATTGTGAATGTTAAGGCTCAAATCATCTAGATGTCTATTCAGTGACAATTAAAGCCTTGAAGCACCATTTATATAGATTTCACCTGTCAATTTTGTTTGAAAGTCAAATGCAAATTACTTCTGTTTGTGTTTTTGGTGATCTGGTTGCCCTAAAACTGGGACAACACTAGAAATTTAACAACTCCTGACTCATAAGGCAGTTTAACAAGGTTACTGGGATATTATTTAAAAACTAATCCCATTCATCCTCAGGAAGAGAAAAACCATATGAAATGAGTAAAATCAATAACAGACAGCCTAGTCTTAGCACCTGTTCTTTACAACTGAATCTCAGTTAAATTCTATTTATTGCTACAACCACTTTAAACATATATTCTTAAACTGCACTGTCCCAAAAGGGAGGCTTCCCTGTAGAACATTGATGCTGGAATTCTACTATAGGTTATTCAGTATCAATTTTCATTGAAGTCTTTAACTTGTATTTAGGAATTGATGGTACTATTTTTCTTTTCAGCTTCTCTTTGAGTTTTTAAGAATGAATTTCATTCTCATGTTGTTGGGGAGATGACAGGTGTTGGTAAATTTGATCTCTGGCATGTCTTGAACAGTGCTTTGGAAACACAGCAAGACATTTGGCCTAGACATTTCTGTTTAGTTAAAAGGGCAACCAGGAGAGAGCCAAAGGTTACAAACTAATAACTGTTTCATGCAGAAAAAGAAAGCCAGACTTTCACAGTAATGAAAGCTATTGTAGAGAAACAGAGACCTCATTATGTTCAAATTCTTATCCTTTATTTCTTTAATGATGATAAGGTCTATAATGATACATTCAAAAGAACTGCAGTTAGGTCACCTTGGTCTGGGCATACCTGAAAAGATTTGTATCAGGAACTAGCAGTATATTATTCCTTGAAATATAGTCATAACATGTGATGTGTGTATGAAACAATTGGTGGATGACATTGTGGCTCCAATGAAGCCAAATCAAAATGCCATTAGAGTCCATCCAAATAAGATGTTCATTGCACCTTAGTCACATATTGAAACTGCATTGCAACAGCAACCTGCCTAAGAGGCTGTTGATGCCTGACATTCATACGCTACACAAGACTTTTGAATCCATTGCAATGATTGCAGGGATCAGAGATTAGTAAGAGAAGCTTAACTGTGTTATTTTGGACCTGTGGTGTGGATCATCCTATCCTCATGCCATTGAGGGAGCATATTTTAAAAGTATCCAGTAGTAGGATAATTTCTTCCTAATTTGTTGGAACTTAAATGCCAGCATGGAGAACTTGCAGTCTGTTGACTCTCATTCCACTATATGCTTAAAGCTCAAGAAAAATCAAGTTTCCTTTCATCAGTTTTTATTTGGTTGTAAGAAACTTTCACCTAATACAAAGCTGAAGCACAAACAACAACATTCTAATCCTGTCTGAGAGCAAGAAATCCTTAAATCATTATTATCCAATTGACAGTCAGTATTTCTTTTCCCCTAAGCTCAGAACTGGGGTCAGTTCTGTTCAATATGTTTTATCGATGATCTGGATGATTGGATCAAGTCCACTCCCAGTCAGCTTACCTATGGCACCAAGCTGGGTTGTGGGACGTTGTACTTTTGCATGATATAAAAGCTCTGCAGAGAGATGTGGGCAGGCTGGATTGATGGGCCAAGGTCAGTGGTATGAAATTCAACAAGGCCAAGATCCAGACATGCTTCAGTCAACCACGGGTAGCACTACAGGCCAGGGGCAGTGACTGGAAGGCTGCCTGGCAGAAAAGGATCTGAGAGTGCTGATCAAGAGGCTCAACATGAGCCAGCTGTGCCCAGGTGGCCCAGAAGGCCAATGGTATCCTGGCCTGCATGAGAAATAGTGTGGCCAGCAGGACAAGGGCGGGGATATTTTTCCCTATGTTCAGCACGGGTGAGGCCACACCTTGAGTTCTGTGTTCAGTTTTGTGGCACTCACTTCCAGATGATGCTTTAGCATATCCAGGGAAGGACACCAGAGAGGGTGAAGGCCTTGGAACATAATTCCTATGAGGAGCAGCTCAGGGAATTGAGGTTGTTCAGTCTGGAGACAAGGAGACTGAGGCAGAACCTTCTCTACAATTGCCTGAAAGAAAGTTTCGGGGAAGTGGGGGTCAGTCTTTTCTTCCACTTAATAAGTAAGATGATGAGAGGAAAGGGACTCAAGCTGCACCAGGGGAAGTTTAATTAGATACAAAGTTTGGGGTTTTTTTCCCCTGGAATAGGGTTGTCTAGCATTGGAATAAGTTTCCCAGGGAAGTAAATGGGCCACCTTCCCTGGGAGTGTTCAAAAAACCGGTGGATGTGATACCTGGGGTCATGGTTTAGTGGTGAAGATGGCAGAGTTAGGTAAACATTTGGACTTGATTAACTGAGAAGTCTCTTCCAAACTCAATTATGTATGAATCTGTGATCAGTTTCACTTGATACTGTCAGTCACAACAAAATTAACACACAACAGCCAAGAGTCATTTTACCACTGAGTCTTTCAGGTGTCCTTTCATAGGGGTCTCCAGACCTGAACTTCTTTGATTATTTCAGTATGGAAAATCACCTCAGTATGGATAATATTAATTTAATATTTAATTGTTACCCTGCCTTGGTGGCACATATTTTTGTTGATAAACTTTTAGCTTTTTGGAGTAGTCCTTTCTTTAAAAAAAACTGGTTATGTTCATTTCTTTTAGGAAGTAAATAAATTTACCTTAGCATAAATGATAGCCATGCTATAAAATCTAAATTGTAAAGTTAACATTTACTGTCAGTAGTAGTGTTAGTATTATTATTGTCATTACAAGTTTTTGTTTACTGGCCGATGTCAACGTAAGCTTTCTTTAATCCTCTGCAAATACTGAGTTCTGTTTTGTGTCTAGAGGTGGTCATTTCTTTTCAAGTTGCTAATACGGGTCCCTAGCAATTAAACTGTCATAATAATTTTCACACAGATCCAGCCCATTGCACTTGACATCTTGTTCTCTTAGTCCTTGTTTTTCAAGTCCTGATATTTCTTGTAGAGCTTGTGACTAAGTTTATGCTAATTGGGACATATTTAGATAATATAAGATTATGCATTAGCTGAATTCACATTCTGAAAATATTTTTCTTGTGTAAGAGATAAAAGACAAAGTGCCTACCTTTAATACCTATCAAAGTACTTACCATCCACAAATGTTGCCCACCTTCTCTTCAAAATGCAACCAGTGCAGTACCTCTGCTTCACCAAAACCATCATTAAATATTCACCAGACACTGATTTCAAGAGTGGCTTTGTAATATGTTGCTCCAACCAAAACAAAACAGCTGTGGTTTCAGAAAAAAATAAAAATTTTCATATTGTTAAAAACTTCCTTACGTACAGAAATGATAGAAGTTATCTTCCTTGTCATTTAACCTTATACTAAGGAAAAAAATAATAATTCCACCAAGGTCGCTATGATACTACAGCCAAAATATATTAAAGAATTAGAAATAAGGCTATTATGAAATCCATCCCCCAATAAAGGAAACAAAAACATACATCCAGCCTTTTAGTGAAAGAATACAGATGTGATTCCAACAATGGGCACTCTAAATGTTTTGTACAACCAAAGGGTAGGCTTTAAAGCCAATATAGTACCCATGAATCTTGCAAACAAGCAAGGCAAACAATAGGCAAAATTAGCCGGGTTCTTCCAGTGCCACATTTTATACAACTGAGGCTTCCAAAGGTATTCCCTGCTTTCTATTAAAGATTACAAAGAGTTCCTTTGAAAGACATTGTAGTCAAATCCCTGCCCTACATATCCAATTTTGACTCCAGTAAAAGAATTGAAGAAACTTCTACACTGTTGGTATTATTTCTAAAAGTGGTGTATGCTACTTTTTATTTTTATCTAACAGAAGCTGAGCATTATTTTATTGCCTACTGTGTTATTATGGATGTTTGATTCAAAAAGAGAAGGAACTGTTAAGGTGATTGAATCCAGCCATAAACCTAGCACTGCTAAGTCCACCAATAAACCATGTGCCTACTGCCAGATCTGTATCTGGCACTATAGACACCTTCAAGGATGGTGTCTCAACCCCTTCCCTTGGCATCCAATTCCAATGCTAGACAACTTTTTCCAATAAGAACATTTTACTAATATCCAATCTAAACTCCCAGTGGTGCATCTTAAGGCCACTTATCACTTCTTACTTGGGAAAAAAGACCAACCCCCAGCTCCCTGCAACCTCCTTTCAAGGAGTTGTAGAGAGTGATAAGGTCTCACCTGAACCTCTTCTTCTCCAGTCTAAACAACCCCAGCTCCATCAGATTATCCTGGTCCATCTGAGCACAAGTTGGCTCATGTTCAACTGCTGTCAACCAGCAGATTCTGATCTTTTTCCCCTGGGCAGCTTTCCAGCCACTCTTCCTGAAGCCACTAACTCTGCTTTGGGTTGTTGTGACCTAAGTGCAGAACCTGGAACTTGGCCTTTTTGAAGCTCACATAACTTGCCTTAATCCATAAATCCAGCCTGTCCAGATCCCTCTGCATAGCTTTCCTTCCCTCCAACAGTTCAACTCTCCTGCCCAGCTTGGTGCCATGTGCAAACTGTCTGAAGGGTGTACTCCATCCCCCAAAGCAATTCATTGATAAAGGTATTAAACAGTACTGTCCCTAATACTCATCCCAGGGAGCATCACTTGTTAGGAGCCACCAAATCAACTCCAGTAACGACTGCTCTCTGAGCTTGGATATCCAGCCAGTTTTACCCAAGGGAACAGTGCACCTGTCCAAGCCGTGGGAAGCCAATTTCTCCAAGAGAATGCTGTACCTGCTATATTAATTTCCTTTTTTCAGGTAACATGCTTATAAACATCTTCACTTTATAAAAAATTGGTTTTTTTCAGCCTAGTCTACATGCAACTTTTGTACCATGATACTACTATATCATTATTTTTCCTTGTCTGAGGTAGTTTTAACAATAGAACCTTGTGTAAATTCAGGAGAAATGCCATATAGTATTAATTTTCCTTTACACACAGGAATAAGCTGTACTGACATATATCTATGTATCTTTTATATCTAAAGCCACAGCAGTAATGTATACTTGGGTAACAGAAACAATACATCTTCTATGAGTACTAAGCCTAAGAATTAAACCTGTAGTGTAGATAATCCTTGGAACAACAATACTTGTACCAAAACTAAACACTCAATCTATGAAGTCTGTCAGCAGTAATGCCTTGGATATCACACCTCTTTGTAAGTACATACTTACATAGAAGAGCTCTGTTTTTCCAAATTGAATCTGAACTTTCTGCCTTGGCTAGGGTGGGTTCTCAGTATCCACTGTGATTTATCCACATCTAGAAGTGGCAGAAGTATTTTTAAAATGTAAATATTTTTGAATTTTTATCTCAAAGCTTCAAAATTTGAAAATATTTAAGAATAGGATGAGTATCAGAATTTTTTAAAGGAGTGTGACCAGTCATTATGGTAACCATGATGATAAGTGATGTAAGACAGTGCAGCCAGTTCTTTCAGTCCCCCCAGCGTGACTCCTGCTCAGCCACTGGAGCTCCACCAAGGGCCTGGGGATCAAAGACCCATGCCCAGGTATGCTGCTGACCCGTTTGCAGTCTCAAACACAGCACAGTAACACAGAGAACCACAGTGAGGGCACTGACAAGGTCAGTCACTCAGATTGACACAGACAAAGCTTTGGCTTCAGCAGCACCTACATACACGACTCCCATTGACTACAAGCACAGGCATGCTACTCTCCTCTTCTGGGAAGGCAGGGGATCACTGGTGCAGACATATACACACACATGCACAACACTCTTCATGTTCACAAGCACACACACACTCTCATGGATCCCTTCAGTACCTGCTTCTGTCTGCCTAACACCCCTTCCTGTAGCCCAAGTCCCCTTATCTAATCCATGGGTCCCCAACTCACCAGCTAGTGCACACTTGATGCTTGCTGGCATACCACAGAACTGACATACTAGTACCTCATGCATCTCACATTTGCAAGTCCCCCCTAAGTGTGGACCTCCCAAGCACCTCTCCTGGGCCCAAGGACTCCTAATCATTGTGGAGTCCAGTTTTAAGCTTGTCAGTAAAAACACACATGAGCACATATGAATGCATGCCAAGTCTGAGGAGGATACAGGTAATTGTCCTCTGTGCTCCTGAGTCAGTAGCTGGCATTACAGATCCCACTCCAGTATCTGGAAACAACTTCATTCACACATATGCAGTTAACACCAGTAGCTGTCACTTAGTCCTTGTGGCACACATACATATGCAGTGAGAAGAGTGAGATTATGCAGAGACATGGCTAAGAAAACATTTATTAAGATGTAAGTTGATAGGACAGACTGGTGATCAGGTACAAGGTTCAGCCAGACAAATGCACTGACTTGGCCCTGTTCTGCATGCAGTTTGCCCCTTCTATACCCTTTTCTACCCTTTGTCCCTCTCTGCATGTTTCCCCTGGGTCCGTCCATCTCCACTGAGTCTCCATTCCCCCAGATCCAGTGTTCCTATAAAGTCTTGTCAGTTACAAAGCTGATCTATCTGGATTTGTTGTCCTATGGTTTCTGGATAGCCCATCAATTATCATTAGGTTTGTTTCTTGTCACAGTCTCTGTGTTTGTTTTGTCAGGTCTGTGTTTTGGTATGTTTTGTGTCTGTTTCCCCCTTTTTCTCCATTGGTCTATAAATTGTCAAGGCCACTGATCTGATGGAAAAAACATTCTCAAACTTCCAGGTGCCCACATCAATTAGTATACCTGACCAGGTTAGGTCCTCATTATCCCCTCTTTTTATCACAAAAATCCTCAGGTTTTTGTTTCAGTATGTTCTTGTTTATGGCCCCTTCTTTGTCTTATTAACTCCTTTTGCACTGGAAAAGGTCCTTGACCAGATACCCATAGAAGAGTTGACACTCTCCTACCACATAACCTTAGATACCGTTAATACAGTATTTTTTTCTTTACCAACAAAATATTATTTAATTTTTTGATTAGGTTTTATTTTTTACATTTAAATCAGTTTTTGATTGGGTAAAGAAAAGCATAAACAAATCCAAAATTTCACATTAAATATCTTCTTTCAAGGGATATTATTATAATGGTACTCTATTGTTATAATAGTATAAAAATACATCTGTAGGTCTTTGTGGTTATTTTTTCCTCTGCAGGATATAGGTAATATTTTCTAATGCTTGCATTACTTCAAAGTATGTAGTAGATGATTTTTAACTTTTTTATTTCTGTCTTTTTTTAACCATTAGGAAATCCTGAAAAAATTTCAGAAGCAAATGTGTATGTCCAAGTTCTTGATGTTAATGATAATGCACCAGAATTCCCTAAAAATTATGAAACATTTGTTTGTGAAAATGCGGTATCTGGACAGGTGAGCAAGAAAAAGTTAGTCGTCATTTTTCTCAGTACAATGAAGATTTGTTCTGAGATGTTTAGCATTGATTCCTTCAGTTCTGTGAGTACAGACTGCATTTTTTCTATTTCCAAAATTAGTTCTGTTGATATATGCATAGTATGAAATTACATTTACAGTGGTGCATATTTTTCCCCATTTAAAACAAAACCTGTGTGTCTTGTTAGTTTTTTAAAAAACATGTAATAAAGTACAGGCAGAAACTTCTGAAAAAATATAGGGCACAAATTTGTTTCCTGTTAAGGTCACAGATGAAAAACCTAGGTCTGGCAACTTCAGCAATAGCATAACAACTAGGCTTAGATCAATTTCAAACCAGATTCATTGTGGTCTTTGTTTGAAATGACAGGTATCTGCCAGGGAAAGCTTCCCTTGGAATGGAGACTGTAAACCCCCTCCTTTCAAATGATTATAATTTTGCAATTAAGGGGTCTTTCAGGCAAAGATATGGGAACAGGAATAACAGTTCTTTACTAGGAATATTAAAAATAAAATGTAGTGCAAAAATACCCCAAGCCAACAAACAAAAAAATCCTAGAAACATTGACAGTCCAAGTACGACCTGACACCTGTCAGGGTGTTGGAAGCAGTCCAAATAAATCCTCCTGGAGTGACAGATGTGGTTCTGTAGGAGTAGAGATGATCCTGTAGAAGGGTGCAGTGGTGGCGAGATGGGTGCGGTCCTCCTCTGCAAATCCAGTTTAAAAAACAGGCTGTTTCTGGTGTTCTGAATTGCAGGTTTTATCCAGGTAGGAATGTTGGGCTCCTCCCACTGTCTGGAGCATCTCATCATCATGGAATGATGAATTTGTATCAGTCATGCAGTAAGTCTTAATGGCCCATTAACAGACGATATTCCCCATGGTGGATGGGTCATGGAAGAGATAAGGAACATTGCTCCACCTGGTTTTAACAGCTGGCCCATTAGCAGAAGGCACCCGCCCCCTCCCTGCTGGAGTTTATGAGGAATGGGTTATACAAGAGATAAAGAAAAACATCTCCCCAACTGGTTTCAACAGATGGCAAACAGAATACAACAACTTTTGGTTATATATTGCAACTCAAGACAATTGTGTCCTTCAGTTAGAAAATACTTATTGTGAATTGAAGTCAAACACTGACTAGCTCAGTGCAAGTCTGAAAATGTTTAAGACACAGCCCTTACAACACCTTTCCTAGCTGGAAGCTTAAGTTATTGTTATATTAAACAACGTTCCCAGGAGGTTATTGTCCATTTCCTACTTGATATCCATGTGAATGGGGTATCATCCATCAGCTGCCCCAATTCCCAGGTACACCGCTGCCTTTCCATTTTCCTCCTGTAACATAAACTCCAAGATGTTCAAAGTTACTTTGGGGTATTTTTTTTGCTTTGGTTTAGATCTTTTTTAAAGAAAAAGTTATAAAATAAACAACATCCAAAGAAAACAACCAAACAAAAAAATCTATAAAGAGAAAAATCTATATGTTTTCCTGCCATTCTAAAACATTATTTGGACATAAAAAAAAAAAAAAAAAAAAAAAAANAAAAAAAAAAAAAAAAAAAAAAAAAAGATCTTTGAGATATCTGTGAAGGTTCTGTTCAAATATTTTGTTATGTTGATTTCTGAATCAAAGAGCCTCTCTTTTTATGCCATTTTTGTTTGTTTGATCTCAATTAGTCTGTAGTTAAATTAAGCTCTTCCTGTTGCTCAAGTGATCTCTCTATAGACTTTTACATGCATTTATGTTTCTCTGTCAACAGCTACTTTGTTCTGCATTTGGAAATCATCCTGTATGTAAAGGCTACCTCTGTTTAGGAGGTATTTGGAGCAAGCCATTTCTACTGGTCTTTGGGTATCTCATTGACAGATAAAAGTGCAGGCCTTAAATCAAGTGTACTTTATATTCCTTGGCTTCAAGACACCATTAATTAAATATGGACATGTATAATATGGATATTTGTTATCCATATTTTGGTTGTGCCTACAAGATAAAAACCCTTGATTTATTTCTCAAGGTTTTCAGTATTCCATAGTTGCCTACTGATAAATAATATCTGTATTTTAACCTATCAATAGCTACTTTTCAATATCAATTACATATTACATATTATGTATTTTGAGAATCATTGGATAAAACAGTTCTGTAAAGAATAGCAGCGTTAATAATAATTATTTAAGCATGGTCTGTTGAAAAATTCTTCTTTGACATTGCAATATATGATTGAAAGATGAACATGATTTTTTCTCAGCTTACAGAATGGCACAATGTTACTTCAGGTTTTGGGGGTTTTTTTCATTGTTATAAGTTTTTGAGAGTCATGGGCATCTTCAGTTTAGCCTGTTGAGACTGTGACAGTTTGGTAAATAATTTTCTCATTAACAAATTATCTGAGGAAGAACAACAGGAAACTGCTATTGAAGTGCATAATTATCACAGTCAGAGTTTATGATATTTTATTCAGTGTTTATGATTTAAAGAGAATTGTTAGCTAATGTATCTTCTTTGGTGGTTTTTTTTGTTTTTGTTTTTGTTTTTTGTTTTTTGTTTTTTTGTTTTTAATTTTTACTCACAGAAAAAAAATCTTTTATTTTTCTCAGAAAGAAACTGAAAGATTCAAATGTGATTTTATAGGTGACCTGGTTTTCCACTGAATAAGAAAATTTACATTTCAGGAGAATTAGTTTAAGCAATTAAAGGACTTAATCAAGACATGACATAGCTTTTTATCTTAACCATATTTCTGCAGTCAATTTCAAACAGCTATGGAATCTGCTTACATGTTAAGTTGAGATCAAAATTGTATAGCTACACTGTCACATTTCAGTTTCTAAGGCAGGTATGTGTATCCTTTTAGCTGGAATCATTGTGTTAAGAGATGTTTTCAGAAATATTCTGTACTTCTGCAATTAATTTCTTTCTCTGAGCTGAGTTGTGTCTAATTTCGTGGGATATTCCAAAGTATATTTGCACGAGTTTACAGGGGTTAGGGGAAAAGGAAAGAAATTCAGTGCAGAGGGAAAGATACCACTAAAAAATTAATTGTCTTATTCAATCTAGACTTTATCTTGGTGTCAGCCTGGTTTACTATAAAAGTAATTTAGAGTCAGGTCACTATTAAGTTATTTTTACATAGCGTAAGAGTATGCTGATTTGTGATATAGAATAAAAAACACATCATGAGTAAAACTAGTTGTTGTCCTAATTATCTTTGGATAATTTTATCTGGTAAAAATGGCAGCATAGTTAATAATATTTTCAGTCTGGACAAGAGGGCTTGCTTTGAAGTCTTGCATTTTCTGAAGGATTATGAAAATTCTTGGTCTGGTTTTATTGACAGAGTTCTGACCTTCAAGCCCCTGCATGGTGGCTTTCTGTGAGAGTTACAGCTATGTTTAGCTCAGCCTCCAAAAGTCATTCAAACAAAAGGATTAGATTTCAGTCCGTTGGACTAAAATCCAAATTTGACAATAAAAATGGATATAAATGAGATAGGTGTTTTGGCACCATACTGAATGCATTCATCATGTTTATTAGACATTTTGATTGGAATTTTCACTATCAATTTAATGTTATAGTTTAGTAGTGTCCTATAATTTGGAAGTCAGCTGTACACTACAACACAACTGAAGTTTTCTTTAAAACATTAAAATAACTTTCACTGCACTTCCACCATTTAATAAATTGTCTTCCAAATGAATTGAACATGAAAGTTGTTAAATAGTCTTCTAGCCCACTACAGCTATAGTTTTCATCATATAAAATAGAAAAATATTAATACGGTGTTCAAACCTGTGATTTCCTTTTGATTGGACCTTTTGACTTTATAACTTCATGTAAACACAGTAAATGATGACAACAATGTTCTATTAATTTTTTATATTTACCATTTATGGGTGTGTACATTAAGTACAAACATTTGAACTTCAAAGGAAGTATTCTTTACAAATAATCAAAACACCTAGATGACCAAATCTACCTCAAAAGTAACACTAGAGACATCTCATCAATAGTGGATCTCAAAAATCTTAATTCCCAAGATATTAATAAATTAGCTCATCTGGAAGATGCAGTTTGAAAGTTTGATGTAGACAGTATCAAAATCCTTACATCATATGTAAGCAAGCTGACCATCCAGAATGTACCTATGCATGGTAATTTCACCCATTTTGTGAACATTGATCTTTCTTCCTATCAGAAAGGAAGCTGATATCAGCTGAAGATAAGCTATACAGCACATACTTATATTCTGAATTAATGCTGTCATCTATAATCCATGTTTATTCTGGTAAATCTGAGTTCCTCAAATTTGGGGATCACATATGAAGTGACTTTGATATTGAAGCTTGCTTAGCAATTTTTATTTGATTCAAAGAAGTGATTGAATATGCAGGAACTTGGAGTCAGAGATAAGAAAAAAACAAAATTTATTTACTTAATACTTGGCACACAATGAACTAATAAGCAGTTACAGTGAAAGTGAAAAGTACTCATTTGCTATTACTTCTCTACATAATGAAATGTTGACAGAAGAAAAGAGTGAAAATCTTTAAACAAATTCTATGAACATATGATTAATGTTAAAAATTAGTAGTTTGCTAAAACATACCCTTTCTAACAAATCATGATGCAAAATGATTTTTTCCTATCAGAGAAATGAAAGTGAGAGAAAGACAGTGTTTATCATTTCGTATTGCATGTTTTCTTCAACATTTACTAAAAGCATCTGAGCAGTAATGATAAGAAAATAAAAATTAGGAAAAAAACCCAACAATGAATGCATCCTTTAGAGTGTAAAAACACAATGAAGCTGTGAAAGCAACATATAATGGAACAGACTCTTACACAAAGCTATACCTGTAGATGCACCAAGTGCAATGTGTGATGTTTTGAAACAGTGGGCACAGCGGCCCATGGAAAATTCTTNTGCAGGTAAGTACACATTTTTATTTATAGCTGAGCAGACACATTTACAGTAGACCCAGACAAATCAGTTCAATACTTTGCTAATTTGCTTTTCAAAACAGAAGCAGTTCAACAGGAGAACCTGGGTCTTGAGGTAAAAGGTCTACCTGGAACATGCAGTGCTGACTATAGTAATTATAACTTTAATCTTTTACCTGCTCTAAACTCTGATGACCAGTAAATATTACAAGACTGAGAAAAATCTTGCTACTTACAAAACTTCTGCCAATTTGGACAAAACCAGTTGAGTACTCCAAAAAGAAATGGTGATTAAGTCTCTTACATCCTATAATCCACAGCAGAACTCCTACTGAATGATGTTTTGTGGAAAACAAAACAAAGAAACTGAAGTGGAAAGACTGAGGTGGCAAATATATTTCTACTTCCTTCCATCTCTCTAATGGCATTAGTAAGACTAACACTCAAATGACTCAAAATTCTACACTCAGCGTTCTTTAGCATCAAAATTGGGAATACTGGTTGTTATTCAGATAGGCAATTTATGCCTTAAGTTTAACTTGGTTGAAAGCCCATAGAAGCAGAAAGAGTTGTAACAAANACTTAATACTTGGCACACAATGAACTAATAAGCAGTTACAGTGAAAGTGAAAAGTACTCATTTGCTATTACTTCTCTACATAATGAAATGTTGACAGAAGAAAAGAGTGAAAATCTTTAAACAAATTCTATGAACATATGATTAATGTTAAAAATTAGTAGTTTGCTAAAACATACCCTTTCTAACAAATCATGATGCAAAATGATTTTTTCCTATCAGAGAAATGAAAGTGAGAGAAAGACAGTGTTTATCATTTCGTATTGCATGTTTTCTTCAACATTTACTAAAAGCATCTGAGCAGTAATGATAAGAAAATAAAAATTAGGAAAAAAACCCAACAATGAATGCATCCTTTAGAGTGTAAAAACACAATGAAGCTGTGAAAGCAACATATAATGGAACAGACTCTTACACAAAGCTATACCTGTAGATGCACCAAGTGCAATGTGTGATGTTTTGAAACAGTGGGCACAGCGGCCCATGGAAAATTCTTGTTTCATGTGGGCCATGATTCCACAACATTATCTCTTAGCAGAATGGCACAGGTGGGAGAAGTTTATTAGCGTATGTGAGCAAACATAAAAAGCACCTCAGTGTCAGGGCATGGGCTTTGTAATTGTTCATCCTTTGCAGGTAAGTACACATTTTTATTTATAGCTGAGCAGACACATTTACAGTAGACCCAGACAAATCAGTTCAATACTTTGCTAATTTGCTTTTCAAAACAGAAGCAGTTCAACAGGAGAACCTGGGTCTTGAGGTAAAAGGTCTACCTGGAACATGCAGTGCTGACTATAGTAATTATAACTTTAATCTTTTACCTGCTCTAAACTCTGATGACCAGTAAATATTACAAGACTGAGAAAAATCTTGCTACTTACAAAACTTCTGCCAATTTGGACAAAACCAGTTGAGTACTCCAAAAAGAAATGGTGATTAAGTCTCTTACATCCTATAATCCACAGCAGAACTCCTACTGAATGATGTTTTGTGGAAAACAAAACAAAGAAACTGAAGTGGAAAGACTGAGGTGGCAAATATATTTCTAC
>WEIU01016019.1:3536-19931 GCA_013389925.1 Aegithalos caudatus | reverse complement strand
CTCAGGATCCTCCCCTGACCAGCCAACCCACCCTTTTATCACACTCATCCTTATTAAATATAGCTGTGACCTCATCAGTGGCCAGGTCGCCTCTAATCCCTTCTCCTCCGACTTTTCACTCTACTATTTCTTTGAATGACTTTTTTTTTTTTTTTTTTTTTTTTTTTTTTTTTTTTTTTTTNTTTTCAGAAAGATTGTTATTATGTAGAAGACTCCTTATGAGAGTCACATAAGTTATCATTGACCTGTATTTCCATATCTAGTATTGTCAGGGGGTTCTAGGTTCGCCCTCTTATCTCTCCACAAGCCAAACATCTGTTCTGTGGAACAGAATGTGAATGTTTACAGCCTTTCCCTCAGATAATTAATAAGATCTTGAAGAGGACTGGACCTAGTATGGATCATTGGGATACATAGCCTGATACTGGCCTTTAGCTAGACTTTATTTATGCCACTGATCACAATGCTTTGGGCTCAGGTGCTCAACAGTTTTCAATCCACCTCCATGCTTATCCAGCCCATACTTCAGCAGCTTATCTTTGAATATCTTACAGAAGACAGAGCCGAAAGCCTTCTACAGGACAAGGCATCCACTGTCCACTGCTCTTTCCTCATCTACCCACTGAATCATTTAATTGTAAAGACTTTCAGATCAGAGAAGCTGCTTTCAGAGTAGAGAAGCTTCTCACAGGTTAGAGAAGCATTCTCCTTTATGAATCCTTATTGACCACTTTTAAACAACTTCTTGTCCCTTGTGCCTGGAAATGGTTTCCAGATTTAGTTATTGTAGGCTTTTACCTTTTGTTTATGACCTATGTTCAACTGTATTTGAATGCCAGTCTTGCATTAGAATCTCAATAAAACCAGTGTTCAGACCTCTGGAATATTAGTAACTTTGAGATTGATTAATTTCTTGATTAATTTCTCTAGCTGTAAATTAGACTAAGCAATATTTTACTGCTTTGTATGAAACAGATTTTTTTTTTTTTTTTTTAATTGGCTCCTAAATTCAAAGTGTTCTGGAGTATCCAGGTTTTTTGGTTTTTTTTTTATTTCTTCTGATATATCTAGGCAAGTGGAATTTTTTTCTCAATCTTTAATCAATTAATTTGTTGTACAATCTGACTCAAGAATAGGTAAAATAATGCAAAATACATTAAAAATTGTACATTTACAATAAAATTTTCTGTAGCTTCTAAACTGATGAAGTGTCATATTCCAAGTTTAGCAGAATCATAGAAAATTATCTGGGATTTCAAAGACAGAAAATTATTAGCTTGAACTTGTCTTTCCAGTCATTTATAAAGACATTGATTTTATAGGCTAGCTTCCAAATTCAGGTTGGCAATAAATTTTTAGCATCAAATTGTAAACATGAGAATGAAGGAACACCACTAAACTACAGAGAACTTGGGAAGTTTCCAGAAATTCATTTACAAATTTAAGATAATTAATTTGATTGAAGGCTTGTCAGCGTTCACTTTTCATATAAAATAGTGGCTTCTATTAAAACTGTCTATTTTGAAGTGCTCCGTTTTTTGTCTATCCACAATCACAAGTAATGAGGGCAGAAAGGGGTTTTTTTTCTGGGAGTGAGTGGGTGGTGGGTGTTACTTATTGGCTTGCTGTTTGTTGTTTTTTTCTCTCCTGGTTTACAATAAAACATCTGACACTTGTAAGCAGTAGTAGCTATTACTCTAAAGATATCTTGATTGGCATCGCTAAAATTATCCTGTAACAGCTAATACATTAACTATTTGAGCAATAAACCATCAAAAATAACTAGGAAAACTTTATCTTCTTATTTTCAGAATTAGTTAATTGGTACCTACCATGTTAAATTGAGTACACATATTTTTTTTTCCAAGAAAAAAATGTGTTACATTTATAGAGCTGTGGGTTTTAATCTGCTTCTGGCATTATTTTTAACATTCTGCCCACAATTCATGTGCTGTAAAGTGTGTTCTCTGCAGAACCAGTTTTATGATACATGTGCAGAGATATATTTTAATTTTATAAATGTACTTTTAAATGCTTTATCATAGCTTCTAAAGAGGCAGTCATGGCTGAGTCCCTTTTGCACTTAGGAGTGGAGAAATTGTGATCCAAATGATCATATCTGCTTCAAGGCTTCAAAGATTAACAATGTTAAAAAAAAAAAAAAAAAGTCAAAAACATGGGTTATACAAATGCAAGGACTTCAGGGAAGTGAGACACACTGTGGGTTATGCCTTATGAGTCTTTTGGTGATGTTTCCCATTGGAAGGGGTCTTATCCTTCTATTCAGGTCTAGATTTTACTTTTATAGTAAATAAAATGGTGCAAAGCACAGACAAGGAAAGAGCTAGTGAATTTTGAAAACAGGCTTTATTCCTTGTTTTTATATATCGTAGTGCAAAATTGGAGACCAGGAGAAGAATAAGCCTCTTTTTCTGTGAAAGTAGGATGTGTGGTAAAAATCCTGGAAAATTTAAAATTCAGTATGACTGCCATGCATGCGAACTTGGATTTTACAAATTGACAGAAAAATAAATGATGTAAATTTAATGCCTATTTTTTTTCTTAGTTCAAGTTTCAATCCACAGTTTAAAAAGAATGCAGTGTGAGCCAAAGTGATCTCGTCTCTCTGATAAGTGCTGCTTTGTGAGTCAGATTACATATCAACAGTACCGAGATTTTTTTCTGGTGTTTCAGAAACTACTTCTCTATGCCACCTTGTCTCTCATTCTTTATGTTGTTTTTTAAATGATGTGTTTTTTACATAATGGGTTTGGGTTTATACAATATCATCATTCTATTTTCTACAAAATGTGCATGGAAATTTTCCTTAAATCTGTTTCTTAAGGGTTATTTCTGTCCAGACAGAATGGATAAACTCATCATCAAACATTGTTTTGAAGGTAACATAGATCTAGACTTCAGAAAAAAAAATATTTATCTGTATGAGAATATTTCAAAAACTTGTACAAGGAGGAGACCACAAGTGAAATAATATGTCATAGTTACACAGTCTTTTCTGCTTTTCCATTATATTTAATTTTTGTTCATGTTTTATTTTCAAAAAGAAGTTAGGCACGAGTCAATAATTTAAACCTCTATTTTTTTAATAGGAGGTGCTATCTTGTTTCCTTTACAGCAATTCAGCTATGATAGTATTCCAAAAAAGCAGACAGTTCCACTGGAAAAAAAGCAAGGTAACAAGGACTCAGAAACCAAACAAACAAGGAAATAAATGCTGAATTTATTTCAAATTTCAGCATATACTTATATTCTTTTTCTAGGGGACGAATGGTTCCTTATCGGTAGGTGTTGCAATAATAAGCAGGTGGGACTCTTGACTCTTCATGCAGAAAGCTGAGTCTTTATTGCATAGCTCAGACTTCTATAGGATTATCAGAAGGAACTGTGTTAGATCTTATTGGCTGACAATACACTGGTGCTCTGTTCATTGGTCAGGAAATGGAATTTTGCATGTTCATCAAATTTCTCTATTCTGGTATCCAGAACATATTTTCTTTGTGGATTCTCATGGGACGGGCTTTTGTTTTTCACATGTGCAACTTGTTTTTCTCACAGGAATAGGTTGTTATGCAAACTGGTTTTCATTCTTAGATTTTTTTTTCCATGAGAATTAACAGGCTAGCTGTTAATTCAGCTGTGCAAGTCCTGATTTTATAAAACCTTTCTTTTATAAAGTTTTAAATGCAACAGGTAGGAACACTTAATCTAGACTAAGATTGTTTTTGAGTAGAAGGCTAGATGTTTAGTATTATTAATGGCATTGTACCTCTGTTCAACTGAAGAGACCAAATCCCCAGACTCTTGGAATTTGGAATGTTAAATAGTTTGGGGGTAAAAAAAAAAAAAGAGTAAAATATTAGAAGGAAAACGAATTAAATGTTGTTCAATATTTGATTAAAGCTCAAGGAAGGCTTTGTAGCTGAAGTATTGCTTCTAATGTTATGTGTTCCTTCTAGACTATACTTTGTTAATTTTTTCTTTTGTACCACAGTATGAAGAGACATAAAGATTTTATCTTTTATTTAAAATTAATGAGGAGTATATTGCTCACTGAGAAAGAACATCAGAAGAAAAATCTTTTTCCTTACAAAAGGAAACAGGTTTGTAAATGGATGTGGGTTTTGATTCTGCATCTTCCTGGTTTGTGAGGTGAACTTCGAAAAAATATTTAAAGTGCTTGTGCTGAAGTTCCTGCAGTTTCATGCTATACTGAAATATGCAAAGTATGCCCTTAGGTGTACTGCATACCTTGATTAAAATTTACATTGAGAGCAAAATTTCAAAACAATAACTTTTAAGTTTTTTAATGAGTCAAAGGCTCTTGACTCCACATTTTCCATTCAGTTCAGGTGTTCTGAAGCATTTTTCTTGTAGCTAAAAGATATTAACAGCTAAAAATCTTAGAATATGTTTGGTAATTTGAATTTAATGGCTTTCCAGCTGAACCTGAAACAAACTCAATCCTCCCCATAAATATTCAGTCTTGCAATATACTGATGACTTCGTATGTCACACGGGAAATACTTTAGAGCATCATAGCTGTGACAAAAGGAAACCCTACCATATGAGAGATCCCCAATCCTTTCTGTAATTAAGGATACATCCTATGAAACTGTATGAATTAACCAGACTTTCTCTAAAGTTATAAAATGTCTTTTCATACAGTAGCTGCAGGTATCTTTCTCCTATGGTGCAAGGCGTTTGAGAACCCTCTGAACTCTCCAGCAGATGTCTGAGATGCTCGGGTTGTATATGTGAAATGCAGGAGCCACCTCAGTATCTCTCTCCTCTCGCCTGCCTTCTCCACCAGCCTTTCCAAAACCAGCGCTGTTACCAAAGTCTCAAGAAATTCTCTGTGAGTTTCACAGGACCAGTAGTGTTCATAACTATGGCAATCAAACAAATAAATTATTTATTTCTGCCAAATGGAACAGTTCCAAGATTAAAAAAGCTCTAAACCAAGTATTTTGACTGCTTGGGGTTTTTTTTAAAGTACCCTAGTAATTAAACTGGTCTATCTTCTAACTTTTTAATAGAAGTCTATTTCATCCTGAATGATTGAAATACAAGACAATGTATTTATTTGGCTGAGCAATTTACTTTTAGTTTCAACACTATGAAATCTGGGGCATCTTATTTTAAGAAAGATATATTTTAATCTATGTAATTAAGATAGGCAATATGTAATGGTCTCTGGAAAACAAAACAAGCACACACAGCAAAGCAACATGAATAGAGGCAATAAGAATATAATAAGAAAAATTCAAGGTGAATTACAGACCACAATATTGTCTTTCTGAAACACCAGACAGCAAAGAATTTGTCCAAGCTATGTTTTATTTGTGAGAGAGTGGAATTAGCAGCAAAGAAATGTAAGCATGGTAGATAATCATCCCCCCAGCTGATAGGGAGTCATGAGATATGGATGAAATCTAATTTAATAACTTCAAAACTTTACATTGCAGATGAAGTTTTGCAGAAGAGATTCAGCAATCTTTTATTCAACAAAATTCATATTAATTTAATTTACTTTATACTGTTTCCATTTTAACGAAGTCAATTACTTTCAATTATTTGTTTCTAGTTTATCTGAAATGACTGCCATAACCCCTAATTACTACAAAGTTCAGAAAAAAAATACTCATTAACAAGCTGCATTGGTATCAGAATGTCTGATTGCACTGCACTGGAAAAAAAAAATTATAAAACAAATAGAAAAAAAAAATTAAAAAACAACCAGATTCAGCATAGGTTGAAATTCAACAGAGAATTTATTTGGAAAATAATAACAGTAATAACAAGAAGTTTTTGACTTCATTTTGTGCCTGCATTCAATTTTTTTTCATGCAATTACATATGCTGCATACATATGTTCACTGAATGACCTCAACAATATAAAATGTAGTCATACAACTTATCCTCATTCACAGCAGTTTTGGTTTTTATATCAACTAGTTTCATGTCAAATAACTTAAAATTGTTTTCTCATCTGCTGGCAAAAGATTATAGGTTTTTATTCTAACATATAAAAGAAAGAAACTACTGCGAAATATTCTGCTAAATACTATAATCATTTAAGCTTATCACTATTCTTATTAATATAGATGCTCTTGTTATTTATTATTCTTTCTTTTCTGAGCTGACATTTCAAAAAAACATAGCTCACATAAAACTGATCTTCTAATTTCCTTTCCATGTTTATTTATTTTATTTTTTTATCTCCAATAAATACTGAGCCATACCGAGACATCTGATTCTTTTAGGTTATTTTACCCATCTCTTTCTATCCAGGATGAAACACAGAAGGTTTTACAAAGAAAACTGAATTCCAGAAGAGGATTAAATATTTTCCCTTGGTTATGTTGTTTTACATATTCTCTGATTAGGTAATAATTACCAAATTTTCTTCCTTAGGATTTTTCTTTAGGTTTGCAAGGGGAAAAATTAATTAGGATCACTCTAAGACCACACCTGAGAAAAGTCTGTGTCTTCAACACATATTTAATTCAGCCATTTACTTCTTTAAAGGTATATCTTATAAAGATAAATCCTTAATAGCCACTGCTGAAAAGCATGTAACAAAAAAAATTTACAAAATCAGCTGAACAGTCCTCCGCTACATTCCTTGGACACAGTTTTATACATTTTTTTAATACTGTCTTTATACTACCTGTGGTGTAGCATATGAGAAAATGGATAGTAAAAAGGTTTTGGGTATTAGGAATTCAGAGGAGATGACTGACCTTTGTAATCCAGGGTATATCATCCATTTATGATATATCATTCATTTGTTTGTGAAGAAAGTAAGTTTATTAAGGGAAGAAAGGCCCCAGAAGGCCAGTTAGTATTCAAGTTTATCCAAGATCAAGAGCAAGGCATCCCAAAGAAGAGGAAGTCAGGCAAAAAAAGGCTGGCAGAACTGCATGGATGAACAAATACCTGCTGAACAATTTCAAGCACAAAAAAAGGAAGCCTATAGAGAATGGAAGCAAGGACAGGCAACCTGGGAGGAATACAGGGAAATTGTCTGAACAGCTAGGGACCAGATTAGGAAAGCTAAAGCCTGGACGGAATAAAATTTGGACAGGGACATCACGGACAAAAAGAAAATCTTCTGTAGGTATACTGGCGATGAAAGAAAGACTAAGGATAATGTGGACTGTCTCTTAAAGAAAATGGGAGATCTGACTACCCTGGTGTGTGGTGAAAGCTGATGTAGTTAATGAATTATTTACTACAGTCTTCACCAGTAATTTCCCCAGCCACACTGCTCAAGTTACTGAAGAAGAGGCAGGGACTAGGATAATGAATAACCAAAGTTCACTGTAGATGAAGACCAGGTCAGAGATAAAAAACCTGAAGGTATGCAGGTCTTTGGGAGTTGATAAGATGTATCCATGGTATCTGATGAAATGTATCCATGGATCTGGAAGGAACTAGTGGATAAAGTGCCTGAGTAACTACCCATCATACTTGAAAAGTCAAGACAATGCAGCAAAGTTCTTACTGACAGGGAAAGGAGAAACATAACCCCAATCTTCAAAAAGGAAATAAGGAGCACTTGGGAAACCACATACTGGTCAGTCTCACCTTGGTGCTGGGCAAGATAATGGGGCAGATGATCTTGGAAACTATGAAAAATGAGAATGTGGTTGATGATAGCCAGCATGGTTTAACCAAGGCAAAATCATGCCTGTCAATTTTGGACATCTTCTGAAATGGGGTTATGGTGTAGGTGGATGAGGAAGGAGTGACCAATATCATCTATCTGGACTTGTGCAGAATCTTTGACACTATCCCGAACAGCATCTTTGTTTCTAAACTAGGAAGACATGGTTTTGATGGATGAACTAAGTGGATAAGGAATTGGTTAGATGGTCGCACTCAAAATTTGTAGTAAACAGCTCAATGTGCAAGTGGCAACCAGTGATGAATGATATCCCAGGGGTCAGTATTGGTACTGGTGCTGCTTAATATCTTTCTCAGTGACACAGACAGTGCAATTGAGCACACCCTCAGTACGCTTGCTGACAGCATGAGCTGTGTGGGAAAGGATTCCATGCAAAGGAGGCACCATGACAACCTTGAGAGATGGGCATGTGCTAACTTCATGAGGCTCAGAAAAGCCAAGTCTAAGTTCCTGAATACTTGTAAGTACAAATGCAGGCTGTAGAAATAATGGATCAAGAAGAGTCCCGAAGAGAAAGATTTGGGGGTCTTGGTTTACAAGAAGAGCAACATCAACCGACAAAGTGTGCTTGCATACGTTGCAATATGTGCTTGCATACCAGAAATCTATAACAGCAACCTGGCTGCATCAAAAGCGGTGTGGGCAGCAGGAATAGGGAGGTGATTCTGCCTCTCTGCTCTGGTGAAACCCCACCCAGAGTACTGCATCCAGCTCTGGGACATGTAACATAAGAACGATGTGGAATTCCACCCGTTGGAGTGGGTCCAGAGAAGAACCATGAAGAGGATAAGAGGACTGGAGTACTTTTCCTATAAGACAGGCTGAGACAGTTGGGGTTGTTCAGCCTGGAGAAGAAAACGCTCTGGGGAGAGTTTACAGCAGCCTTCTAGTACCTAAATGGACCTAAAAGAGTGACAGAAAGGCATATTCTACAACATTGTGCAGGGTTAGGAAAAGAGGTAACAACCTCAAAATGAAAGAGGGTTAGTTTAGATTAGATGTTAGGAAGAAATTCTCTACTGTGAGGGTGATGAGACACTGGAAGAGGTTGCCCAGGAAAATTGTGGACATCCCATCCTTAGAAGTGTTCAAGGTCTGGTTAGACCAGGCTTCAAACAACCTGGTCTAATGGAAGGTGTCCCTGGCCATGGCTGGGTGGTTGGATATTCCTTAATAATCCTTAAGGTCCCTTCCAACCCAAATGATTCTATGATGGTTCTATGATTTCATTATTCAGAACACACAAGGACACATGCTTCATTAAGCTAAATATTTTTTTTTTCTTAAGTGAATCCTACAGGGATTAAAAATGTCTATTAAAAGTTAATAAAGAGTGGAAAACGTGATAGACAATTAAAATAAACTCTACTAAAAATTATATTCTTTCTTTGGCACTTTTTGGGCTTTTCAGATCATTAGAAGAAAATATTGTCCAAATAATTCTACAGAACTTTCACTAGAAATTCAGAACTTGTCTGTGCTGCTGACATATATCTAAGTTAAGAACAACTGCCTTTGAAGAGAAAAAAGCAGGATAGTGAGGTCAGAATATCTTTAAATTAAGAGATTGTATATATTTTTGTTAATGAATCTTTACTTGCCACAGAAACATTCAGGTTTTCTGCCTGCAGGTTAGACTACCTATAGCACAGCCTTCTTCTGAGCCTATAGGTGATTATGCTGGTACTCAGCATTAAATAAAAATTTCAAATGTCACACTTGCTTTCTGGCTTTCCATTGACTATATTTCATGGCTAAACAGTGGTTTTTAACTTGACCACTACCAGTAAACCAAAAGCATCCAAGACTAGTCAAGAATAAGGAAGTGCAATTTGTGGGTTTATTTTTATAAAAGCTTTTTCCTGTGGAAATTTGAAACTCCAGTTATTTTATTTGTTCACTACAAATAAAACCTAAATATTTCAGGTCCTTCCTGAAAGTGAATACAAATGAAAAGCACTATTTGCATATTCATCAATTAACCAATCTACCCTAAGTGGCTGATGGAAATTACTTCTGAAATTAGAAAAAGATGTTACTAAACTAGTCAAACTCATTATCTTTATTTCCATGACGTTAAAAAAACTATAATCTTTAAAACATTGAAAAAATATTTACTTGCAGTTGCATTAGAATAATTTCAATGTTGTGCAGTAACACATTATACTTTTATGTAAGTCTGTAAAATATGGGAATGCCACTGGTGCTATTTTGCATGTGTTATATTTCTACAAGCAACCAAATTGTGCATCATATTGTCTAAATAAGCATGTGTAAGCAGATGCTTATGGGTTGTTATTTTATGAATGAGATGTTTTAATCTCCATTAGAGATAAGATGTTGATTCATCTCCATTTATTGTGTAAATACATGGTGGAACATTATGTGTACAAAGGAAAAGCTTCACTTTACTAATCAAAGAGATCTAAAAAGCTCTGCTGCTATCTGCAATCTTACTAACAGTTCAGTGTATGCCCTGTGCTGAAGTCATCAGGCTTGTGCTTCAAATGCTCATTATTCATCCTTCTCTTCGCAAAGCAGGAATGACTGGAAAAAATACAATTTTAAAAAATATTCTATTTTAACAATGTAAATTTATAAGTAATTTATTAGGTATTTTTGTAAAGACATTTTCCTAGACAAGAAGTGAATAAGAAAATGTGGTTTTCTTTTTTATTTTTCTAAATAATAACACACACACCGTCCCAGTTTACCCTCCTATTTTGCACATCAGGAAAGGAACTCCCACCTGAGGATCTGAGGAGGTATTCAGCTTATTCAACTCCTTAGATATGGAGGTTTGAAGACTGTGTGAAGGTTTAACATGTGGGGGATCCTCCTCTAGATGTAAATGCTGGCTGGATTTTCCTGGCTTCATGTGAAGATGGCATTTGCCAGCCCAGTCTCACAGCCAGATTGTCAAGCTGTGCCACCAACTGAACCACGCTGGCGTGAAGAGCAGAACCACATAAACACAGCCCTGTAGGTCCTCAGATAGAGGAGGCTCCTCTCAAAGTTGCAGCATCACCTTTGCCTCATTCTAATTCTACTCCAAGGAATCCCTAGCATAACTTAATGGAATTACCTAATTTCAGTCTGAGGACTGTTTTTATAACTGATCCCTTTGCCTTGATTTTTATCATGTTTTCTAGAGGCTATTTAAAGTGCCAGAATACCAAATTCAGCACAGCTCTCTCTCCAGCTGGGCTGAAGGCCTCTTCCATTAATCCATACCTCTTTGAACAGATCTCTGTCAAAGGATATATTAGCTCCTACTGCAACTTGGATTGAGCCACAGTCAGCAGGCATGAAGCAGACCCACTTGTAAGAAGACACCCCTTCTTGTGCCTGAGATACAGAAGTCGAGCTCGCCTGGAAGCAGAGACACAGGCACCTCAGGAAATGCCATGCAAAAGACTCAAATGCTTTTCAAAATTAGGTTTGTGAGTGACATGCAACGCTTGAATGGGGACTGTGTACAAACAGGCCAAAAGTGACACAGTGGGTGCCTAATGGGCCTGTAATCCTTGGTGAAGGATTCCACTAAAGAGAATGCTTTTAAAATTCCATATTTTTTTATTTTTAGATACTAAAAAAATCTTAATTTGATTGTTCTTAGAATATTTGTGCTGACCAATGTGTTTTACACAACAAATGAAATTTTCTTTTAGCTTGAAAAAATCCTCACAATATAAATTAAGCAAAAAATAAATATATTTTCCCTAAAATGTAATTTCATGCAGTCTAACTGAGTTGGTCTCTCAACAGGTAAAGCACTGGGGCAAGAGAAGCTGACAAACATTATACATAATTCTGTTTGACAGATATTAGTTTTCCTCTATGTGTGTACAAGTGTGTGCATATTTTATCATTCAGAAAAAGAAGGAAAGCAATTACTTTTTCAACAAGTCAGTATTAGCCTTATTTTCCTCTGCTTCCATTTGGCTGTTTTTAAATAAATAGTTAACACAAAAGGAGAACTTCTTGCAGACTATTTGCTTTAGAAACAAATTCATCTGTTTCTCTCTTGTCATTGTTCTAGTTAGTGCTATGGCACTTAAGAATGAAATTAGTTCATAACTATCCATACTTTTTCTGACATCATGCCTTAGCACTATAGGTTTTTAGGTGATGGTTATGCAATTGTTTTCCATTCATCAATATACAACCATCCTGAACAATGAAAACCACAGAGATGACTGGTTGGTTGTTAGAAATAAAGCCAGCAAAACACACCTAAAAAATTTATCAGCTTCACACTGTGTAGATTGACTTGAATAGCTTTAATATTTCTCTGCTAGTTTGGAGGCCCTTGTATTGAAGTACTTAAAGCTTTGAGAATATGATGGGTTTTTTGTCCTCCCCTGAATAAAGCAAACTACCAACAGCTCAAAACACTCCACTAAGTGTTTATCTGCCCCTTATGCTTTTTGGCTCTCTCAGTGTCAGAAACAGAGGCACAATCCCATCCTGCAGATGTCTGATCCAGAGAACTGCCAACTCTTAGCTGCCTCCCCCTGTTGCCATTTAGCACAAGGCATCAGAGAAATTCACCAAGGTCATTCTCAAAATGCTTTGTACTTGATGGGATGCAATATTTGTCTGTTGTTTTAAAATTTCTGTTTGCAGGCAGCTCAACGCAGTGGGGGATAGTAAATGCAGAATATCTTTTCCAAGACTCTGCTGGCTCTTTTCTATTTACACAGTTTCTATCACACTTATCACAATGGCAGATAAGCACTTTTCAGTGTTAAAGATGACAATTACACTGATGGTGTTTCTAAACCTATTGAAGCCTGCCACCAGTTGGCACAGCTTCCTCTCAGCTGCTAGATACAGTCTATGAGATTGCCAATAATTTCAGAGGCTGACAGACCAGCAGTGTTTCAGCCCAGGGATTACCCAAATGAATACCCTTTTGGCTAGTGTCTCAGCCTGTCAATTATAAGATTTCATCTCAGAACGTCTCTACATGCCAATTTTAATTGCTGTCACAAAGCTGGTGCATGTAGCTGCAGATGCATAGTGCTGTGAAGTTTACAGGACAGCAGGCAACAGTAGGATAGAATAGGTGAAATGTGGAAAAATTATGGCAGTATACAGTTGTGTTGAGTTTCTACATCATTATTTAAATGCTAATGAAATAGACATGGTAGGACTTCATTCTTTTTTGCATTACACTTGTATTTCAAAACAGACTTTAAAAAAAAAGTAGCAATTTGTAGCTTGTTTGTCACTCCACATATGTTAAACAAATTTGTTTTTGGGAAGTGTGATCCTTTTCATGAAGAAAACAAAGAGAACTTTTTCTTCTTTGTTAACCTCATGCATTGTCATCCCTTTACCTCAATAATAGTATTTCAGTGCCATTTCAAAACTATGTTCTGAAAAAATCTTACTCATCCAAATTCTGATTACCAAATGCTATCCTTCGGAGATTCTGAAATGTCTACTTTATGAAGTTGAGAAGTTCATCTTTCCATGTAAATTTATGTATGAGAACATTCAAAAATCTCTCTCCAAAAAGTTAATGACCGAGGCAATGACAAGTTAACCTTCTTCTCTCAGCAGGATATGGAAACACAAGGAAAGCAGGGGCTTCAGTGACAATGGGCTATTGTCTTAGTTGGTATAAATTTGCATGCTTTATGAAATCCACACTGACCTTTCAGGATCTGAGGATCTTCAGCAACAAGTTAAAATTAAATTATCTCATTCCAGCCTATTTAAACTATAAAAATAACACTGACACTAAGAACATAAACAAGGTCTCATATGTTGTTAAGTGTATAAATTAAACACACTGGACGATCCAACTTCATGGGGCATTTTGAAGATATCTCAAAACTCAATCTCCTTGAGCCTTGATTTATTAGGAACATCTCCCATTCACTAGGACCATTCAAACCTTATTGAAAGTGGCCATGAAATTACATCAGTTAGCTCTCTCATCCTTTGTGGGAACATCCTGCCAGGCCCATGGACATACAGGTATTGGGTTTGCTTAGGTATCTACTTGATAACCTGAGTTACCTTGGTTTTTACCTTTGTTTAGGGTTTACTTCTGTTTACAGATATTTGTCCATGGTAGATTACTCTTTGAGTAAAGAGACTGGCCTTTTTTCCTTTAGTTTCAAGGCAATTGATCCTCCCCAGAAATTACATCAGAAACGACGACTGTTTACTAGGGACTACTGATTGGGTAGGCTGCAAGACATGTGAAAGACATCTGCTGCTATGGTGAAGAAAATTACAACTGCATTTCAAGGTTTCAGAATACATCTAAAGCCTAACCCAAGAGAAGGAAGCAGGAAATATGTTTTGGCTATATTTTAATGTACTTGATGAAGCTGCAATATAATCTTTGTAATAAAATATATTATACATTAAATTATATTTATTATATTTGTCACCAAAAGCAGATGAAATAAAATCAAAAGCCTTGTTACCTTACATGAAACTAGAGTTGCATCTTTTGTATTTTTCATTCATATTTCCATATTTTTTTGATACAAGAAAGACAACAAAAACACATAGCCAGAGAAAAACCTTATTTTTCAATATTGGTATAGGCAGATTTATGACGTATGCTAACCCTGAAATGGGGAAGTTCAACCTTCTTAGCACTTAACATATGCCTACATTGTTGGTAATACTATGGTTTTCAAATATGTCCTAGATATGTCACCCTCAAACATAACGCCATGAACTCCCATTTGTTAATCTGAATTAATGAGCAGATGATGTCCAGCTAAGGCCAGAAAAAACAATAATCTTATATTGTTAGGGATGATTCATGTACACATACATAGAGTACTTTCTCATGATTAAATCCCTTTTCACAAAAATTGTCTATGTTTTTAATTTTTATATAAACATCTTTAAAGATTTTTAGGGGTGTGAGGACAATATTTAGATAAAATAGAGAAACTGCAACTATGTGATCTTCCTGGGTTTTTTCTTGATTTATTTTTAGTATAATTGTTGGCATCAGAAAAAAAAGTATTGTGACTTATTTGTATGTTTGTTTTTACAGGAGAAGAAAGAATTTGAATATTTGTTATTGAATATTTTCAAATATTAATTTAATGCACTACTAATCTGTTTTAACATTTTTTAACAAAGCACATGAGATTTACTGAGGATAAATTAAAAGCATATATGACATTTTCTCATCCTCATTCATGCTGTTCTATGTCTGAAATTTAATGTTTCCTTGTTTTTATGTTAATGGAGCATTTTTAGTTATTTTTATATTTTAATTGTAAACAGTTGTAGCAAATTAATATTTCTTGGTACAGTAAAGATGTTTTCTCAAAAGAAGGAGAACAGAAACAGTGCCTAGACACATATTTGTTTAAATTATTTTCTTCTTCATTATGTTTAAATAATTTTCTTCTACTTTGTAACATAAAAATTGATTCAAATATTTAACAACATAGCCATTGTAAAACAGTAAAGAAGCATGTATAATTATCTTTCTTTAGATAAATATATAGCATTATTTTTGAAACATTTTCTGTCAGTATAGTGTTTTTCTTCAATTTACAATGACTATATGTATTATTATTCAAATTACATTGCTACTTCCCATGCCTTTTGCCTTTTGCAGATTCTGTAATTATGATATGAACTCTCCCTCAGAAGTATACATTTCATTTACATGTGGTGGGATGGTTCAGTAAGTCTGCTCTAGTTCAGAGTGACAGAACAAAATGCAACCCTTCAGAAAGGGGGTTTCTGGAGCATTAAGCTACAGTTCCCCCTTCCTATTTCTGGATTGCTTCAGCAGTTGAAATTGTTCATGGACAATAGTGTGCAGTAAGATTAAGAATCTTTGCAATGCCTTTAATTTGTTGTCATACCTGACCCATCCTGACTCTTCATAGCCCTTTCTAGACACCATCTCACACTCAGGATTTGTTCTTGAGCTTTTGAGCACCTCTGTCTTGACAAAAAAAAACCTTGAAAAAAGTACCAGAATGCAAAAAGGAAAGCTAGATATTTTTTCTTGCTATGTCTTTTATTTCCATGTGTCTCAAGCTAGAAAAGATTGTGTCTCAGAGAGATGATAATAAGCAGGTGACTTATTTGTTAATAACCTGGGGGTACTTTATAAATTTTATTCACTCCCACTTCATTGGAAATAATTTCCTACATTTAGTTCATGAACACTTGCCAGTATTGTAAGTCTTCTGAGGCTAGGGAATCCTGCTTATGAAATAAACTTGCTTGAATTTGCAGTGCTAGCTGCATAATTTTTTTCTGACAATCTTTATGTTGGTATATTTTATGTTATTATTATAACTTGTAACTTATAACTGCTGTTTTGTGTCATCAAGAAATGATGGACAGAAGTGTTTTGACACTTGTCAGAGAGCTGTGACAAAATGGGAAACGTGGAATTGTGTGTTATCTAGAGCTGGATTCATCTGGTCATAAAAGAAGAAAACATAAATAATAAATAATAAATAAGCAAAATGTGGTTTATTAACCAAAATGTATTATAAATATGTGTATGTCTATGCTTTTCATGTTTCTTTCAAAAGCATTTTCAATTGTAGTTTTAAAAAAATTAACTCAATAGTCAAGGAAAAAAATAGCAAGGGACAAAAAAAATCTTTTAATACTCAAGGACAGTCAGAACAGGTAAAAAAAGGCTTGGCTGCACTCTTCCATACTCT
>WEIU01016015.1:13545-33535 GCA_013389925.1 Aegithalos caudatus | reverse complement strand
TTCCAGAAGCTGACTCTGGTTCACTACCAGAGCTCTTGCTGACACTAGAGTCACCCGAGGTGATCTGGGGATCTGTCTTCAGAGATTTTGGTCTGAACATTTCATCATTCCAGTCATCCATCAGTCCAGATAGCAAGTCTTGAGAGATCTGTAGTTGAACATTACACAAACAAACACCTTTTGCACAATTAAGACTACTTCAACGTATGCTCTCTGTTGGCCATTCATGTTGTAGTCGACCAAACACACCATTGTTTCTCCCAGGAAAACCTCTGCCCTCTCAACTATTTTGATTTCATGTATCAACATTTCTGCTGATCATTTCTAGATGTTATTGTCAGATCTCCTTCAGACCAGTATTGAAGTCCAGCCTGCACTTGGTAAAAGGAACAACCTTTTGTGTGCTCATTCCTTGCACTCTTGCACTGATGTACTCCCAGGGATTGTCTGTGGGATTGTCTGCAGCCCTTCCCAGTGGATCCATATAGACCTTTGAGACGTTTGGAAGTTTTATCTTTGATTTGATTCACATTGCTGTTACAAGAACTTTGCTGTTGTTGGTTGAATGCATTCCTCTACAAAATAGTCTGCAATCACCTTTTGTCCTTTTCCATTAGTCTGTTTCTGTCTAGTCCTCGTATTTTTGAGCTCTAAGCATCCTGTTGTTTTCTTTTTCTGGTTTCTCTATATTGCTTATATTTAAAAGAAGAGAAAGACTGCTAAAAAACAGATCATTATTTTAAAGAAAAGAGTATTTTTTTTCAATTATAAACAATTCCAAATTAGTGTTGAGATTTTGGCTAACTTTGTATTTTTAAAGGCAGACTCTTCTGTTACTAAACATCTGGAGGGAAAGGATTTACTTTTAGTAAGTAGATGAAAATTTCCCCCTCATTTCTGTGCTTTCTCTTAGTCTTGTTCCCCAGAGCATCTATGCAGTACAATTCCAGTTTATCTAGTCCATGTTTTACTTTTCCTATACACTGTCCCTGTGCCATACCCTCTTTTTTATTTTATACACTCCAATGGAGAACATGAATATTATATTAAAAAATAATAAAAGATTCTCCAATTCAGAATAAGTAATTCTTCTATCCTTTTTTTAGAACGACTGTACCCAATGGCTGCCATGAAAAGGTCAGTAGTTCAACTACCACAGTGTAGCAATATTCCCAACTCCAAGCCACTATTACTGTGACTTAGGTGACCCTGCAAAACTTGGGTTTCACTTAAAAATATCATTTGGTTGTTCATATTTGCACACCTATCAAACTTCCCTAACAAATTGGTGGCTAAAAATATCTATTAAATAAAACACCCAGTAATGTCTGAGATATTTGCAAAATCATTTAAACTCCAGGAAATGGGACAGACAAAGAAATGCATTATTTTAAGGCCTACAGTAAAGTGTAAGAGTTTGCAAGTTTTCAATGATATTTCAATCTCTCCCTTTTACTAACTTAATCCTAAATCACATAAATCCTTTGTTTCCAGAAGGCTAAATCTTGGAGCTGTTTATCCTGTGTGCTCCCCATCGTGCAGATTACATCTCTGTGACTCTAGTGTGACAGAGACTGAATAGCAAGAACAATATTTACACAACTGCAGAGTGACAGGGGGATGGAGAGGTATTTATATCATTGCAATTGTCAGCACCAGCACTAAGTGCTTCAAGTGATTCCAAAGGCCATGGTACAGCTAATAGCCCAGGAAGAGTACAACAGAGAACAGAGAGATGGCAGGAGGGAGGAGAACCAATACATGTAAAAACCAACTCATCATGCATGGAAATGGGCTAAGATTGTCCCCTGCTCGGGTAGTGCCATCAGGAGCTCCGGGTGACAGCACCTCACGTGTGACTGACAAGGATGTAAAAAGCATCACTGAAGCACATTCCAGAGCAACAGAAGTGGTGAGTGCCAGGAGGAGCACTGGCCTGCTGCCAGTGGGGCTGCCCTCTCCTAATGCTATAATAAAGCCAGGAGATTTGGGTTTGCTCTTTGTTTTTTTTCCAGTTGACTAGGTTTGCACGCATGCTATGATCAAGCGTGTAAGCTGAACCCTTCCTAAAGAGAGTCAGGGTGTCTTGAATTATTTTGGGGGATGGTGGCATATCCTCTTATTTATGAGCCCTTCTTATTTCTAATGAGTTGGTGAAAAAAAAATGAGGCATTTTAAGCAACCCCATCCCACAAGACAGATAATGTTTTATCTTTTATCTCCAAATACTTTTCCAGCTGCATAACTGCTGTGGGGTATGCATGTGTGTAGCATCACTCAAGGAAGGAAGCAAAGTACGAGAAATCATGGTTTTACAGAGCTACAAATACTATTTGTCTATACAGTTCTTGTCCTGTAGAGATGCTCTATAAACAATGAAAACAGGCTGAAGGTAGTTTTCTGAAAGACTGCTGGATGTGAAGCAGCATTTACTCAATTCTTTACCAAGCAGTATCCCCTGAAGTACAATTTGGAGAACTTGTCACCTGCTCAAATGACCCTGTCACTTGGTGAGTCCATCTGCATGGAACTTGAACTAATATTTCCAGCCCAAGAAACAGCAATAAAAAGATACCTTTTTATTTATAAATCGACCTGCCAAATACACTTCTTCCTCCTACAATGCCCAAAAAAAACAAAACAATATTCATTCCTGGGTCAGCCACATATTTCTAGACATTAAAATGACATAGTTTTCATTGCTAAATAAAATTGAAAAAAAAAAAAATCCCAACCCACAGTCACGATCATTCTGGGAAATCCTTTGTGGTTTGACTGGCTACCATCTGACTTCTATTTCTGAAATAAACACATTAAAAATAAATAAAGAAGTTGTCTTACTTTTTTTAACATGCCTATGTTAAATATTCAAACTGTGCTGTGCACAAGTCCTGCACTTCTTCTGCTCATTTGTACTCCACAACATGAGCTGCAGAATAGCTCGTTGTTGAGAAGGAGGAGACAGGGATGCTATGGCTCATTCCTGGCTCTATACTGGCAATCTAGACAAAAAGTGACAGAAGACAGTGGACTCTTCTGGAGCTGCTACCCTATTTCTTGTGCATCCAGCACAAGGAGATCATATATTTCTCACCTATAGTTTCAACAAATAATGTTAATGCCTTGTACAACCCCTGAGATTATGGAGAGGGAGTAGTCAGTTTCTCTACATGAGGAGAAACAATGATAAATATTACTCATGTTAAGAAAACCTAAATAATTAATTTTTTTTAATTATTTTTTTTTTTAAAGGAGTTCATTGCACCATGGTAACAATAAAGTGAAGATTACCTCTGAAAGTCAAAACAACCCATAAAAGTACATCATTATGTTCAAAAGATGGAAAAGATTATGTAATCACAAACTAAAACCTCTCTAAATCACAGTCTCTTCAACATCTTCCTTTAAAACTTTTTATTTTTCTTTTCAATTGGTCTTCCCTTTCCACTTCAGTAATTATTGATTCCTCCTTTCTGAAGGAGCACAATTCTAAACTAATTATTTGTTCTCTTAGTATTTCCCTCTTAGCTACAAGCAGAATGTTATTCCATTAGTGTACTGTTAGTTCTTTTCTCTTCATTAAAGCACAACTGTTAAAATGGAAAACAGTGTACAGCTTGTTTTCTAACAATGGATATAATAATGTACTAACATAGAAAGGATATTATCTACCTTAGCTACGCCCCTCAACAGTGTTTCACTGGCAAAAGCATAATTTCTGTGTGTAAAGTCAGCTCCAAACAATGCCACACTCAACATGCAATTTCCTGCTCCATCTCTTCTTTGATTTCAAAAAGTCTTTTCTTAGGAAGGTAACATAGTCTTTTTCAGGGATGTAAATACATTCAGGTACCCCAGGGGAATCCTTTTTCCCAAAAGTCAGTAGGAGTTTGGTACTCTCTTCAGTGGATGCAGAATTTAACTTGATTTTCTCTGTCCTTGTGTGGCTGAATTAAATTCAATGGCAGTCTGTCCCAACAACAAGAGGAGAAAGGTTTGGGGCACCATGTTTTCAACAGAGACAGCTGTTTGGCAAAAATAGCCAGAACAGAAGAGCTGTTGTTCATATGGATTTTAGTTCATCTCAAGTACTAATCTCTGTTTTATCAGATATTGCACATTCTGATTTTATCCCTGAAATAGAAAAAAGATCCATTATTTCCTTACAGGTCTCTACTTTAAAATTTATGTTACTTCTAGTTTTATTTGTGTGTCTATAGTGCTGGCACTGAGAACATGCATGTCTCTTTTAACAACAAATAGTATAATAATAGTCTGTATTAAATGTTCTTGATTTTTTTTTTTTCATCTGTGGCAGTAAAATTTGCCTTGCTGATATACATGCTCTTTTCTGAAATGCAAGCAATTTGTGGATTCTGCATATTTTGAAGTTTACATAGAACTCATATGGAGACCAACTAAGAGAATGTCATGTGGGCATTTACTACTCTGGCATCTTTCTCTGATGATCCATGAGAAAACACTCTGATACTGCTTTATATGTTTTGTAGCCTCAAACACTATCTAGCAGGAAGCTGACAGGAAGGAGTCATCACTCTGTGTTAAATCTGGATACATAAATATAAACTGTAGCCCAAGTCATCAAGCACTGAAATCCAAGACAGAGAACACGCACAATCCATATAGTTTCCTTGCTATTCCTGTTACTTATTTTACACCAGGTTTAAAAAAGGAAAAAAAAACCAAACCAAACCAAAACAAAAAACACCTGTCCTGCTAAGCAACATCACCTATAAACAGCTAATCCTGGCTTAGGATTCAGAAAAAATACCATGCAGCTTAATGCATACATTGAAACCCAGGATATCTGATCATGGTCACGCTCTGCACTGCACTGCTGTGGATCTCAAGCCTGCAATTTGTGGTGTCTTAATAGAAAAAGGGCATCAAATTATTAGAGTGTGTCCAGAAGAAAGGGATGAAGAAGGTGAAAAGTCTCAAGGGCAGGACTGGGTGTCTGGGGTGAGTTGGCTTGGAGAAAAGAAGGCTGAGGGGGGACCAGGCAGCAAGGTACATTTTCCCCATGGGGGGCAGAGAAGGGGAGATGTTGATTTTTCCCTGGTGACCAGTGGCAAGACACAAGGAAGTGGAACAAAGTTCAGGTTTGACATTAGGAAAAGGTTCTTTACTGAGAAGATAGTCAGTCCCTGGAACAGGCTTCCTACAGTACCAAGCCTCTCAGAGTTCAAAGAATGATGCTCTTGAGCCTGTGGTTCATTTTCGAAGGTCATGTGATCAAGAGGGAGTTGTATCCTGTGATCCTTGTGGGTTCTTTCCAATTTGAAATGCTATTCCTGTGCAACACTATCATCTTGTTCTTCTCCAATATATAGTCTATTTCATTTTAATCCAGTAGGCTTCTAGATGTCTAACACAACATTAGTTGCAAGACTGCCCTATGACTAATATTAATTTAGGATACAGTTTAAGGTTCTCTTGTGTTTTACAGTTTTGGTTACTTCAGTTCGTCTACATCACGTCACAGAAACCGTTGTGCTAAAGCCTACAGGACTGAAGCCATCATCCCCAGTGCTACTTCAGCAGCGGCACAGATGTTACTCTAAGTGCTAACTGTTGAGAAAAGTCTCACAGATCTTCCTCTTTGGTATTTGTAGCAGCTCAGCTGTCATGCTTTACATTTTGAAGCTTATTAATACAGTTGGTATTTGTGATCACAGTGAGATCTATACATAAACAGACACAGACCTATACATGTCCATGTAATTAACCAGTTGGAGTCCAGCAATAATGGTGATTCATGCAGAGGGCACTTCTATAAGAAAGGCAAGACAAGAACCAGAGAAAACTCTTCTCATATCACACATGCAGATCAACTGAGAGCCTCCTGCCCTTCTCAATAATTGAGCCAACGGGGTTTAAAAACAGTCCAGTGCTGCTTGAGCAGTTAATCTGGATGACGGATACCTAAAAGACACCTAGAAGACTCACATCTTAATCTCAGTACCTAAATAACCTTTCAGAGGGTTTTCTTGCTTGTTTTTCTGCAGTATTTTGGTTTTGGTATCTCCTCTCCAAAGGCATTTGCTTCCCATATTAAGAGATCCAAAAGAGAGCTGAACCAACATGCCAGGGTTTTTCTTCCTGGTTTGAGGAAGGAAGAGGGTAGAAAGTAATAGCTGTAGCTCCTCTGCTCTTTTGACAGACTCTTTTGGCGACAAAACCCTACTCAAGCAAGATGAGAGTGATGAGCCAGCCTGTGTACTCATGCAGCTCTGCCCCAGTCCTGCACTGCCCTGTGTTTGTATCACATGAAAAGATGACCCCGTCTCGTGAGGGGGGTCTTCTGTCTTCACACACACCCATGGGACAGTTGTCTCCAGATTTTGCAGCCATCAGATGAAAAAGATGAACATAATAGTTAACATGCTACAACACTTGCTGGTCACCAGAATGGACTAATTCACACACACAAGAGAGCCTTTAGTCTTATGAAACAGGTCAATTACTCAGACCCACTACACTCCTGTTTGTCCCCTCTGTCCCTGTTGGCATGGCTTTACCAGGGAAGTATTCAAACATGTTAAGATCTAAATAAAAACACAAACATATTTTAGTGACATATTTATACCTTTATAAGAAAATTATGCATTCAAGTCCTTGTACATATTTTCCACAAAATTCTAAAAAACTTCAGTAGAATATCACTCAGTCTTCAGACAAGAAAAAAAATATTCCATGAGTTATTGCACTGGTTTTAGATGGGACAGAATGATTTTTTTCTTAGTAGCTGGTATTGTCCTGTGTTTTAGAGGCAGTAAGAGAATTATGCTAGTGACTCAGAGATGTTTGGATGTTGCTCAGTAGTGCTCGCCCTAAATCCAGGACATTTCAGTGTCCCGTGCCCAGCCCAAGAGGCTGGGGCAGCATGCCAGGAGATCTGACCCAAGCTGGCCATGGGAATATTCCAAACACAGACCACATGGCCAGCACATAAAAACTGGGGAATTACCTCAAAGATGACAATAAGTGTTCAAGGAGAGGATTTGGCATCTGTCAGTGGGTGGTGAGAAATTTGTTTGGCATCACTAGTCTTTCTTGGGTTTTATCTCCCTCTCTCCCTCTCCTTTTCATTACAATTATTAATAGTAGTATTAAAATTACAATTATTGTGATTATCATTGCTGTTGCTGGCATTATTAATGTAGTTGTTGTTATTATTACAATTTTTTACTTTGTTTCAATTATTAAACTGTTATGTCCACACATGAGTTCTATTTTCTTTTCTTTCCTTTATCTACTCCCCATCCTATTGATGAGAGAAGGAGAAAGGGGAAGTGAGAGAGCAGCTCTGTGGCACTTAAGTTGGTATCTGGGGTTAAGCCATGACAGTTGTTAAAAAAAAAAAAAAGAAAAAAAAAGCTTGCTAGCCTCCTTTATTGAAGAAATAATGGAATGTATTAGTCATGCATATTCAAGCTATTATGATTTTGCTTTTATTTACATATAATAATTTGATTTTTTTTTAGCAAAAAAAGCATGTAGTGCCACCTAGGGGTACTCATAAGCTTATGAATTTGAATTTTTGACATCTCAAATATTTTGGATTAGATTTGTTCTTCATAACTCCATTCCTTGGAATAAAAATAAGCAGTAAACAAGGTATATTGTTTTGTCACCCTGACAATAGGGCATATGCTAATTCTAAAAACTTCATTAAGCTATTTTTTTTCTCTGTATCAGCCAGTAGCAATAAAATAAACAACTCTCACAGAAAATTGCAAAATAAATAATCTTTATACTATAAAGAAAGAAATAATAAGGAAGAAAACCCTTCTCTGCCTCAAAACTCCCATATTCTTAAAACAGTGGAAAACTAAAAATCACATTAATTGGCTGTCTCAGATGTGTGAAACTCCATTTCACATGCTTGAGTTTGCATTTGATTTCCTCCAGTTCAGCATGAGCTGGGCTGGGGGGAGGATTCCTCAGCAGCAGCTTGAAGATCAATGCCACGTCAGCCACAACATCTATTTACTCACTTTGGTCTTTATTTTGTGCATTGATTTGCTTTCCTTTGTTTTGTTTTCCCCCTTACTTGATAGTTTGCATCAATAAAGGATATATTGGTGTTATTTTGGAGAGATTATTGATAGAAAAATAGATTAATCTACCATAGGCTACTTTCAGACACAGTTCATTGATAAAAAGTGCACTGCTTCCAAAACAAGCCTTTAGTGCACCATACTGATTACAGATACAGGCTGCTAATTTGACAAGAATATTTTTTTATAGAAAATACTACTGTAAATATAAAATATATTGGCAGAGAACTAGCCCTTTTTATTTTACATGGCAAATTCAGAATGACCAAACTGACTACCGTCATGAAAACATTCCACTCAGGCTGCCTCAGCAATGGAAATTTCTCACCACCTCCCATCTACATATTATGGATGTCCCTTACAACTGCACCCCAGCATCTGACCAAAAAAGAACTGTATACATTAGTTTGTTCAATAACATATATGCATTTGCAGGTGATGCAGCATAAGCATCTTCTGCCTAACACAGGGAGGCACTTAGCAAGTACTTTATTTTAAGGGCATGAGCAAGTGCTTTGATTCATTGGGGAAAAAAAAAAACAACCAGCCAATCAGGACCTTGTCCATCATTTTAACTTTGTGTAGCAGGATGGCATCACTGGAAAGCAGAGATATTTGTCTCTCTCTCTACCCTGCCTGTTTTGTCAGACACCAAAGAGAGGAGCATTGCTCTCCATCCAATCTCCCTCTGCCCCTATGAAATATCTTTATATATTTTCACACACACACACACACACACACACACACACAAAAAAAAAACCAAAAAAAAANACACAAAACCAAAAAAACAAAAAAAAAAAAAAAAAAAAAAAAAAAAAAAAAAAAAACAACAAAAAAAAACAACACCAAAAAACCCAAACAAACAAACAAACAAACAAACAACAAAAACCATACCAAACCAAACCAACAAACAAAAACACAGCAAGAAGAGCTGATTTTATTATTTTGAACTGATTTTTTTATCAAGTTTCAGTCTACCTGATTTTTGAGATTATTGAATCATACTGCCACAGTAAGAAATCTGCTGTACTGGACACAGACTAAAGAACCCCACATAACTGCAGAAGTGGTAGAGTCTATTCAGTGCAAACTGTAAGAAACCCAGACAAGCCATTTAACAAACAATCTCTGTTCCACATAGCAGGGCTTTTTTCACAGCTTCCTCCTCTCTATCAAGCCCACCCACTCATCTCCACACTCAAGTAATTCAAAGATGTTATCAGAATGTCTGTGAGGTTTGAAGAATCTGTGAAATTATATGGATTATTTAGAAAGTACTGTTCAAAACCACTGTATTATAATGGATTTTTCCAAAGAAATTCTTCAACATTTCCCTTAGAAATCCGAAGAACTAGCAACAGTAGCAGAAGAGAAAGGATTTAACTCTAAAAGTACTAAAGTCAATGCAAATATGGGCTGTTGAATCTTCATACCCAATTTGTAAACACTTGGGTGAGAGGGGATGCAATAACATTAATACAGTAAGATTCTATTAATCCCAATAGTGATAAAAAGAGAGAAAGGAAAAAATAAAGGATAATTAACTGATAGTCCCTAGAAATACAAGATTTTTCATAAAGTATATGGGAGATCAATCCTGCAGAATGCTGCACGTATTCCATGGTACCAATTCAGGAAAGCACTTAGCAAGTACCTTATTTTAAGCATATTACCAGTTGCCTTGATGCAATAGGAAAAAAAAACAAAACAAAAAAACAGCCAACCAAACAGGAGTCTGTCCACCATTTTAATGTTGTAAGGTTGGCATCACTAGAAAGTTATCTTTTCACATGTCTAAATGTAGATTCATTCTGGTTTAAAAATCACTCTATTTTATTTGAAGAGTCTGCTTTACATCATCCTGCAGACCAGAGAGGCTCCCCATTACATTATTTTTTCTCCAAAGTTAGTGCTCCTGCATGTAGATCCTGCAAATCCTACTGCATCATTTCACAGGGGTTTTTGCATAAAATTCACCAAAGTAATAGCATTTTTATAGCTGCATTTCATTGCAATCTAATTTGATTTTCTAGTGCAATGCTCTAGTCATCTACTTGGAAATAACCCCTCCTCTCCTCTGTGTTCTCTGAGGCTACTGTTCTGCTGCATGGAAGGAGAACAGTTATGGACAATTAAAGTTACTCTAAGTTATAAAGGGAAATTATGAAATTTGAAATAAGGTTCAATAACTAAGTGTTTTTTGAGATGATCTCTCTGCATTAGAAGAAGGCCTAAAATTGCAAAACAAACAAAAACCTCTCCTTGATGTACAGATTATTAGTTTTCTTGTTCTTACTTTAAGAAGTGGTTAAATGTTGGGTTTTTTTCCCTTATGAATTACTGCCTTCTTTTACCCAAAGTTAAATTTTTATGAGTCAAGGACAACCTAGGCCAGTTTATTGCCATCACATTCTCAACCTGTTACATTTTTCATTCTTCAGAGAAACTTTTACAAGGGCCCCAGTTAAATCTATGTTCTGTAACAGATCTGCTTAATACACTGTCTGTCCCTTCTGGTCTGTAGTGGTGACATGCACACTAAGGAATGGGTTCTGAAGTGGTTCGTTTGGCCAATTCCCCTTCCTTTCTGATGCTTCTTTGGAACATCTTATGCATTTATTTGTTTAGTTCTTCATCACCTGTACTCTGAGATCACACGGCACTGATCACACAAGAAACCCAAACTGGGATTTATTCCTCTGGAAAAAATCCCACTAAGGTTTGTTGTAAGCTTGGTGAGCTCGCTTAGATGAACTTTTATGTCTCTCAAGGGGAACCACACTCAGACCAAAGTGAGAATAAAAGAAGGCAGTGCAAAAGAGCATAATAAAACCAGTTCAGTAGGGCAGGATGGGGTAAAATATGTGAGGAGACAGGAAATTTCATTCAAATAAGACTCCAAAGAATTGGTCATAGTATGCAGAGGCATTCAGTCATATCACTACACTTTCTGATTGGGAAAGGGATTATCAGAGGACAGAGGTAAAAACAGGCTGTCTTAATTCTTCCTGCAGAGCTCATGAAGAGTTAGTGGGCATGTGGTATCCCACCCGAACACCATCCAAGACCTCAGATCTACATTGCTCTGTACCTACACTCCTTCTGAGGTACCTAAAAGCCTTCTCAGACACAATGTACAGCATGCAAAGATATTTGATGTTTAATATGTGGCTAAAAACCTATTTTTCTCTTTCAGGAATTAAGCTGTCATAGTTGTAGTGTTCTCTGTTCAAAATAACAGCTCTAGCTCAAAGTTTCAGCCAAATATTGCTACTCTACATTTCACATAGGGATTCAGGCTGTTCCTGGCCAGTCACAAGGCAGAACAAGTATTTTGTACACTCTTGGTCAGTTACAAAGAGTCCTCTTTGCACAGTTCCAGGCACTAGAGCCCTCTGGCTAGGCCTTCTGGCTAGGCACCTCTCTGGGTGACCAGTTCACCTCATCTCAGATGGAAAGCAAACAGGACTGCACAACAGCATTTCATCTTCATGTCCCTGCAGAGACAAATCTGAAATATGAAGTGAACTGTAGTTCAGTTTCATTTTCATAGCCTGGGCAAATACTGTGGGATCAACTGCCCTCAAATAAAGTATGTAATTACAACTTTAACATGTGAACTTGAACTCATAGGTCATCTGAAGGTTTTAACAGATCAACTTCATACACACTTATGTGAACATAGAGAGATGAGCCTATTCATGCAGACTGGCAGGTTTTCAGAAAAAAAAAAAAATCGGTTAAATTCACACATTGACCTTTGAGATCAGATGGTGGAAAAGGTCACTGAATTCAGTTCTAAAAATGTTAACAAAGTACAAATCTATGAATAAAAGTGAAAAGAAAAATAATTGACTTCTTTTGGTTTTTAACTCATTACTGCTACAGTTAAATTGGCCTGTCATTACTCATGAAGTTTTCATCACAAATTTATCCTGCCTGTGTCCAGAACTATTCAGAAATCTAATCCTTACATTTCTTTCTTGCATTCCACACGGACAATTGCAATGCTTTCTCAGCAGGTCTATCAGTAAAGCCGATTAGTAGACTCCAAGCAATTCAAAATCCTGCTGCAAGACACATAGCTAGAAAGAAAAGAATATTTCTCAACTGTAACCCTAGCATAAATCTTTCAAACAGACTTCTAGTGTGCACTTGGAAACATATCACTTTGCACAGAACACTAAAAGGTACCTAAATCACCTCACTAAGTTGCCCATCACATACTTCATTCACTCCTCACTTTCCCTTTGGAAATATGGAAAACAAGACGTCAAACGGTCTGTTTCACCGACACAGTGTGCTATTATAATCTGAATTATCACAGAACTTCAATGCATTACTCAGAATAAACCAATCCAGAAGGCTCACTCTTTGACAGGACAAATAGTATCTTTAGAGTAGAGCACAGAGACAAATATAGAACTTCTCTTATCCTGCAAGGAAATAGGCAACAGCAAGAGAATCCCTCAAATTATCCCCATTCAGGTCACGCAAGCGGCGGTGCTGTTTGCTGCTCCTCTGCGAGCAGACAGAGCAGGGGTGGGGGAGCAGCAGAGGCCTTGGGGGAGAGAGGTCTCCATGCAGCCCCAGGGAACTCGTGCTCACAGGGTGCAGCTGTGCTGGCACTCTGGGTGGGGCACAGCAGGGCTCACAACGCAGGCTACGAGTGCACGCCTGTGTCTCCCCACACAGTGCTCCACAACTGACAGACAACAGGAAATGCTCCTCAGCCAGGGAGGTGCACAGAATTAGCGTTGGACCTGTGTCTTACCTTTCCGAACTTGATGCAATGAAACAGAATAATGGCTAATGGCTTTTAAACAAACTCACAGACATCTGACATGACAGAGCAAACAAATTTGAGAGGGGACTGGATAAGATATTCCTATATATCTGCTGTACATTTTAGACTCTCTAACATTTTCTGCAGTAGAAGTTGTAATTACAGGGTGAAGTTTATTTCTAAGGTACGAGAATCTGCATTCCCACGTACAGAAATTAAGACTATCAGGAAAATGAAAATAAGTAACATACTAAATTTTGCTATTCCTTATTTGGCATGCAAGATGACATACACCATTATTTTCACTTGAACAATGACTTTCTACTATTTTATTTTCTGCCTTCCTCTAAGTCCCTTCCAAAAGTTGAAAATTGTAATATTTTCAATGTCTCATTATTTTGAACTCACAGGTCGTGTTAAGACACCAAAATGATTACAGTGCTATCGTCTTTCTGTATGGAAGAGATAATTTTTTATTAAAACTTCACTGTAATTTATTCATATTTGGCATTAAGGTACAGACTAATGGAGTCCAGTTTCTCAGAAAAACGACATGAATAATATTGCAATAATCCATTAAAAGTATTATTTACTAAAATCCAATCTTGAATATATTTACACGATTATTAATTGAACATTCTGAAGGGTGTTTTTCTGTGTGGCTATTTGACATTTTTCAGTTCAGTTACAAAACCTCCTGCTTCCTCTTTTCAGTTATTAGAGCAGAGGATAAGAAGATTCCTCCTGACACCCATTCATTACCATCCTTGGTAAAGCTGCAGAGGACACTGTGACGATGAGGACACACGCAGGCACATTTTGCTGACATTTGTGTATTTGTGAAAAAGTTATCTGTAAGGGCAAAGCACAAGAATGGAAGCATCCTCCTCACATTTTAGTGACTACCAGGTTAAGGGAATGGGCTAGAGAAATCAGTTTTATTCATGCAGATTCCCAAGAGGCCAACTGCAACAGGTAAAACTCTCCCACTACTACTGGGGATTCCTCAAAAATTCCTGAGTGTCCCGATCCCAGGTGCTGGTGGTGGGATCCATGTTCCATATGTAGATATTTACTCTTACACATCTATGTTTTGCAGCACATGGGAATGGGCTGCTTGTTTTTGTGCGAGTACCATGGTTTCTGCCTGGATTGATCAGTGTGGCTGTATATGCATTATGTGTGTGTATATATAATGTGTGCATGTATAAACTACTTTTAACACATGTTCAGCCTCACTACTTGCTGAACCTGGGTACAAAGAGCTGCAACAGCCTTGACTTTTTTGGGCTACCATATCTGGAAACTTCTAAGAAACATCACTGACATAAACACAGATACTCAAAAAACTATAAGGCACTAGTCAAATGGAATTAAATGAGTTTAAGATATCTGTAGCTGCAACTCTGCTACAATATATGATACAAGAATTATTAGGCTTGCAGAGTAACAAACAACTGGAAAGGGAAACAAGACTTTAGGCATGTGGTTTTGTCATTATGTGTTCCTGTAACTCTTAAAAAAAAAGCTAATATCTGTGCAGAAAACCTGTTTCTCCAGGTAATACATACCAGAAACACATAAAGCTGTCAATGTGACACAGAAACTAATTGCATTCAGGGACCAGTATTACTGCTGACGACAACAGCAGCAAAAGAGAGGCTTAGGAAGGCTAAGCACAGAGAACAGATTTTCTGCAGGAAAGCCAAAGGAACCAAGTATCCATGTGGTCTGGAAGCATTTTGTGAAATGACAGTAAATCCTCATTAACAATCACTAAATCTAAAAATGGTTACATGTCCTAAGATTAATCTGAACTGCCAGGGTCTTTCAACTGTGCAGATACTTCCCTTCCTCTCAGTTAACTCCACAAAAAATGATTTGGGTGACCAGTAGTTTAACTTTGTTTTTATAAGACTAACATCCCAAGGTGTATTGCAGCAGACAAGTGAGCTCACACAGAATGTACAAAAGTTCCCATGTTTCTCCTCTGATTCCATGTCCTTTTATTTCCCAGGCTACCCGCTGCTGCCTTCCCAGAGGCAGTGTCCATGGGGAGGCTCCCTCTGGAGCAGGGCTTGTGTTGGCAGCATTCTGCCACCTGAGGAGACCTGCTTTCAGTGGGTCTGTACCATGATCAGTGTCCCTCATCACAGAAATGAAAAGGCCACTTGCTGCTTGGAGAAGGAAAGGAGCAGTTGCTCTCCACAAGAACTAGGAAGAAGGTGAGGCAAATTAATATCAAAACAGCAAAGGGTTAGCATCTTTCTCGTGTTATTGGGTAAGAACCCACCAACTTCCATAAATGCCCTGGGGTATTGGGAACATCAGAATCTTTGGAGATGTTGAGGTCTTTGAATACAGTTCAGGGAGGTTTTAAGAAATTTATCACCTAATTGTTTCATTATTCATAATTTACATTACAACTACCCCTCTTGGTTTTACTTTCTCCAGAAATTATTCTGTATTTTTCCCATTACAACATGTAACCCCATTAGATATACCTAAAAGAGTTCCTGAATATTTTCTAAGCTCCAAAGTATATTGAAGTACAATAAACCATGCCTTCTACTTCTTCTAAACTAGTGAATTTCCCTTTACTTCCTTGAAGTTCAGAAATTTATATCAATCAAAGGAGGGCTGCCACGGTTAAAATGTATTTACATTGCCGAATATGACATGAGCACCGACAAAAGTAAAGTACTCATCACCTAAACTGAGATGAACCTCACTGCTGTCTTTTACACCCTACTTCAAAGGGTTGCTTTCTTTTGTTTCAAATCTGAATGCACCTCAGAGACAGTGATTAAACAACCCAATAACATCACTTTTACAGGCAAACCCCTATTAACCTGACCTATCGGTAATCTCAGCTTTAAAGTGAAAGTACCATTTATGCTCAGAAAAGATTTGTAATTCAGTCGCAAAATTTATCTCCAGCTAAAAATGGAAAAAGAAAAGGATCATTTCCCATCCTTGCTCTAAACTCCATACAGTTTTAACATTTTTTCTCAAAACATCAGCTCTAGAATTGTGTGATACTATAATAATCAAATTTCATCTTGTTTCTTGAACAACAGCAACAAAAAAAGAGGTATTTTCCTCTCTGAATCTCATAGTGCTCCCTTGTCACCATACTTCTAAACATCCAACAGAAGGGAACCTAAGGCTAGGTTTTACCATACTCAGGAAAATTTGCTAGCCGGAAAGAGAAGACAGATCACCTTTTCCCTCCCATCTGTCTTCCTCATGCAAGAATAAGGCCACAATGCTCAAATAAAATTAGATATTAGCAGATCCATAAGGAGAAATCCTCACCCGAAAAGCAGTTCAGAGATTACAATTTATTAAATGTAGGAGGATCGACACGCAACAAAACCATAGGAAAGGAGATTGGAAATACCACCATTACCCATTTCAGACAACCTGAAAAATACAAGTCACTAACTCTCATGATTGCCCCGAACAACTCACAAACTAAGAACCTGGGGGTTTGCAAACCTGACATAGGCCCCAAATGTTTTCTTCCTGTAATCCTACAATCACAACATGAAAAATAATGCTTCAGCTTGTATTCAGTTTCTGGAATCAATTATATCAGTTTTCATAGTTGTGTAACCACAAATAAAATCTGTTCTGAAGGCTCTGAATGTTTTCCTCAGGAGGATGCTCATGGTATTGCTGAAATGAGTTCCTCGGGATGCTGTGAGCTTTGCAAAAGGCTTTAACGATGTTATCTGGCAGAGCTTTTTTTGTGATAACAGATCACAATTCTTTTCTGCTTTGCAGCATATTGAGTAAAAAAAAATTATAACTATATTCTGTAAAAACTGGTGTAAAATGGAAATATTTTCTAAGGAAAGTTACTTTCACTATATTGTAGAAAGTAGGAGAGTGGTGAGTGAGTATCTGTCCACTGATGCGTTTCAGCATGTATTTTTCTGTTGGAAATGAGAAAGAAAAAACTAAATCTGTATAGATATATTTTTTTCTGGCATCAAGGGTGGGGGGATTTTTGTGTCTTCTATCTGAATTTTATTTTGTTACAATTTTCATTCCCAGACAGTAACTACATTTGCACATGCACAGGAGTAGCTATCTGCTTTGCTTTGTCTTCTTAACACAGAGTAAATACACAAGAGGAAATTCTACTCTAATGGACACTGGCCTTAAATTATTTTAAAAATTATTTTTATAGTTACCTGGTAATAAGTACTCAGAAATATTTCTGGCTTCTTTTCATTACAATTGTTTCTTCATTACCCTTCTTACCCTTTCTTCCAGAAAGGACCCAGATATCAAAAGAAGGAAGATGGTATATGGTCTTAGAGCCAGGTTTTTCAAAATTGGGTGCCATATTTAGGCACCTATATATAAATGGCCTGGTTTTCAAAAGAACTGAGCACTCATCAGTTCCCATTGATTTCAATAGGACCTAGAATTGATCACACCTCTGCAAATCAGGCCACTTCTATTTAGGCCCAGGCATGTGAAAATACCAGAACCATTTTGAGCATCTGGTTTAAAAGCAAAAGCCAAACGTTCTACCACAGAGTTTTTAGATAAACATCGTAATTTCTAAATGAACTCACAACAGCACAAGAGTTTAAACAGAGGCATCCGAGCTGAGACTCAATCTTCTTGCCTATATGGAGTTGGTGAGAATTTTGCTGCTGAGGAGCTATTCTTCAGAGCTCTTCAAAAAATTTTTCTATTTGTAAATAAAGTGGATCTGAATAATCTCATATAGTCATTTTCTTTCCCAACTAAAATAACCCAGTTCTCAGTTTCCATTTCACTAGCTGCCTGCTGTGACACTAAAAATTATGTTAGTTATGTAACAACATGCTCTTTGTTGCTGCAGAATAAGAGAATAGTGACAGGGACTGGGACAGCGAAGTCCCCATGATATTTCAGCTTTAGCTGCTTAATGACAGCAGGTTGCAAATGCACTTTGCTGAGCTGGAAGGCATTTGCTCCTTTATCTGACAGAACTAGACAGTTTCAAGAAAAAAAGGGTTATAAATGGCATAAACAAGAGGCATGAACTTAATTTTTAAACATTGCATTTGTTGTATATTAAGAGACCACACACAAACAAATTTTATATGCAATTTCAGGGACAGAGAAGCAAAAAGAGCAATTTCATAATTTCATAGAAAATGTCAGATTGTCCTTAAAAACCACAAAAAATAAATAGGGTGATGCAAACTGCTCTCCTTAAAGTTTCTATTTCCTTAAAGGTGTCTTTTTACAGACCTCAGTAAATGCACAGGGACAAAGACCTCCACAGTAACCTTGACTCAAGCCCGATGAATTCACAGAATGTGCTATACAAATACAGACGCTTACATACAGAAGCAACACGTGTTTGTGATGCTGCACCCAACCTCATACATCCTTGTCAGGACACCTGATAAAAGCTCCATAACCTCAAAGCAGCACAGAGAGACAAGGACTGGAGGGGGGTGGGGGAGGCAGGAGAACAGTAGTGGAAAATCCAAATAACCAAAATAATATCAGGCTGCTCCCAGGGCTGTCCCCAGGAGTCTCAGCCCCAGTGTCAAGGTATGAAAACCACCAAGCTGAGTCAACACTGCCACTGCTTTTGACTGAGGGGGGTGACTGCCAAGGGGGCACGGCACCCATCATGGGATGAGAGAAAAAAACAGCTCAGAAACCTCTGTATCGCTGTACTCAGCAAATCTAATCCAAACATGACTCTGTGATTTGATAGCCCTGCAATCAGGACAGGTGAGATGCGTATGAAAATAGCTGCCAGTGATGAGCTTTCAGCAAGCACTTTCACGTGTAAGTTTGTAAATACAAATCCTCTCAGAACAGAAATTACCAACCACTGCCTTTAGTTCCTAAGGGACCACCTCTAACCTCTAGCATTGGAGCATTCTGCATTCTCATCTTTGCTCTTCAGAGACTCTGATGGATATCCTTCATCACTTCAGAGACATGCTTGCACTGAATCTCTTCTTTCTCCCTGACTATAAGGCATTCATATTTTGGTGCATTCTCTTTTTGACAGTTATGTATTTATATGCTTAAATATTTTTTAACACTTGTTTTCTTTATCACAAGCTCACTTAATTTTAACGTATTTGCAATAAACAAGCCTTATAAACTGAGGAAAAGGACAGGGTTCTGGAACGAGGCTGTTTTGTTTCAAGCTGGCAGCTAGCATGGACACTGCAGCTCTTTTACGGGAGTATTCTGGGATGCACAACACTGAGGTGACAGTGACAGGGAAGCAGCAACAGGAAAAACTTGTCTTCTGACCCTGGAACATTGATTTGGAAGAACACAGAAAGGTATTATACCTCAATGACACATTAAAGAAGTGGCTAAAAGCTGGATGGAGCTTCATTGTGAATGAATAAAAGAGAAAAACAGGCATTTGTGATGGTAAATTGATCTGCTCCTGTTCACTGAATTCATGCTCTAATGGCCACTTCTAAAAAGGGCAAGGGAGATTCTGCAACCTGAGACCCTACTGCTGCTTGTAATGCCGTAATTTCTTATTCTAAGTTAAAGTGTGCCAGGGATACTTTCTCTCTGTTATAGGGAAAGAGATTTCACTGAGAGGCAGAACATGCTGTACATAAGCACAAAAAGCTGAAGTGTAAAAAAATTTAAGCAGTAAGAGTGTTGTGGAAGCTGTAGCCCGGTTCCACTTTGAGGCGAGACTGAAATACAAACTGCTGAGACAGCTCGTTGACTTCCACCAGAGCAGAACTAAATGTCCATGAACATACAGAAACCTTTCCAGAAGAGTACAAAACATACATATCCTTGCATTGTGCCACAAAAAAAAAAAAAAAAAAAAAAAGTATACTTCAGAAACTTGAGACAAAACAGTGAACCCATGAACCCATTCAGGCTAACAGCTGCTGGGAGATGGGGGGGAAGTCAGGATTCTTTTTTTATTTTTTTATGGACAACATATAGCTCATGTAAATTCTGTTTTTCCTTCTTACCTACTTTTAGTTACAAATATTCTGTTGTTAGACCTAATTGACAGCATTTTCACATACTCCTAGAAAAGGGCTGTGGCATCATGTTTCTATTTTGAGGCTCCATTGCACTTTCGACTTGCACAAATTGCTGC
>WEIU01016014.1:65428-106857 GCA_013389925.1 Aegithalos caudatus | reverse complement strand
GAGAAAGAAACAAGGAAAAATCCTAACCCCTAGCAAACACCAAGGCAAATGTCTGCCTAGTGTACAGGCCCAGGAAAGTGGGCTGCAAGGTTGAAATCCAGTCAGGATTTCAGGAGGCTTGGAAAGGAGTCGGCAACTGAGTTGTGTTAGCGCCCAAGTTTCAGGTGGTAGCAAGGCCAGGGTGGGGGTAGCCCACCAGGAATGTCCCTGGCTCATCCCTGGTACCTGCAAACAGGTGACACCAACAGGGAGGTTCAGCAGGTGGGCATTGCAGCACCTGGAACTCATAACGAGATAACAGACCGTGCTGGGGAGAGGTGTGCAAGCAAGGAGGAACGGTTCTGATGTGCTGCCGCAGCTTTAGAGAAGAAAAACCTCTCCAAAAGCCTCAGAAGAAGTATGGATATTTGATCATTTGAACAGGAGAGGCTCAGGAACTGAAGGTATGCTCTGCTGGGTGTGTTTTGGTGGTGGCAGTGGCTGGAGAAGGGGGTCTCCTAGCCCTTGTTCCTCCCCTCTCTCGAGTTCACTTGGGATGGATGCATGGATGGATGCATGGATGGATGGATGGATGGAGTGACACCAGCCTTGTAGGCAGGGCTGGGTTGATGGGTGTGGGCTGCGGGCTGTAGGTGCTGGCTGGTGCCTGGGGCCAGAGGTTCCCTGGCTTTGGGAAGCAGGGAAACACGGGATCTGCCTGTGCTTGCTGTGGCTCCAGAGGACAAAGGGAGCTTCACTGCCCAGGGCAGTGGGCTCTGGGGCTGGCTGCTTCCTCAGCTGAGAGCAAACATGCCTGGTTTTCCACGTTTGTGGAAGTTACATTACCAGCTCTTTCCTGGGAAATGGCCTGCAAATTCAAAGAATAAAGAGAAAAAAAAACTTGTAAACTTGTTCTATCTGGCTTGCAGTCCTTTAAGGGCCACTCTTTCCCCCTGTAGCCATGAGGATTAGGAGCATATCCTGTCCCCTTCAGTTGATGCAGAAAGTGAGGTTAAGTGCGGTGCCGAAGACTCCAGCACCTGAGGATATGCAATTCCCTGAACTCATAAAATCATGACTTGGCAAAACTGTGCTAGCTGCAGAGCTGTTCATGCTCTTAACCTGTACGTTCCATAAGCCAATTAGGCTGAGTTTCTGGAGAGGGCAATAATGGCTGGGCACACTCCTTTGAACCAATAATGAAGGTGGCTGGAGCAGACGAGTGGCCTGCTAATGAGGGAGTGCTGCCTGCTTGCCGTGCATAGCTAATGACCCTGGCTCCAGCAGTCCAGGGGCAGGCAGAACAAAAAATCTATTTCCACCCAGTCCTTCATTACTATCCAGCTGTACTCGAGTGAACAGCTCAGTTTGGTGGGGAGAGGGGACAAAGCATTGGCTGTTTTGAGGAAAGGTAGCGTGATTTTTCCTGTTCCAGCCTGGGTCAGCCTCAATTCCTCTTTAGGCATTGCTGTTCTTTCCCTTCTCTGCCTTTGCAGTGGTGTTGGTTCAGGGATGGTGTTGGGAGTGAAATGGGTTGTGATACGTGCTTGCAGGTTATGGTGGAGAGGAGGAAGGCCAAAGTACAGACGTTTTAGGCTCCAGTTTGGAGATTCCTGCCTAGTTAGTGTCTGTTCCAGCCTCTTCTCAGGGGATAATACGCTTCTGCATTTGGGGAGGGAGCTCAGGAAGCAGGCAAGCCCCCCCCAAAAGCTTTGTAGTACTTGTGAAACACAGATTTCTCCAGGATTGGTCCCTTGTCCAACCCAGCACCAAGGCTACAGGCAGGCCTGGGCTCTCGTGCCTGGGCTGGGTCTGCTGCATCTCAGCCCTGGGAGAAGTGCCCACCTCGGGAGCTGGGATGGTCTGCTGTGGTGCAGGGCAGGCACTGGTACCTGTGTGCCCAGCCCAGGTGTGCAGGAGCTGTGCCAGCCTCCCTGGGAGGGCTGGGCTTGCTGTGTGTGACTTCCCTGATGTGTGGTGGCAGGGAGGGGGGGTAGGTGGGCAGGGTGCAAAATCTGCTGAAAGAATTTCTTCCTTTCACCAGATTAAACTCTTCTTGCAGAGCTCCAGTGCGTCTTCCCTCCTACTTGAAATTATAAATATGTTTTTTCAGTGAGTTAGTGAAAAATTCACGCTTTCTACTGTAAAGACCCCATCTTCAAACCAAGCCCTGTGAGATGTACATGTGGCAGTTGATTTAGTTTCATTGGGCTGCTGTGGTTGGTAAAAATGTATTGAGATGCTTCCAAGATGCTAAAGAAATATAAATGGTTACTGTTAGGCTAATTTATTTCTATTTAGCAGAGAACAAATACATTTTTAAAGGGGTAATGGCAAATTAAAATTCCTATTAAGCAAATTTGCTTACCTAGTACTTAGTAAAAAGTTGGGCTTAGATCCTACATTCTCTTAAATGCACATACAATCTTTTGCAAGTGTGCAGGCCCAAAGAAATCTTAAATCTCTGTAGGATCAAGAGCATGGATATTAAATGTGAAATAATTAAAAATAGAAAGCCCCCACCAAATTAGTCTTTTGCTCTTGGCACTGCTAGTCTGCTCCTTACTCACTGCCTTTGCTTGGAAAATGACAGTCTATGAGGTCAGTTTTACTTCTGTTTGTAGTCAGTGTCAGTCATTGCCCTCAACACTGGTTTTAGCAGGAGTGTGGTGTTGATCCCAGCCCTGATCTGCAGCACTGGGCAGAAGGACACAGGCAGGGCCTGTGTGTGCTGGGCCAGGTGGATGCATGGAAGTGCCCTGGGAAGTGCCCTGGGGATCTGCAGGATGGGATGCTGTGCCCTCACTTACACCAGGAAGGATGTGGGGAGCTGGCTGGGGCCATCCAGCCCAAAGGAGGATTCACTAATGAAAGGTTATCCTGGAAATCCTTTTCTTGGGCTGCTGGATGAGCACAGTAACCTGTTTCAGCTGCTTTTTGACTTACCTGACACTGCTGTGCAGCAGCTACAACTCCTGTTCTGCTCTCTGTAATTCCCACATCCCTGCTGAATGAACTAAAAGGGAGAGAATTTTGGTGAGACCCTGGCACTGCCTGCCCCATCCCTGGAAGTGTTTAAGGCTGGGTTAGATGGGGCTTGGAGCTACCTGAGGAAGGCCTTCCTGCCAGTGCTAGGATGTGTGGAATGAGAGGATCGTGAGGGTCTCTGCCAACCCAACCAGTCTGGGATTCTTTGATTCTAATTAAAAGAAATTGGTCTTGCTTACCTTCAAGTTCTAGTTTGTACTGCAAATCAAAGCAATTATCTTTCTGCACTCCTGAATTGGAGACTGGCATTTATTTATTTTGTTAGCTACAGGTTTTCCTGTGTTCTGGTGCAGATAATGGAACTGACGTGGTTTGCAGTTCAGTTGTGAGCAGGGCTGCTTCTTGGGCTGGATGTCCCAGAGGTGGCCCTGCAAGGGACTGGCTGAGGTGTGTTGTGTCAGAGACACCTCAGAAGTCAGCACAGGGCTGTGCAGGCATGAGCAGTGTGCAATACTGCTGGGATACTGCAGGGGTTGGTAATCCTGAGCCAGGGAGCACAAGTGGAGGTGTTTGAGCAGGGATGTGTGTCTGTGGTGCTTTGTTGTGAAGGCAGCTTGAGAGGGTCCTACCGTGATTCCCTTGGTTCCACTGAAAGCTGGTGCTGCACCAGCAGCTGACAGCTGCACGTGAGGGCAGGAATGAGCTTCTGGAGGGGCTGGAATTGAACAGGGAGGTAGTGGGGAGAATTTCAGTGGGTTTTGCACGGCCAAAAGTGGTATGGTCTGGACCTGTGCCGTGAGATTTGTAGGCTGTGGCTGGCAAGAGCTCACTTCTGCTGAGACCTTGTAGGTGATATCTGGCCTAAAAAACAAATGTGTAGAGCAGTCCTTATTTCCACTGATTGGGATATGAAATTGTGGGGGCAATGTGAATAAATACTCACCTAAACCAGCCATTTACCTGTGCTCTTATCGTGGTCACCAGCAGATTGCTTTTATCCCAGTTCATCCCTCACAGATCTTGGTGCTTGCTGGAGCGTCCCCTCTCCTGTCAGGCCAGTGACAGTCTGAGGCAAGGTGTGCCCTGCCCACACGGCTGTGGGGGCTGCTCCCCTAAGATGGGCACTTAAAGCTCTTCATTAGCAGTTGACTTGATGAGGAAGGCCTGGGGGGAGCCGGAGGCGATTCTCGCTGCAGGCACCCACGGGTTTGTGCCTGCTCTGACCATATCTCAGATTTGAGATGGGTAGTGCATGTTCTGGTTGGAAATGACATGTGCTATAATTCCTGTAGCAAAAAATATACTTGTGAATGTGTTCCTCAGGAAAAGTGGTGAGTTCAGATGACGACGGCTTTCAAAAATCCTTCCCCGCTATTTGTACAATGACTTCTATTTATGTGAAAGTACAGCTTCTGTGAGAACCCTAAATTCAAGAGGAGTTTGGTAAAAGGTTTTTTCAGCCAGGAGATGAATTTCTGATAATCAAAACACTTTGTTTCAGATCTGTGAAGTTCTAAATTACTTTTTTGTCCAGGTTTCCCTGGAACTACTCCATTCTCTTGGATATTACATAGTTTGGGGAAATACTTGGATGCTTTGATACACAAGCGTTTTTCAGTTGGGAACAGCCTGAGGTGTTTTTGGGAAGGGAAGCGTACTCATTCAGCAGTCATGGATTAATATAGCTCTGCCTGCATCCCTCATCTGTGCCAACCAGCCACTGCCTTCCAATTCCACAGCAGCAGGCAAGGAAAAAAAAACCATGTGAAGTGACCCACTGCAGAGTGTAACTACTGAAAGCCAAGGGAATTGGCCCCAGCTTCCCCAGTGTGATTCTTACCTGGCTGCAGAGATGCTGGGTCGTCCCTCAGGGCCCTGGTCGGTCCCACTGTATCTTAAATTTCAAGGCACTGTAATGGAATGTGATACAAGTCAAGCCAATCTTGATGCACAAGTAACACCTTCCTATGAAAGGGAATCCCTCTTTCTATTTTTAGCGTGCAGCCGTGTCACGCAAGTGTCTTTGTGATGCTTTTGTTGTGATAGATCCACTGGGCAAATATACTTCAAAACAGGCTTTTTATCTTCTGTGCCACAGGCAGCTGTTAACCTTGGTGTGCAGGAGAGGAGAGATAACTCCTGTGGGGAGAGCAGGAGGCTGTTGGTGTCTGTGTCCTTGCCAGGCTGGTGGGGTGGGTTGTTTTCCAGGATGTGAGAGTGGGGTAGGTGTGAGTCATGCCTTGCCCTTGTCATTCCCTTGTTTCCTGAGCCATGCTCACTCATCTTTCTGAGCACAGGATGTGGTTGGCTTTATTTGGAATGTTACAAGCATCCCCGTCTGAGTTAATTGACCAAGACAAATTTTGTAAAAAACCTTGACATTAATAATGAGAAATAAGAGCTGGGAGGTAAAACACACTCTCTAGACAAGCATTAGCAGTAACCCCACCCTTCCAGACTCCTCCTGAGGTACTATGGCAGAGAGCTTAGGTCAGTTAGTTTTAAAATTAACTTCTAGTCCTCAAGGCAACCTTTAAATAGAGTATTTGAGCTGTGACTATTGCATGTCTCTTTAGGCTGTATAAGGGAGAGGTGGAAGAGTGTAAACCCAGAGAAATCCATAACTGGTCTAATGGCTGATCCTGGGCAGACCCTTCATCTCAAACCCCCGGGCCCTGCCAGCTGAGCTGTGGTGCACTGACAGCAGGAGTGGGAATACTCCTCTCTTCCAAGGGAGAGTCTCAGCATGCTGTTAGGCTGCCCTTTGTAGCTCAGACCCATCAAGGCCTTGCTCTGATAATGCAATCCAAGTGGATGCTGTTCCTGCTTCTCTCACCTGGGCAGGGGTGTGCTGATGTACCTGTGCAGGAAGGCTTGGCCTTGTTTGTGTGTGGAGGGAGCTCCTGCTTTGGGTACCAAACACGCACTGAGAAGCTCCATCAGTCCACCTGAGAGGTGCAGAGTTGTTCTCTGCTCTTGGAACAGTGAGCTAAGCCCAGGAGATACACAGGTTCCTTACCTGAGATAATTTTAAGATGGAAAAATTCCTCAGATATAAAGGAAAAAAAACACAAAGTATCAGATGCTCTGAATGCCTGGGAAACAAGGTGAGGCTCCTGAAAAAACTCCTGTTTCTTGGCTGGGGCAGTGATAGGACAGTCTGAGCTGCGGGGACTCAGTGTGTCCTTTGTCAAAGCACGGCAACACTCATCTGCCTCTTGAGTCTCCAATAGGACTGTGGCTGGTGTGCTGCAAGCCTTACATCTCTCCAAGGAAGCAAAGCCATCCCCGTTCCTGCTTCCAGACCCAGATAGGAATTTGTGGTGAAAAGATACTCCTAAGGCTCTCAGGAGAGCAGCAAAAGGAACATCTTCATTTGCTTCTGAAAGCAGTCAGCAGCTGAGTGCCGGGGATGGCTGCAGCCCGCCTCCCGGCGCTGTCCTGGCTCCTGGTGGGATGCTGTGCTCCCTTGCCATCCCCCGGTGCCGTGGCTTGCAGGCGATCCATCAGCCGGCGCCTGTGCCGGAGTGGCAGGGCTGGCCCGCACCTCTGATCGATTCCGCCCAGCCCTGACACGGAATCACTCACTCGTGGCCAGCTCATTACTGCTGCCGAGCCGCCGGCCTGCAGCAGCCCCCTAATAGCCCTGCTCGGCTGCTGCCGGGGCACGCAAAAGCCTTCGGCTGTTTTATTTACATGCAGCATTTCACCGGCCCCTCCTTCCCTTGCTCGCAGCTTGCCATCTGCTCCGGAGCCTCGGAGGAGACAGGCTGCAGAGTGGGCACAAGAGCAATAGTGCCTGTGCTTTGTCTCTATGGTGACTGAGTGCTCTCCCTTGTGGAGCCTGGGGGGCTGGTCCCAGGCCTGCCCATTTTAGGCCTTCTCTGCTAAAAACCTCTCTTCATCCAGAAGATTTTGGTGGTGTGCTTGGCTTTTATTCTGGCTTTGAAGTTGATTTTTAGTTACAGCTTTTGAATCTGCTGTGTGTTTCTTGTCTTGTCACTGTGTTTGCACTCTCCAAGGGGTGGCAAAGGTTTAGGATATTCTTCCTAGACAGCAGCTTTAAAATGGAATTTATTATTTATAAATTAGGGGATGGATGAGGTCTGGAGTTGAGTTCCTGTGAGTCTATTAGCTGGGCAGGTTGTGCCCTGTGTCACTGCGAAGATGCTTTCCTCTATATCAGCAGCAAAGTCTTAGACTTGACTCCTGACCTTGGTCATGAGCCATTAATGATCTCTGAGGGAAGAAATGCACTGACACATGCACTTTGGGGGATATTTGGTACATCTGCTAGCATGCCATTGATTTCCATGAGCAAACTCACAAGGACGGGTTTCTTTTTAAATAGCTTTTACTTAAACTGGAGTCCGAATCTTAAACAGGAGATCCTCTGATTTTTGTAAGAAACAACTTTGCCCTGGGGAGGAATGACATGGAGGGTGGCAAGAAATGTGTGTCTGTGCAGCAGGGCTGGAGAAGGGGCTGGACCTGTGGGTTGTGGGGCACTATCAGGGACCTCTCCTCTTCCTGCTCATGCAGTCTCTTACAAGGCAATGTCACAGGCCACGGCAGCTGCAGCAGAAAAGCCAGACAGAGCAGCATGGGTGTGTTTGCTGCCTTGCTGGCTGTTGTGGTAGTTGTGATGCTCATTTATGGTATGGGAACCCAAATCTCCAGCACTGCTGTGGCACAGAACCGAGGTTCAACCCTGCCCTCAGACTGCCTACATGAGCACTGAGGGTCAGACCAATGTATCTGCCATGGCTGCCAAATAAAGCGAGGTTTTTGTGACTTAACTAGTTCACTAAACTACTTCAAGTGATTATGATGTTTCTTTCCTCATTAGGGAAAAATCTTTAAATACATGAGACTATTCTTGGATGTTTGGGGAGGAACCAACAGTGCTGTAGCGTGAGTTGTGTTAAAGGTATCTTTATCTGGAATGAAGACAGGAAGGCTTGCTCCAGGAAGCTTATGGTCAAGGAATGCTTTCTAATCTTGTGTTTAGAACCACTATCTTAGGGCCTCTGTTTATTTTTGGTGGTGAGAAAGAAATGGGTGGGTTAATTGCCTGATTTCAGAGTGCTGTGGTTTAATCCCAGCCAGCAAGCAACCAGTGCAAGCAGTGTTTTGAGTACTGAGGTTCCCTGGCCAATGGTTTAGTGCCAGGGAGGGAGAGACCCTTTGCCCAGATCTTGAGCTTGGTGGGGATTAGAAATTGGAGAAGGCTGGCAGCTAAAAGCTTTCCTTTTTGTCAGGGTCTTTGGTCAAGCAGCTGGCAGGGTCTGGGATCTTCATAAAGGATCGGGAGCAGATTTCTCCCTTATGGTGGGGGACAGCCCTTGCCGTGAGCATGACCATGGACATGAGGTAGCTGACTGGTGAAATGAGGTTTTCATGCCCCTGCCTTTCCATGTGGGGGTAGATACCATGCTCCTGGGAAAGCTGGCTCTCTTGGAGTGTCAGACAGTGCTGCCAGCCTCTGGGCATTGCTGCTTGTCTGCTCCAAACACCAGGCTGCTGCACGTGCAGAGGCCGTGCTCGCCCAGCCCTCTCTGCAGACCCTTGGAGCTGTGAGTGCTCCTGCCAAGGGAGAGGCTGCAGTGGGAAGCTGTACTGTGTTAGTTCTACAGGATTACAGAGAGGATTATGGAGGGGAGACTGCTGGAATCACAGGAGCACTTCAGTCAGCATTTGTGCTTCCTGCCAGGGCAGTCATTGAGGAATGAGGCGGTCACAGGAGATGTGGCTGAACACGGTGCCCTGAACCTGCCTTGGACCTCTTTCCTTACCTGTCTGCCCTGCCCTGAAGGACTCTCTCTCTCACATCAGTTGCTAATGAAGGAGAGTTTTGTGTTTCAGAGTAAGATTTGTAGGCCTCTGTTTCCCCTCTTGCTTTCAAGAGCTGGATATATGGTTTCACAGGCAAGGACTTTGTGCTGGCTTCTTTTGTGTACAAATGTAGCTCCAGAGACTTGGAGGACAAAGGCAGCCTGCAGTGGCTTTGCAAACCAACCTCTGTGCAGCAAAGACTATCTGCAGTGCAACCAAAGCTGTTTATTGTGTTTCTTTCCAAAAAGTTTCCCCCGTCCAATTTTGAATTAGACAGCAGATTAATTTTCTTTTATGTGAGAGAGTTGGAGCTTCTCTGTGGGGTGAAGTAAAAATAGATCCTTTTGACCTGTTGCATCTTGCATAATTTCTTGGAATTTGTTCCCCTTGGAAAGGTTGTTAGGAAAATAAAACACCCCTCCTTGGCTGGCTGAATGGCATGAAGGTGGAAGGGCTGGGCTGGATGGAGAGAAGGCCAGCCTGACAAATCCCACTGCTTCCCTGGGGAGCAGCTGAAGGTTGGCATGTTCTGGGAATGCCAACAATCTCCTTAGTTAGGAGCAATGGGTGGAGGAGGTTGGAATATCTATATCTGTATATATTTTACCTTTTTATTCCAATCAGAAATTAAACCAGGTTATTAGGCTTCTAATCTTCATGGTGCCAACAGCTGGATTGGTCCATCCTTACCTGCAGGCTTGGGCACTGGATCAAGCACAGATAACACAGCACTGCTCTTCGTCAGATGGAGGCTGGGGAGGTCCCTGCAGTCCTGGGAGCACAGGGTGATCCATGACATCAGGGACTGAGCAGCTGCCTCGTCCTTCTCCTCCTCAGCCAGACCTCAGCTCCCTCCGCTGCAGTAATCCAGTTGCAATCAATCTGGCACTTTCAAATATTTATGAATCATTGATGGATTTTTTTTTGAAGTTTGAAGTTGTAGCTTTCATGGAATTTGGTTTGATTAGCTGGAGAGTCAATATTTTCACTGCGTCGTGGCTGAGCAGCATTAATTCCTGCCCAGGCAGCAGCAATAACAGCACTGCAGTGCTAATGGCTCTCTGCCTGTCCTGGCTGGTGTTTAGGTAGTCTGGGATGAGCTTGGAGCATGTGGAGGAGCCTCAGAGAGGTGATAATAAAGCAGTACAGCTCATGGTGAAAATTGGCAGAGGCAGGTAAAGAAAAGGTCTCCAGCAATGTTTGGGAGTCTGCAGGGTGAGGTATTGAGGCTGCCTTTCTTCATAAGTCATCTGTTCCAACACATCCAAACAAGGTGGATTGCTTTGTACCACAGCTCCCATTAACTTGTCGTAAAAGTATAAGGCACCTTCAGCAGAGTGAATCAGAACCTCATGGGACCAGACCTTTATTCTTTTTAGCTGATGCAAATAGGAATTTGATAGGTGAGCCAAGTTTTCCTTGTCTTTACAGATGAGGGAGTGAAGCCATGGGGGAATTGTTTGAGCTCAGCAGAGGCACAGACACCATATCATTCTGTCACTTCATGCCATGATAGTCATTGCTTGCACTGGAGAGCCCACCTCTCCCTTCTATGTCTCTAATACCTGTCCTGTTCCAAATAACCTGTGCCAGTCCTGTTCCAAAGAAACCCAACAACTCCCATGCTAATTTGATGTGGCTGAACAGGCTGAGAATTGATAAGCTCTTCACTATTAGCGTGGGCTGCAGACAGAGCTTCCTGTGCTCTGAGGATGTTTGAGGTATTTGAGTTGTGCATGACAGTGAATGTGTCTGCATCTGTCAGGGTCTGGATATTTCAGTGTCATCCCAGGGGTTAAGTGCCTGCAGTGGAAAGTCATGTTCTAGGATATTTCCTTTAAATCCGTGTCATGATGTGTTTCTGTCACACCAGGTAGCACAAAGAAACCCAGTGGTTTGAGGGAGGAAATGTCTGATAACCTGTGCTCCCTGGGCAGCAACAGCTCGGCAGAGGCTGAGGAGGTTCTGCTGCACATGGATGGGATCAGCCCTCGGGATCCTGTGGCACTCTGTGCTGTTCCATGCTGACTCCATCCTGGGAAGCAGCCTTGCCTCTGCTGCTGAGGCCACAGGGACATGAGGGCCAAGGGCTTGGGTCACATTTCTCCCGGATCACTGGATCAGGACCTGGGAAGCAGCTGAGCAGCCCGGTGTGGAAATGGGATTGCAGAGCACTCAGGGTGCAGAGCACATTTCAGAGCTCCTTACACACTGCATGGCTGTCAGATTGCTGTGGTCTTGCTGAGAGGTGGCAAAAGGCATGAATAGCTGTGGCTGCACCACTGTTCTCAGGCGGGAATGAGCTGACAGGCTGGTGTTAATAGTGTGCATCACAGGTGCTCTGATGTGGAGCTTAATGGCAGCAAGGGATGTGAGGAGGCTCGGAACTGAACTGACTGTGCCAGTGGCATACTAACCCTGCCTTCCAGTGCTCAGGGACAGTTTTGAGGTGAATTTACAGAGTCTGTACCTTCCATTCGGTTCCCAGCTGATCTTGTATAAATTGTAGGGCACCCTTGTGGTGTTGGCATCTGTGAGAATGACAGGAGCAAGGATCCTGCTTTAAACTTCACAGGCTTTTTGGCAGTGCTAATGATGCCCAGTCTCTTCCAGAGGAGAAAATGCAATGGCAGGTGCCTCACAAGCCTGTGCCAAGGTTGTCAGTGCTGTGAGCCTTCAGTCTGAAGGAGAGTGTACAGATGTGTACATGCGTAGCCCATCCTTCAGGAGAGAAACCACAGTAAGTACCATGGGACAGATGGCAGAGCCTCACAGATTGATGCTGATCCTATGGGTGCTAATGCCTTGCCTTTACAGCTTGATCTTGTTGCTGTCTTTTGTAGCGGGTAATAAATATAAGCCACTTCATCCGCTTTGTCTCTTCTTTGGACCTTTCTTTACATTTGGTCAAGTTTCTGATGCATGGATTGTCTTGACCCTCATCAGGAAAACACCTGCCTTGAGATGACCCCGAGTCTCACTATAATTTCTGCTGCCATGCTTTATTTCAGACTTCATTTTGGAGGGATAAGACTGTATTCAGTCATGCTCACAGGGTGCTAAAAGCCTGTGCTCTGGGTGATGCTCCAGTGGAGAGGGTTTTGCCAGCTGACTGGGTACTTCTGAACCTGAAGTGCCTTCCCTGACCTCATTCTCCTGCATTCATTTCAAGTGTTTGCTTCCCATTCTGGGTTCTTGGAGTGCATGGCAAAATGTGTCTCTGGGTGATATATGTGTGGGGAGCGTGGTGTGAGGATTCCCTCCATTACATGGGAGGGAAGCTGTGGGGGGCAATGCCATGAGTCCTCTGCCAGAGCTGTGGGATCATATTCCCATTAGTCACCTCCACAGGAGCCAGATCAATCCCCTGCTACTCTGCACTCTTCCCTGCAATTGCTGCCAAACGAAGAGAAATGTCACTTACTTGGAAACTTATTCTGGCAGTGAATGAACTTACCTGGAAGTAAGGGTTCAGGGTTCCCAGGGCTGCAAGGTCCATTTCCCCACCAGCTCACACTGAGATAAACCAAACGTGCAGCCAAAGGGAAAGCCTAAGTGGAGAATGGCTGTGTCTCTTCCCCTGGGGCTAAAAATGTAGCTCATTGCAGGGGCTTGGCCATGGTTTTCCATAAAAACACCACATCTGGAAATGCCAGCTCACTATTCTTGAGGGGCAGTTGTGCTTTGCTTCCTTCCAGTGGCAACCCCAGCTGGAGATGGGCAGTTCTTGACTTTCAGAGTCTTTGGATTAAAATGGTGTGAACAGTCAAAGGGAAAGAGAAAGGACACTTGCCAGCAGAATTGGGTGCAGCTGCTTATAGGGAGGCTTGAGCAGGCAGTTGGGAGAACCTGATGAAACTTGTATGGCATCATGCACAGCGGTGGATGCAGCCTGTGCTTGGCTGTCATGATTAGCATGATGTGCTGCTGGCACAGCACTGCCTTCCCTGCTGAAAGCAGCTCTCACTAGAGGCACTCACTGGTGCCAGTTGCAAGGAGGTGACAGTGATGCAGGAGATAAAGAGCAGCCTGGGAGGGGGAATGCCTGTTTTCTGATCCTGTTCTGGGCCTTTGAGCTTGATACTGATTCTGTTTGCAGGCTGCTAGGGAAGGGATCCCTGATGCCTGCCTAATGCAACATGCCTTGAACCCTGCTTGGTACTGTCATAGGGTTAAGAGCAAGAGGCCCCAGTTCCTCACAGCATCAGTAACCCTTGATACACAAGAGTAGTGAAGCAAGACCCTGAAAACTTGTTCTTTCTACTTGGACACTTGTTCTTGGACAGCTGATTATTCATGCTGCAGAGAAAAACCTGGCCCTTGTATCTGCCCTGGAAAAAAAAAAAGGATGATTTCTTGAGATACCAACATTTTCTAATCCTTCAGTTCTTCCCATTCTTCCCACCTCCATGCTACCTGTGAATTTAATGAGTTTCCTTTTTGCTCCTTCATCCAGCTCAGTAGCAAAAGCTCTGAAGAAGGCAGGTGTGTGACGGGCTCCTACAAAATCCTGTTTGTCAATATGCTCTGCCTTTGTAGCAGAGGAGAGTGCTGATATCTGCTCTTTACACATGGCTCTCTGAGCAGTTCTGTGCCTGCCCTGTCAGTGTTTCTCTTAAGACCCCATTCCCCTGGCTGATGGGAGTGGCAGCCTGGGCACTGTCAGGAGCCTTGCTGGAGTGGAGGTGTCTGACGGGGAGTGCTGTGCCCAAAGCCTGTTAGGCTTTTGGAGGAGGGAGATAGATGGGAGTGATGTGTGATTTGCTCTTGACAAATCCATATTGGCTGCAACTCATCTCCTTGTTATTGCATTGATTTTTGGAGGGCTTGGAATTGGGAGTTTGAGGAAACAGGGCAGTGTGTGTCAAAGTACCAGAGCTTCCTCTCTGCAGTACTGTGTTGTGTTGTTGGCCACTGCTCTTGAAGTGTCACTTGCTCCTGTACCCCAGATGGCTTTTTACTCCTCAGCACCCCTGTGGTGAGGGGGTGGGTGGTTGTCTGTGTCTCCCCTGGTGGTGTTTTGTCACACCCTAGTAACTTGATGGAACGGTGGCCATGGCTGTGGCCCTGCCCCAAGCTTCGGGGGACTTGCTTTTCTTTCTTCCTTTGGAAGAGTGGTCTGGGATTCAGTCTCCTCTTGCTCACAGCATGCCTGGTTGTCTGCCTGGGAGCACCAACAGTGTTCAACCCCCAGATCCTCCCACCTACAGCATCCCTTGGAGTGCTGACCAGCTGTGCCAAGTGGAAAGTGAACTTGTTTGAGCTGCTGTAGCAGCAGTTCCTTTCTCCTGTGTTAAGGATGCTGCTTTTCCCCCTCCCTCATGAAGAGGCTTGGCTATGGAAAGGCAGGATGAGGCATGATTTCCTTCATCCCTTTTGTCTGAGTTCCCATCAAAGCCATTACAGTACCAGACAGTGACTCCTGACAATGCCAGCAAAAATGGCAGCACCAATTCCTGTCCATTTGGAGGAAAGTGTGGCTAGTCTTTACTCACTCTTCTGTGGCTGCTGTGGGATCATGTGTGATGCTGGGTGAGATTCCCATGGGAGGGATCTGCTGAAGGCCTGAGGGGCTGAACCTAAAGCCTGTTGCTGGCTCAGGACTGTTGTAGGGAGGGGCTGGGGCCGCTCGTAGGTGATACAGCCGATGGGTGTGACCCGGTGGTGGCTGTGCTCTACCAATCCTGGCCTCCCCAGGTCACAAAGCAGCAGAGGGATGCACAAAGCTGGCTAACAAAGCTTGGTATGAGGGTGTTGACAGCAGGAGGAGTGCTGGCAGGCAGTGGGGCCCATCTCTGATAGCTGGAAGTGACTAGGTCCAGGAGCATGTGGGCAGCAGGGCAGAGAAGGTCATTCCTCTGTTCTTTAGTGTCTCAGAAATGCAGCTGAATCTGGGGCAAAACATCTGGGCTGTGCTTGCTTTGTTTATGCTTTTTCCTACCCATATCTCTGATCAGAAGCAACTTGTGCACTTGAGTAGAAGTGTAAGATATGTGTTCACACAGGTAGCCCCAGTGGTTCAGATTCCCCTAGGGATGGCTGAGGTGACCTGGTAGACTTGCCCTGCAATGGTGCTCAGAAGAAATGTCAGCAGCCTCAGGGTCACTGAAGCCTCCTGCTGTCCCCTGTGGGATCAGTTTGTGGGCTGAGTGCCTGGGGTTGCTTGGCTGACACACTCTTGGCTTCCCTCTCCTCCTTAGCCACTGGAGAATGAGCAGAAATTCTGCAGCTACCAGCCACCAGGGAAGGAAAGCACTGGAATACTTAAAAAGCAATTAATGCTTGCCACCACACATCTAGCAGTGCATTGCTCTTTCCAGTCGTATTCCCTGCCTCTGGCCCCCTCACCACCTGCTGCATTTTGTGGGTTTTCTTTTATCAGTTGCTTTTCATTTTCACTTGAGCTGTCAGTGAGAGCTGAAGTTCAGATTAAGTTGCAGCTGAGATGTGCTTTGCTGGGGATTATGGAGCTGCCTGTGTGTGTAGCTGCCAGGTAGGGCAGGAAAAACAAAGCTTTATAGCAGGCTCTGAGCAGACAGAAGCCTCTGCTTTCCAGGGCTGAAAATTGTGCTTCCAGGCTCCAGTCTGCAGTGGTGAAACCAGTACCAGTTCCTTTATGGAACTGGTTGATTTGGTTTGAATAGGACAATTGGTCTGTGCTGACCTCCTTGGTGAACTGAAGCCTCTGGGCTAGCCCAGGGAACTGCCAGCACTGGTGGAGGCTCAGGCAGCACCTGGAGAAGAGCAAAGTCTGCTCCCACTGATGTATTTTGGTCTGATGCAGGTTCTAGGTGTAGTAGAGAGAAAAAAATGAAGCTTTGACATATCTCTCAGCTTTTTGTTTTGTTTTTGTTTTTGTGAGTTCAATTTCTGTAATTGCTTCTTCCAGGAAGCTCCCTAGCCGTGTCTGTTGGGAAGATGAGGCGTCACCTGAGGCATAAAATGCAACTACCATGATCTAGGAGGGCCAGAACGGGCCAGAGCCATCCAAGAGAGAAGGGTGGCTTGGACACCAGCACATGGACTTGTAGTGCTGGTCTGAATTCATGGACTGTACTGAGTTAAAATAGCCAACACTGGGTGGCTGTTTTTTTTCAAAATGTTAAAAATATCCCAGATTCTTCATAAATCCAAGGGATGCAACCACAGTTGCCTAGCACAAGTGTGGATGACTGTCCTCCCTCACAGCCCTGGTGGGAGCTGCAATACTTGTGCTGAGTTATATTTTAAGGACCCTTACAGAGCAAATTGCCTGAATCTTTATTTTGGCATCTGGGCTGACCCAGGGTGAGATGCAGAGCAGTGGTTCAGGGTGCCCTGCTCCTGCTGGTGACAGGGGAGTGAACTGACCTCATTCATAGAGCACAAACTCCCCTCCGTGAACTTGCGTGTGGCTGGTGCTACATCTTTGGAGCAGATATCCTTGTTTCCCAAAGAGTCCTACAGAGTTGTGAGAGTTTTGCCATCCCAGGGTGGCAGGCCCAGCTCTCAGGTTGCTGGCATCCCACTTTGCCCATCTCTAGGGCTCACTGAGCTGCAGAGCTGTTGTGCCACAGCTCTGGTGTTTACGTTGCTACTGTATGACAGGAGCACAGCGATGCTCTGCCCCTCATTTATGGTGTGTCATTGTTGCCAGGTGCCACTGGCATCCCCTCCCTCTGAGACCTGGATGATGGAAGCCTGATTTCCATCCTGCCACCTGCAGGCCTTTCTTTCCTTTCTACTCTCATTTCCCTGAGTCTCTCCAGGAGAAATTCCCCAAGGAAGCCTGCTATTACTGGAAGGACTGCCATTTGCAGAGCTCTAATCTCCCACCTGCCCTGTTCTGAGCTCCCAGTGTCACAGGCATAGCCTTGCTTGCTGGGATTCACTTGGCAGGAGTGCTGCACAGCTTAGCAGTGGCCAAGGTGATCTCTAACAGCATCTGTGTGTTGTCGAGATAGCACTTATCTGTTGGGAGAGAGTGAAGGAGCAAGCAGGCCTGACCTCAGAGCACAAATGAGACTAAAACGTCATACCTGAATCTCTCAGATGATCTCTCAGATCTCCTTCCACCTACAGAAACATGCAAAACCCCAGTAAATATGATAGCCAGCTGCTGAAAGATGACTGTGCTAGTGGGGAGCAGTGTGAGGTGGTGCGGTGCTTGCAGCACAAAGGATGGGTGGTGATGAGCCACTGTCACAACATTTGGCAGCCAGTGTGGGCTGTAAAGTCTGAGCCCCTCAGCGGGTGCCTGCTGCCATCCCAGTGGCTCACAGCCATCTGCTGGGACTGCTCTCACCTCCTGCTGGAGGCATGAGCCTGTTTCCTGCTTGGAGCCTTTGCAGAACAGCTGCATCCTTCCCTTGGAAGGGTTTAGAAAGCTGGAGGCCCGAATTTCATGTAAGCCTTCATGTCAACAGCATGGGCACATGTCCACGTGCTGGAGATGCAGCAGATGCTTCCTGCCCGCCTTGGCTGTGTGCTCCCTCTTGGAAGGGGTTGGGGTGCTACAAGTCCTGAGGGTTCATGTCCAGTCTGAAATTCCTCAAGCAAGGCACAACAGTGAAAGTTTGTTTAAAATTCTCTACTATCTAATCTCCCCAGATGCTGGTGAGATAACAATGTTTTTTGCGGGGTTACTCAGCAACGAAAAAATATTTGGGTCAAGTTGAGCTGTTTACATTCATCTTGGTTTATCCATCTTGTAGGGAACGAAACAAGTTTCTTGTTAAGTTTTTCCCTCTTCATTTTATTTTTATCTTGGTGCTTTGTATAAAAAGTATTCCATGTGAATCATGGATATTATGATTCCAGTCATGATGAAGGCCTTGTGACATCTCTCTGCTGTGGTGGTGGTACACGAGGGATGAGTAAGCTGTGCTCAGTGCAGTGAGACCCAGCCTGCTGTGCATCTCCTGCATTTCCTTGGCCTTCTGGTTTTGAATGGAGAAGCCCCAGATCATGAACCTGTGTTGGAAATAGAAGTGCATTTATCTCCTGTCTGCTAATGAGGTGCCCAGCACCCCGGGGTTTCGCACGTGGTTCTCCAGTCTGTCTGAGAAAATGCTCTTGAGGGACCAGACCTGTTCTTTACACTCATATTATGTTTTCATGGGCTCTTCACTTTCTGATTCAAAGTGAAGGTTCAAATAACAAAATGTCTTTCAGAAGTCAGTTTCTGATTTTAGTGTGATCACAAAGTCCTGAAAAAGAGACTTACCAAAGGATTGCTTGTGCTGGGCCTGGTCTTATGCAAGGCTTAGTTTTCCATGGGGATCCTAAAAACCATAATTTGACTGAAGATTGTCCCATAGCTTTAGAAGAAATATCCTATGCCAGTTTCAATGTATTGGTTTCTCTGATTTGTGCTCTGTGTCCTGGGGCTCTGTTGGTCTCCATTGAATTAAAGTGAGGAAGCTGTAAAACTATAAATTAAACCATCACTGAAGGAGCTCATCCTGTCTGTGAGCCCTCTGTGCTTTCCAGCCTGCTTGGGAAGCTGTCCCTCCCTTTGAGCCTCCTTGGAAGTGCTGCCATTGAAAAGGATGGAGAAAAACTTCCAAAAACTAAGCTGGGGACAGATGATGCTGCACCAACTCCAAGGAAGTGCCAGGCCTGGCTGAATAATCTGGGAGTGTTATATGTCATTTAGGCCAAGGGTATTTTCCTGACACCCAGGGGCCTGCCTATGCACAGAGCTGCAGGTGTTCCACAGGGTTCTGGGTAAGGGGTGGATGGCTGCTTCCAGGAATGCCTGGGACTGCCGTGGGAGGTAAGTGTGTCACATGCACATAAATGGGAAGTAGGTCAGCAGTGGGGAGCAGGTCTTTGTGTGGGCATTAATATGTTTGTGTGACTGAGGGAATGAAAAAAACAAACAACCCTACCAGAACTGTGTTTTATCCTTTCCTTCCCAGTGTGTGCTGTGAAGGGAAGAAGAGGTCTTCGGGGACAGCAGGACAGATCCTTCTCTGGAGCAATTCTTTGTAGCTCTGTTGATTTAGTTGGCATTTCACTGATTAATACTAGTTGAGAATCCAGGCTGGAGTGTTTTGTATGCTTGTAAATAATTGAACGCCATGTGAATACAATGATGTAAGGGAGGATGGGAATAAAGCAGAGACACTGAGAAATTTCAGATTTTTTGCGACGAGGCTTTTATGTGGAAACACATTGGCATCTTGGCTGTGAGGCACTATGGTCGAGTGTGAGGGTTTTTTCATCGTAATTATAAGGACTAGAGCTGGAGAGCTGTTGAAAATGTGAAAAATGGCAAGCACTTGTCAGATGGGGAGAGGGAGGCTGCTGCCAGCTGTTTCCCCCTCCCTCTGCCTGACTAGGTTTGATAAATATGCATTATTTTTTAATACTAAAAATGAGTCCTAGTTCTGGCAAGGTGCTAAGTTGAGAAACCTAGAGATGAAAGCCCTCGTTATCCAGGGCGAAGCAGCAACAACACAAACCTCCCGTGTGTGCTGAGGGACCAAGTTAATGCACATCTGCTTCGGTGGAGGCCAAGAGATGTTACTTGTGGTGAGGGTGTTTTGTGGTGTGGGCTACAGGCTCCTTTTACACATGGCTGCCAAATCCCTGCCCATAAAAATGTCTTTTGACAGCTGGGGTTGGTGGGAGCTGATGCTGACCTGTCCCTCCTCTGGTCTGGGAGCAGTTCCCAAATTCATGCCTCTCCTGTTTGCCCACATAACATGGCTGTGACAACCTCAGCCCCTGCTCCCAGGGAGATGTGAGGTTAGGAAATCAATTGATGTGTTTAAACCCGTCTGCATGTGTGATTTAGGGATGAGACACAGCCAAGGCAGTGGCCTGGGAGCTGGTGGCTGCCCTTGGCTGTGATGCAGGCACTCCAGGGAGCCTGGATGGAGCCTGCTGATATGCAGATGTGTGCTTCAAGGCCTGGAGGCTTCCCAGGAGCTCCCTGGGGAGGAGGTGAAGCTGTGAGGACTGGAAGGGGGCCTGCAGATTTCTAGAGCTATGGGCACTGCATGATCTGGTCACCCAGCAAAGAGGGGTGGCATCTGCCTTGGATCTCCTCACAAACCGGGGAGGGGAGAATGTGGGTATTTGGAGAGAGTTAATCTTTCTAAAGATTAATGACAGAGTTCCAGAAAGACTTGGGTTTGGTTAGAGCCTCTGGGCTTGTCTTTTGGCCCATCACAGAGTAGAAATTATTGTCCCTGATTTCTTGTTCCCTCCTGTGCTGGGGCAGCTGTGCAGCAGCACAGGGCAGGAGCTGGCTCTGCCTGCTTGCAGGACCTGCTGCTGCCATTTCATGTCTCACCCTGCTTGAGCTGTTGGTGAATTTCTGTGCTCTCTCTCTTGGGGAGGCTTTATATTCTTCTTTTCTTTGTCACTGTCTGAAACTAGAAATAAAAGTCAGCTGGGAACGAATGAGGGGTTTGTGCTGGGTGTGAGGCCATGTAAGGTGACAGATGCCCTTCATTTCTTGGACGATGGACACAGCTCAATGCCATAAGCCATTTTTATCCAGAGCTTGGAATTTTCTCAATGTAGTATTTATCAGTTACCTATTCACTACATTGCAAATCCCTTTTCTGCTGCAAGCTCTCTGCTCTGCTGGTCTCTGGGTTGGGACAGCCTGCACAGACTGTGGGGGCCCCCCCTGCTGCCTCCAGCCCTTGCCCAGTAGGCACCATGTGGGAATGGAGTAGCACAGAGTGGTGCAGTCAAGATTAAGATGTGCTCAGTGACAGATCCTGAAATCCCATGGATGGTTGCCCTTGGGAGAGTGGTGCAGCAGGAGATGAAGGAGCAGAAGGGATGGTGCTCTGAGGACAGACTGCAGAGCCCAGGTGAAATCCCAGGTGGGATCCACAGTACTGCTGGGGTCAGGAGCTTTGCCTGTGTCCCGAGGGGAGGTGAGTCTCTGCACTGCTCTCTGTGTAGAACCAGCAGTCCTGTCCCAGGCAGGTAGCAGGAGGGCGAGATTTAGGGGCTGCAGAGGTGGCCAGACCTGGAGCCTGTCAGAACATTCACTACAGGGGTAAAAACAGAGCCTGTGGGGAAATGTCAATAGCAATTGTTAGAGAACAGGGTGCTGGGAAAGAAATCAACCCTTGCCCCTGACTCATTCTAAAACACATGTTAAGAGTTACCCAGACAACCTTAATACCTTCAGCAGTGGGACCTTGAGAACCACCTGGAGAGCAAAGGACTTGCAGACAGTCTGAGCTGCTGGCCACTAGCAGTACCCACAGAGTAACATGCTGTATCTCTCACCTTGACTTTGCTCTGTTGCTGTCATCTGAGACTAAAGTGGCATCAGGTTCAGCTCAGAGACTTATTGCTGCTTGGGGGGTTCTGGTGAGCCATTGATGCAGCATTGAAATATTTATTTCATAAGAATCCACCAGGAAAACTAAATTTCCAAACAAGCCAGCCCTGTGGGGATACTCTTGAAAGGACACCGAAGCAAATGTTGAGCTCCCTGAAAAGCAATTTTTTTTTAATGGTATTGGGAACTAGGGTGCAAAGCTGCCTGTGGCAGGAGTGCCTACCTTTCTCTGGAAGGTTAGAGTGAGTCCATGGGCCAGGGGGTTCCTATCTAATTTAAATATATGAAAGTGGAACTGGGTAACTAAATCATCCTCATGACGCTCCTTATACAGCAAAGACCCGATTTCTTTCTAGGGACCAGAGTGAAACCCCAGTGGGAATTCTGTGCCTGAAACATCAATGCTAGGGCATTGCCTTGGAAGGAAGGAAAACAGCAGTAAAATGCTAAAATGGCAAGAGAAGCATTGTTTTTTCAAACCCTCCTTTGTAACTGGTGTTTAATTTGTCTCAGGCTTCCAAGGTCTGCCCTGCTCCAGGGAATGTCAGGCTCACTCACTGGCCAGGGCTGGGGACAAGAACCTGGTGTGTGTGTCCTGTTTGTGTCCTGTCTGTGATTCCATCGATGAGAAGCTCTTAGGAGTCCCTGGACCCGCCCCACACCATTGTCCTCACAGGGGAGGGACAGGGCTGCCTCCACGTAGTTTGCTTACATTAAAGCAGGAGTCAGACTCGAGGGGATGCTCTGGGCTGGTTGATGGAAGGGCTGTGGATATCCAGAAGGGTCTGTCCTTGTGGTCCTGCCTATCTCCCAGGTGTTGGCAACCCCTTAACCACAGCTTGCTTACTGCTGAAATGTGGTGGAAAAGGTTAGGGGCTGGAGGAAGGCAAAGCTTTTTTACTGAAATAGGTCAAAAATGCTCAAGTGGTGACGTTTTCATGCCTGCATGTTGCAGGGGCACTTGTAAGAGTACTATTTAAATTTTAAAAAGTGAGATTCCTAATCTATTATTCATTCAGGAAACATAATTTCAGTGTAAAATAAAATATTTTTTCTTTTCCACCTCATTCTTAATATACTCTCTTTCTCTGTGCCCCACCTCCCTCCACCCTGCAGTGCTCCAGGGAACAGTATGTATGAAATTATTTTGTAAAATCCAATAAAAATTTTAATCAGGTCAACATCATTACAGGAAAGGAAAGTGATGGAGCTTTCCTCATCCATAAAAGAAAGCATGTAGAGGGAAAAATGCAATGTAAACATGCAGTTGTAGAAAGAGGAGCACAGAGCTTCACACCTGGACACCACGCAGTGCCTTCTCCTCCTGTCTCCATAGAGCACAGTCTCACTTTCAGCCAAATGCATGCACACATTTCTCATCCCCTTCCACACACACCAAATATAGCCCAAAGCAGGGAATCAAGGCATATTCTGAGTTGGAAGGGACTCACAAGGATCCTCAAAGTCCAGCTCCCGGCCCTGCACACACACCCCAGCAATCCCACCCTGTGCCTCAGAGTGCTGTCCAAACTCTCCTGGAGCTCTGGCAGCCTCGGGGCTGTACCCATTCCCTGGGGAGCCTGGGCAGTGCCCAGCACCCTCTGGGTGAGGAACCTTTTCCTGGTATCCAGCCTGAGCCTCCCTTGACACAGCTCCAGCTGTTTCCTCAGGTTCCGTCACTGCTCACAGAGAGCAGGGATCAGTGCCTGCCCCTTGTGAGGATGCTGCAGACCCCAGTGAGGTGTCTGTCCCCTCAGCTTTCTCCAGGCTGAACAAACCAAGCGACCTTAGCCACTCCATTCACAGCTTCCCCCTCTAGACCCTCCTCCACCTTTGCAGCCCTCCTTTGGACACTTTCAAATAGCCTTATGGAGGCAAAAGTCCTTGGCCAGTGCCCTTTAGGAGAACACCCACCCCTACCTGGAGGTCTTTACAGACCCTGTGGCCTGTGTGTCCCAATACTGTCTATAAACCATGGTTGGTAAAGCAGAGGGACCAGACAATTCTGTGGCAACTCCTCTTTTTAATCCCTGTCTCTCCAATTACCATGGAGGGGAATAAAAAGCCCTGGTAGCACACGGTCATGCTCTGAGGATTTGCATAGTGTATTAAGGCTTGCTAAGATCTCCTTATCCTGACATTTACAGAAACTGCAGCTGCTGAGGCTCCTCTCCATTTTCCCTCTTTCAGATTAAATCTGAACTTCTAAATCTGCCAGGAGGGAGCAAAGGGAGGGATTGGGAATAAAACTGCCTCGCCTTGACCTGGGTTTGTTACCGCTGTCCGAAGTGTGGAGCTGGGCCAGGTGCTAAGAGCGATGGATGTCCTTGCAGGTCAGGACCCCTGAGGGAGAGGAGAGACATACCAAGCCCTAAAAGTAATAAACTGTTGACTTTGAGGGATTTGCAAAAGCCTCCAGGAATGAGTGCCTTGGAATCATATATTTTTGCCATTGGATTCCTTTAGAGAGTGCAGGAGAGGCTGGCTACCTCCAGCACCCTTCCCACTGAGGGCAGGGTGGTGGTTGTGGATGAGAATGGAGCTCTGGAGATGAGCACCATCTTCTGAGGAGCCCACCTATGGAGTGGACAATGTGATTCCTGAGACCAACACAGCTCCTGGTAGAGATGCCCATCTCTGCCCTCCTGGGACTTCCCCATGCTGTACTGCTTTCCTCAGGGAACCTGGGACCAATGAAATAACCATGGACCCTTGTGCTTTTCTGATTCTGAGAGACTTAGGATTGTCCTGGAGGACTAGGGATGATTTTTGCAGTTCAGAGAAGCAGAGATGGGAGTTTTTGCTCTTGGGAATGAGGTGCCTGGTGTTTTCAAGCTGGAGACAGTTGAAGAGTGGTGGTTGGGTTTCCTGGGAAGGTGACATCAGCAGAAGCACGTGCAGGGACTGGCAGGGCCATGAGATACCCTACAAAGGGTGGAGGAATTCCACCCTGGTGGAAAGTGGAGGTGTCTGTGGGGCCTGTTCCCAGCAATGGTGAATCACTGAGGCTTGTTTGGTGCCAGCACTGACTGGCATCAGGCTTGGAGCATGGAATGTCCAAACCAGGCTGGACAGGTCTTGGAGCCACCTGCTCTAATGGACGGTGTCCCTGCTCTAGGAATGAGATGGTGGTTAAGGTCCTTTCTAACCCAAACCAGTCTGTGATTTGTGAGTTGCAGTTCATCACCTCAGCTGTCCCCTCTGTGCAGTGGTGTCCCCCTGCATGCTGCTGTCCCGTGTGCCTTGTGGGGACAGGTGGTTGAGGCCATGAGCTGGAGCCTCCACTCTGCTGGCAGATGGGCTAAAATAGGAGTCAAAACATTCAGTGCTTTGGAAAGAAAAATAAACTCCCAGGCAAGTGCCAACTGCAGCAGCCATTTTGGCAGAGCAGCGTGGTGCAGGGGGATGGGGTGACAGCCTCAGGACCCTTGGGAAGATCCCTAAGGGGAACCAGCCCAGGCTGTGCAGGCAGAGGCAGGGGAGGGCACCCTGCCCACGGCACAAGGGCTGGCACCTCGCCTCCTCCCCGGGAGCTTTCTTTGCCACCCTCGAGTACACACGCATCACACGGCTCTGACGTCGTTCTCCTTGGGCTGCTGCGGAGGACTCAAAAATGTCCATTTTAGGGTTTTTATATTTTGGGAGCCAGGCTGAAAAATTTTTTCATGGTCAGTGACAAGCAGCTTATGGGAAACAGATGAACAATACTCCCAGGAATTTCTCTTATTGCTGCCTGTGTTTAAAATACAAAGTTAGAGAGGGAAGGGAGGAAAAAATAAAGTTTTTTAGGCTGAATTCCAGTCGAGCGCTACAAGACGTTCCCTGCAGTTCTCCCTGTAAGGATGTGGATCTCAGATGATGGAAGTGGGCATGGAAAGCTTGGCCGGGTACAGATCTGATTTGGAGTGAGGCCCTGCTTGGCTGCTGGGAAGTTGCTGGTCTTCTCAAAGTTGTTTGGTCTTTCCTGGAGCCCTGAAAGAAAAGGCAAGTGCACCCTGAGGCCAGTGGCCATGGGAGGCTCTTCATGGTGGCCACAGCCAGGCCCGGTGGCTCTTTCCAGAGACCGTGTCCCTCTGATCTTCCCACTGTGGAGAACTGATTTGCTTCCAGTGGGGGCTGGTGGTGATGGAGGACTTGGTGAGCACCCTCAGCAGCCACTGGTGCCTGCAGCAGGGATGGGCTGCTGGGTTTTCACCTTTCCCAGTGTTGTAGATGTGGCTCTGTAGGTTCTACAGGATCAGTGCCTGTACATACCTGGTCCTGGCAGCTGGTTCTGATTTCTAAGCCCTGTGCTGCTGCCTGCAGGGCTGTGCTGGCTGTGTCCATAGGCTGCAGCTCCCTGTAATAGATGGCCAGAGGGACGGGTGGCCCAAGGGGCAGATAAATCTTGTGGGCTGGGTGATATAACAAAGCACTTGACCTTTGCCCTGGTGGTTTATTTTGTAATCAGTGCCTGGCGATTGATTTATGGGATAATCAATCTTTGCCTCTCTCCCTTCCTCTGGCCTTGGCGTTGCCTGCACAGTGGTCCTTGCTTTTGAGTGATGACTCCAGGCTCCAAACAGCGCTGAGGGACGAGGCTGCCCACCCCTGCCTCCCTCTTTCCCCCACACCCAGACGTGCTGAGTGCAGCCCCACCTGCCCAGTGAGCGTTCATCAGGTAACTCTCATCCTCTCCACCTTGCCAATCTGCAGCGCTCCTGGCCTGACAACTGGCTTCTCAGCACCTCTGCTTATAACTCCTGCAACAAATTGTCCTCAGTGAAAGGCTTTCGTGCCTTGTGATGGATTTCCCTCACATAAATTGAGGCTGTGAGCATCCTTGCTCTTCCCAGGGATGCATTCCACTGGGAAGCTGCAGTTGAGGCAGTGAGGCCTATGCAGGGGTAGAATTCCTACTCATCCCTGGTGTATGTTCAAAACATGACTTCAGGCACAGTGCAAAGCCAAACCTGCTCAGTGACAGGTAAGTAACTTCCTCCCTGGCTACAATGCCCAATTTTTCATCTTTGTACTGTTATTCTCCCTTTTTTGTCCTGGCTTCTGTTTTCTCTACTCAGCACTGTGCTGCCTGGTAGCTGCATGGAGCTGTGCTGTGGGTCAGGGGCAGGCAGAGAACAACTGTGGTGTCCCTTGGGAAGGGGCTAGCGATGGTGTGTGCTACACCCTGCACTGCTACCCAGTAAATCTGTCCTTCCTGGGCCCTGGCTCTCCTTTGCTCCCTGCCTGAGAGGCTGACTCGCTGCTCTGATCGCTGCTGTGTGCCCAGGGCTGCCCAAGCGATTGATAGGGACCATGGAGTGATCTCATAAATACGGGATTGGGAGGAAAGAACAAGTGAGGGAGCTCAGCTTGTAGCGGGTGTGTGATGGGGAGCAGGTTCACCCAGTCAGCAATAGCCTGAGGAAGGCATCCAAGTGTCAATTCCAGCAGCAGGGCAGCTGTGATAAGCCACGGAGATACGAGCAGAGGAGGAAAGCTCTGAATTTCACCAGGCTTTACTTGAACAGAGGTAGTAGGGCCAAGGCTCTAAGTTCCTGAAAAACTCTGGGAAATGCTTCCAGATTTGGATAGCTGTAAATTTGCGCTCTCATTTCTATCAGAGGCCCATCCTAGCAACGTGTGCTGATTGAGCCCTGCACGTCCCAGCTGCCCTGAGGATAGGATGTCATGTACCCTGCTTTGAGCAGCCGTGGTGACGTGGTGGCACCAGGAGAGCTGCCAACACTGCTGGGCACCTGTGGGGCAGACTAAGGGGGGCTCTGGTAGATATAAAGTGCTTCAAGCAGGAGGCTGCTGGAAAAAGAGAACCCCAGCCCCTTGGCTTGTAGGGCCAACTCTGTGTGTGTCACTACCTCCATAATCCTGAGGTGAGGTTGTGTGCCATGTGGGGCTGGGCTGGCTGTGATCATTCTGGTGATGGCACCTTTCCTCTAAGGTGTTTTTAAACATCTCCTTCTTCCTTATGGAAAGTCTTTCCTTATAATCTATTCTTGTCCTTCTCTTATTTAAGTTCATTCCTTCTTGTAATGCATCATCCTTGGTCAGCTTTAAAGGTTGGCAAAGCCTGAGGGAAGAGAGGAAAGAGTTATAATGTCTGAGGGACTAAAGGTTTGATTTGGATGCAACCACATTTATTCAGCAGCAAATTACATCTTCAATCAAACCAATGCAAATCAGGCTCCCAGTTCAGTCTATTTGTTTGGACTTAGTGAGTGCAGGGGGATTCATTATTTCATGTGCTTCCCCCATCCTTCTACGTTCCCGTGCGCATGTCCAGACCTGCGCACGCTTGCCTGTAAAACCCTCTTCCCCCAGGGTGATGTGCTGTTGGGAATAGGTACATGATGATCTCTGGGTTTGGGTAGAGCCTGTATCCCTTGGGAAAGCAGTAGAAAAACAGCAGTTTGTGCCCAGTGTGGTGCTGCACCAGGCAAGGGAAGGGTACCTCGGAGCTGCAATTAGAGCTCTCTGAATAATTCAGTTTTTCAGTGTGGTGTCTGAAGTAGAACAGTTAAAAGAATGTCTCTGGGAGACTGACAGTGATCCCTTTCTCCTCACACACACCCTGAGGAAGAAACAAACCATGAAAATCCATTTCATTGGTTTGGGGTCATTTCATTTTCCTTCTTGTTTGTGCATGCCGGCTTACTTCCTCAGTGAAAAGTGTTCTATTTTAGAAACATCCAGGAAAAATAAGTCAGGGCTGAAATTTTCATTTTCACTTCTTTTTTTCTGAAGTTTGTCTCCAAATTTGACCTGTATGTCTTTGGATTTGAAACCTACATTTTAAGGTGGAGAGGTGAGAAAGGGTAAATGCAGCACTTTTATGAACAAACAATTTCTGTTGCCTTCATCCCAATCTGCCCTGGACATCTGTGTGTCTGTCCCTGCTTGAGCCTGCTGTGAAACCCCTGTAAATCCTTCTCATGCACCTCGTGCCCTACAAGAGATCTGGGGACTTGTCCAAGCCTGAGTGGGGCCGTGGGCAGGCCGTACATCCCATGCTGCAGCCACGCTGACTTGGGAGGCTCCGGCTCCCAGCACGTGGGTAGGACACAGCCCAAACTCCAAAGCAGTGAGCTGATTTCCCCTGGGCAGAGGGAGGCTCCTTCCCTTGTAACTGTCCTTTGTTTCTGGAGCCATGACAGTGTTTCCAGAGAAGAGCCCATTTCTGGGTTTGTGTTAGATCTGCCCCGACACACCAGGGGAGGTGAGTTGGGTGCCTGCTGTGTCCTGCAGCACCCCCCAGCTGGTGTGCACATTCCTCCCCAAGGCCCTGATCCTGCACTGGCCCATGCTACCAGATTCAGTAAAACTTGACCAGGAAAGCTCAGGAGAAGGCTGCAAGGTCTGGACTGAAAGTGGTAAATCCTTTGAGGCTGGAGGCGTCTTTATGCTGTATGTGTGTCATGAGGGAATTTTGTTCCTGCTTGCAGCCTCCTGTTATCCTTGCCTACCAAGTCCAATCTGGATTCACTGCACAGAACGTTTGGAGCTGAAAACAGCTCAAAGCACCTCCTGGAAATGCTAGGAAAAATTTCCATACTGAGGATAATGAGCGGTGAGTGCACAGGAGGGACACAGCGGGAATTCCCTACTCCTAGAAAGTTGCTCTGAGCCTGAATTTCAGTGCCACAGAAACCTTGGAGAATTTAATATATGGGTCTGGGTTTGTTGTTTTTGTTTGCTCCTGAAATGGGTCAAAAAGCTTTGGATTTTTTCATGGATCCAAAATCATGCAGTGTATTCTCTCAGAAACACTGCAGCTGCTGTGTGCCTGGTGTTTTCCCAGCTGCCAGGGCTGCTCATGGCTTTGAGACCCGTTCCTTGGGGTTGGTGTTGTCTGGCAACGATGTGTTTCTCAAAGATGTGTTTTACGTAGTGCCAGGGAGGCTGGAGGCAAGGACACTCCTAACAAGTACAACACACAGGAGGCTGAGATGTTTGCCCTCTCCTTCAGCTGAAATCCGCTGGTACAGGCAGGATTGTGAGTTGATCAAGCCTGGCTTTCAGGGTGAGCACAGACCTCCAGTTGCTGGACCCTGGTTCCTCCATCATCCCCAGGCTGGCTCCTGGCAGAAGCAGAGCTGAGGTTGCCCCCTGACTGTCTGCAAAGCCCACTGTGAACATCAGGTCCTGCATGCAGCCAGCTCTGAACTGGCCTGTGGCAGCAGAGAAAAGGTTTCAAAAGCACCAAATGAGTGCCTGTGCTTTCAGAGGGGCATGTGGCTCCCAGTGTCAGCTGGTTGACCAAGTCCCTGGAGCCATCCCTCTTTTCCAGGGACCTTGCTGATATGTAGGGCAAGAGAGGCTCTCCAAACTCCTTGTCTCTGTCCTAAGCAGCCTAGAAGCTGTTTATCTTCTATAGATTCTCTGCCCTGTAAATATTTGCATATAAGGCCAGAGTTATAGACCGTGTTCTTTATGTGAAGGAAATGGATATTTAAGGCTATTCCTGTTAGTTATTGGCTACGATATTTTCAGGATGCCAGACCCCTTTTTATAGGAGAGCTGCTGCTGTGATCAGCATTTCAGAGCTGGCTGGTTTAGGGCTTTAGCTCCTGATGCCTCTCACAAGGAGCCTGTGGGAGGCCTTGCTGAGCTTGCAGAGGGGGTGCAGTGACTTTTTCCAGTCATTGGGATTCCCTACCTCTTTCCTCTTTGATCTTCCCTTCCCAGACAGGCTTGGGTTTCTTTCCCTTTTGCCTTACACCCTGACAGCTCTCACACAGCCCTTTCTTCCCCCCAGTTTCTGTAGATTTTTGGATGTGCTGTCGGTCACTGCTGGCCATTTCTGGTCCTCTGGTTCCAGTGCTGGGCTGGCCCTGTGCCCTGCTTTCCCTGATACTGATAAGCTCTCCTTGGCAACAGCTCCACACTGGCAAAACATTTACCTCATCCTGCAGACCTCTTGAAGACCTGTCCTCCCTTGGCAACCCAGATCATCTCTCCTGGTTTTCTATGTACCTCTTCATTTGCCTTGTCTCTCTGAAGACCTTTCTAATGCCCATAAGATGGTTGGTTCAGGAACAGCTCCCCAGAGCCCATCCTCTGCCTGGACTGGGATCTCAGCATCTGTGTGCAAGCACCCATGGGTGCTGAGGGTTACCCCTTTCCCAAGGGCAGTGTTGCCTGTGGAGGGGGCTGTGCTGGCCTTCCTCATTCCCTCACCTCAGGTTGCTAAGGTACAGCTACAGCTCTCACCCGGAGTGTCATCATCTCACGGCTCAATTCCTTCAACATCCTTTTCTCTGGCCTTGACAAATGCAATCTTTTCCCACTCCTGCCTGTTCAGAGCTCCGCTGCAAGGATCATTTTCTGCGCCTGTCATTTTGCTCGTGTCACCCATGCTTTACTTGCTTTTGCTGATTCCTGCTGGCAAACAGCAGTTACCTGTCTCTGCTCTCCAGCCCTTTCACTGCTTTCTTTGCTGTTAACCTTGTAGTCCCTTTCCACATGTGGTTTCTTACTGTCACTCACCCTCAGGTGACAGCCTCTGCCAGCACTCGCCGTTGTCTCCCAGCTTTCTGCTTTCTGCTCTGGTGCCTCTGGGAGCTCCTCTGGGGGCAGGAATTTGGCAGCTCCTGTCCCAGATTGTTGACAATGGCTTGGGTGCCAGTGTGGGAACCACCTGTCTATGAGGCAATGGCCCTATTTTCTCTTTCTGTTCTTCCATCACCTGCTTAGGATAAAGACTTTTGGAGCAGGAACTGTTTTTAGCAGTGTTCGTCTAAAGAAATTCAAGCTCGCAAGCCCTCCTGGCTTTGTGCCTGTGTGATGTATGCCTGTCCTGCTGCCATGTTTTGTGGAAGCTGTGGTGAATTCAAGCTGAATTTGGCAGGCTAGGTGGAGATGTTGTGTTCTTCCAGGTTTAGTGAGAGGCACTGTCCAGATATTGGAGAGAGACTTCTCTGGCAGCCAGGGTAAGGAAGCTGGGTTTGTGCAGGGTTTGTACAGCTCAGTGCTGATGTGGAACAGGCTGAGCCCCTGCCCCATCTTGCTTGATGCCTGCTCCACTGTGCTTGGTGGTGGCCCAGGGGAGCTTTCCTGGTCCTGAACCCTGCTGGTGACCCTCCCTGTACACCTCAGGGCAGCATTTGCTGTTGCAGACCAAGCCTGGCCCCACACAAAACCTACCTGGGCTAATCTGTAGCAGGGCAGGGTTGGGCTGATCCTGAGCAGCACACAGAGTCCTGCTCTGTCCTGCAAGTGCAGGAGGGAGAGAAAAATGCATCAATGCCTTCATCTGCCCTTATGGATTTTTCCACCATATTTTATAAGCGTTCATTTTTATTTATGTGAGGTTAAAGTCAGTCCAATTTGGAAATCAACTTGTCTAAGGAGCTCCCCTCAGATCCTATTAGCTTCATGTTGTATTCCTATTCATTTTTGCTAATGCCATTCACCAGGCTGGCTGCGGTGGCGGCTGCAGGAGCTGATAACTCTCTCCTTGCCAGGCTGCTGGCACCATGAGCCGGTGGCTGTGGGGACAGTAGGATCTGGCCATGCAGTGAAGGGCTGGAGCTTCCAACTTTCCAGCTTATAATAGCATGGGGGGGTCTATTTCTGACCTCTGCTCCCACATATCCCCCTTTGCTGCACTCAGCATCACCAGGACCCCACCTATCACTGCAGGCATGAAGGGCACTTCTACCTGGAAATGAGTGGCTGGTTTGGACACAGAACAGTTAAGAAGTGCTCGGGCTATCCTTGTAATTAGAGAAATTCCTGGAAGAAAATAAAAATAAATCCATTGAGGGCTTTTAAAGGAGAGATAGGATGCCTAACTCAGGAAGTCCGGCAGCCGCAGATTGCCGGCGGCTGGAGGAGCGTCCTGGGGCCGTATCAGTGCACGCTTGGCCAGCTTTCACACCATCCCCTGGCTTTTGCTGCTGGCCCCTGCCAGGGAGGGATTGGCAGGAGGGATCTCTGTGCTGGAGCTGGATAAGCACCGTGTCCTTTCCAGAGGCGGCATTTGGGTAACCCCAAATCAGCCGCCAGGATTGCAGCACTGAGGTGGGGTCAGCACCAGGCAGGAGCAAGGGTGGCTGCCAGGATGGGATGCATCCCTTCTTTCCATTCCTCCCTCTCCATGCAGGTAGCACAGCCCACCTCTCCTGAAGCATCCTGGCTGCCCTGTCTCCCCCCTGCCTTTAATTATTTATTGAAGTGGTCTGATACCAGGCGACTGTAATTAAAAGAAGAAAAATACGCACAAATTATTTTTAAAATAGCAACACACTGGATGCAGTGAAGCAAGCAATGTATTAAATATTTATAGCCATTGGTCTGCTNCCCCCCCAGCCCTCCTTAGTAGTAAGCCCCAGACAAATGACAGAATAATGTAAGGTTTGATTAAAATCTGAATGGTATGAGGACCTGGAGATTGGAACAAGGAGATAGGAAGCCACGTGGTTGTCACACTAGGCAGAGGTCCCCTTGCTGTGCTGTGGCAGGTCTGTGTGTGTGATCCTGCATCTTTCAGGGGAATTCTTCCTCTCCAGGTGTGGTCCATGCTTGGCAGCAGTTAGCCAGGGGTTTGCTCTGTATGTGGGAGCCTGTACAGGAGTGCAGTGACAGGGTGAACTTGTCATGGGGTAGGACATGGAAGGGAGCTACCATGACCCACCCCCTGCAGTAGGAACTCTGTGCCCGTGGGTTGCTCTGAAATGCTCTGCTGGGCCAGCAGCTCTGGTGTGCCTGTCCCAGCAGTCCTGCACCAGGCAGGTTCTGCTCAGGTATGTGCCACAGGGCTGCCTGAACCCCCAGGTCTCATGGCATTTACACACTGTGTATGTACAGCTTTTCCTGGGAGTTTCCATGCCCCTCTGCAGGAACGGTGCTGGGGCTGGCATCCCATTGGCACCTCCACTCAAGGCTGGAGCAAAGGATCTCCCAGCTGCATATCAAAGATTGAGAAGAGCAAAGTGTGGGGTCTGGCACAGGCTGATTGTTTGCTGAGAGAGGAGGGGCTGCAATCTTTTCCCTTGTGCCTGCAGACTGACAGTCTCTCATTATTAGCCCCCTGGAAACAGGCACTTTGACTGAAAGAGCTGTCCCAGCCTTCACTGTAACAATCAAAGCGGCTCAAGAATAAACATGGCTTGGCAAGAATAAACACAAATTGCAGTGCTTGCTGTGAACAGCGATATCCAAGGGAGCAAACATCAAATGAAGGATTATCCCTGTTTGCAAGGAAGCTCTTTGAGAAAGATATTGAATAAGGACCATCTGCAGCCCAGAGCAAAGGGGCTAGCAGGGGAACCTGCTTGTGCCATCAGGAGCTCTCCCCTTTGAAGCCCACATGGTCTCCTTTAGGCGCTGTCTGGTTTAACTTCATATGCTCTGTCAGTTGCTGGAGCTATGGGCTCTTTGCAGATACCTCCAGCTTGCAGACAGTGTGGGAAAGCCCAGAAAGCACAAGGAAGGGAGTTAAGAGGGTCAGAGAGGACGAGGGGAGCTTCCCTGATGTGTACAGGTACTGGACCTGATGGAGGCAGCCTGTGGGAAAAACAAAGAGCACCTGTAGGAGCTGGAGGAAGATCACATCAACCAAATCCTGCAGGAAGCTCTGCTCTCTGCCCCCAACATTAATGCTGCCAGTCTTAGAGCAGGAGCCCTAAAGGAAGCTTTTAACCACTGACTGTCCCTTCACTGCCCATGGGAAGTGAGCACAAGCAAGCCCCGCTCCCCAAACCCTTGCTGAGGGGCAGCCCGCATGGCATAAATCAAATTTGGAGGCACAGAGGTTCCATAAACAAGCTTATTTTCTGAAGCCGGGTCCCATTATGTTATCTGTCACTTTATTGGGGTTTCTGAGCCGTTTATTTTTATGTATATACATCAGAGCTGGTGAGCTGACGTTGGCCTCAGAGTATAAAGCTGACAAGACACAGTAGCAGCGTGTGAAACCTGTCAGCAGAGCAGCCGCCTGTGAAATGAACACAGGAGCCGGTGCCGATGATTTTATTTATGGGGATCTTGGGTAGTGCGTGCTGGAGTGGTGGTGCTGTCCCTGCCCTCTGAGAGGGACTGCTACCAGACCACTTGCAGGCAGGGATAATGGCTCCAGGCAGCTGGAAATTAAATTTTCTTCTTAAGGAATATCTTAAGCTGCTGGAATACTCTGGTAGCCCAGAATCTGTATAAAAGGACAAATTTTTGTGGGATGGATGGTTGTGATGGAAGGTTCTATAACACTTTGCTTTCTGGTGTTGTTCATCTTGGAAATCATTCTCTTAATGTTTTGTTTGTTTCTTTGTACTTAAGATAAACGCTGATTCAGAGTAAAGATTTGTTCTGAAATAGAAGAACTGGAGTTTCTCTATCTACAAAAAAAAAATTAAAAATAGGGTTTTGAAATGTTTTTGAAACTTTTTTTCCCTTTTTTTTTACCCCTGGAGCAACAATTTGCCAAACTCAATAGTCTTTACAAAACCCTGAATGAGTAATTGTTTCTGTCATGTTTCAGGAAAAAAGTATTTAGATCAGCAATTTTTCCTCTCAGTCAGAGCAAACATTTCTGGTGTGAGATAGTTTTATGGGTCATCGAAAACCCTACAGAATTATCTGGATTGTTATCAGGGTGATGGTACAAAACACAGACCCTGCTCTTAGGCTGTTGTGACCTTGCTCTGAGTCCTCTGGTTTAGCACAGGGTGGATGCTGCTGTCATGTCCTGGTCCTTCCACAGGCAAGAAGGGCTCAGTGCACTTGGAAAAGCAGCCAGAGGTTGTCAGTGCCACATTGCACATGGAAGTTGGTGCTCCTGCCTACTCTTGCTAGATGTTCAGCCTGGGTGAGTAACTCCTCACTGGTGTGCCCTCCTACCCAGGGAGAGCAGGGACCCTGCAGGGCTGGTCCTGCCTGAGTGTGTCTCAGGTGTATAAAAACGGGATACATTGTGTTTGGCAGGAATAATACTTAAATTCTTAATCTAGGCTCCAGCCTGTCTTCATGGTTCACAAGCAGTAGCAGTGCCACTGGAATAATTCCTAGAGCTGTCCAGGGAAATACCTCTGGATCTGCTGTGTGTCCCATGGCTTCCCTTGGTGGCATGTTACATCCTCAAAGCTTAAGCACTGACCCATCAGTAGGAAGTTTCTGCTACTGCTGTATTGCCTGCTGGAAAAAAAAAAAAAAAAAAAAAAAAAAAAAAAAAAAAAAAAAAAANAAAAAAAAAAAAGTATTATTTTAATCCTCAGCTCTCTGGTTTATGTGAAGAACACGTTTCCTTTGCTGGTTTCACACACAGCCTGTTCCACCAGCACATCTCATGCTGGCCACATGCAGGAAAGGCCTCTTCACCCTTCTCCATGAGTGAGACAGGCAGCTCTGCCTGATTGATCTGCTGCCTTCCAGCCCGGATCATTCCTCTGCAGGTCTGTCTCTCACCTGCCTGGGCACTGCTAAATCTTCCCTGGAAGGAAGAACTATTTGTCAAATGAAATAGGAAGGTTTGAGTCTCATGTTCCCCAAGGCCACTTAGCAGGGCTCAGGCTGCTCTCTGGACACTCTCTTTGCTGTGCTGCTGTGGTATGAGCAGGAGTGAAGGCCACGAGGTTTTTCTGCCTGCTGTCAGCACTGCTTCTGTGAGCCCTCCTGGCAAGCACTGTGTGTGTGTGTGTGTGTGTGTGTGTGCCTCGTCTTCCCCAGCCTGCAAAGGTGCAGCATGCCTCAGCTTTGCCCACTGTGGAGCAACGTCTGTGGTCTGCACGTCATCCTTTGTGCTGCTCTGCACCAGCTCGCTTATTGACTAGGAGTGTAATTGTGCTGCATCATGTCTAATTGGTTTGCTCTGTCACTCTCCATTTGCTTTCCCTGTGTGCCCCCCCTCCCCTCCGTCAGCACAGCGAGCTGTGAGCGTGAGCAGGGCACGAGGCCACGCTCCTGATCGCTGCAGGAAAACAAGGCGCCCAACTTCCTCCCTTCTTCTAAATTCAAATGACAAGAAACAGAGGCAAACAATTTTGCCAACCCTTGGCAGAGGGCCAGCGCTGATAAAGAGCCGTAATTAATCTGCCCAGCTTTATTAGAATATCATTACAATTAACTCGGCAATCTTCTGTTGATCAAAGCCATTGTTCCCTGCAGAGCAGAAGAAGCCAGCGTGAGCCTGGATTGTGCTGTGCTTAAAAGCACCTAGAGCTGGATCATTCCTGCCAGCCCAACAGCAGCTCCATCCCTCTGGCTGGCAGCACAAGGGCCAGCAGAGCTGTGGGCACAGACCTCTGTCCTCAGCCGGCCTCTTGCGCCTCTTGCAGCTTTGATTTACTTTTTTAGCTTCCCTTCTTTGTTGAGCTATTATAGCCCAGATCCTTTGCAGGCACCTGCGAGTCCCTCATTCCCTGTGTAGACGCTTTTGGGTCCAGCCTTCTAAGCACTGGGTTGATTCCTTTGTGTGTTCACACAGCTCTTAGCATGCCTGCTTCTTAGGCTCAGCTGGAGACACAGTGACTGCTGCAATGATTCACCTAACAGAGGCAGAGCGGGCAAAGAAACCGGGGGAAACGTTTGTAGAAGCTGTATCTGAAAGAAGGGAGAGCTGTCAGAATGAGGCTCTGTAAGCTCTCCAGTTAAATAGCCCAAGATGTGTGCTGTAGAAAAGCAGGGAAAATGAGCACCATTAAAATACCCCTTTCCTCTATTTCAAACTGTTCTTTTAATATCGGGTATTTATCTGCAATTTAAGCCTGTGATTAGTTTTATCAAAAAGATAGTTCTGAGACAGAGATCTTAAAAATGATTAGGTGTGTGTTTGAAAGACAAGAACAGCTCCACTTGCACTGCAGGATAAAGATGTCTGTCTGTTTGCTGCCTTGAGCATCCATCTGTGAGGGCCTTGTGCCAGAAGAAACCTCCGGTTCCACACAGATCCCAGCCCATCTCAGACTTTCAGGGCACTTCTCATCCTCCTTAAAAGATGCCAGACCAGGATCCTGCTGTCACTGGGCAAGATTGTCTGAGGTGATTTTATGTCTTTTCTTCCTCATCACACTTCTGCTTTTGAAGAATGCCCTCAGCTTTGGTGGTGTTGCTGGAGTCCTGACAGCACAGTCACCTGCACCTGGAGCCACCAGGAATGTGGAGACACTGGCAGCTTGGCTTCAAGAGCATCCTGTCAGAGGGGTTTCTTATGGAGGGGGCTGGAAGGCCTGCAGCCCATTCCCCATCCCCTCCTGCACCTTTCTGCCAGGTGGCAGCCCTCTGCCAGGCTGGAGCAGTGCCCAGGGACTCCTCTGGTGCAGAGCCAAGGGGGTTTGCTCCACAGCAGCCTGGCCCTGCCTCTGTTCTCAGCCTGATGCAAGATGGCATAGGTGGAGGTTTTATCCTGAAATTGACTCTGCCACAGAGGATTTAGGTGCTGTGAGCAGACTCAGTGGGTGTGAAAACATGCTATCCAGATACACAGAGAGAGAAGGAAGGGAATTAAAAAAGCTCTGGGTGTCTTCCCCTGTGGTTTGTGGAGCAAGTTGCAGTGGGCCAGTGAGCTGTAGTGGAGCAGGCCATCCTGGGAAGGGTTCTTAGATGAAGGTGTTTGAATCTTGCTTGCTTTTTGTCCTGAATTCTCATCCATTTGAATAGTCAACACTTGTGAGCCCTGGGAAAAAGAAAAGAGAAAGAAAAGGCAGGTCCAGGGTTGGATCTAATTGACCTTGGCATTGTCCCTTTTAGCAGCCACCCAGGGGAAGGGAGCAGCTGCTCCAGTCCATTTGAGGGTGCAGATACAGCATATCCAACCCTGCCTGTGCTGCCTGGCTTCACCTGCTCTCTGCAAATCCTTAACCCTTCAGGGCTGGAGAACAGGGAGCTGTATTTGCAGTGTAATTTTATATGCACAGTGCTGGGGGTGCTCAGTAAATGTGCCTCGCTGGTGGCAGCAAGCAGGATCTGGGGATGGCACCCACTGCCATGATTCCTGCTTCAGGCTAGGGCATGAGTCCATTACAGAATGCAGTCAGATGAGGGTTGGTTTGATGTAGGCTGCCAAGTTAGGACCCTCCTCCCACTTCTCCTTCCCTGTCCCTTCTGTGGCTGGGGATCTGAGGCACTAGAACACCCTAAGAAGAACAAACCGAACCCACGAGGCCGTAAGACCTCTGATGGAAGGGGTTGTGGCTCTGTGTGAAGTGCCAGAGTATCCATGAGGTCCTTTGGTGGTTGGTCCCTAAGGAGAGAACTTGTCCTTTTAGCCACCAGCATTCCTCACCACAGGCCAGGGCAGGAGTGGCTGCTCAGGCTGCACTGAGCAGGTTCAAAGGGAGCAGGAGCTGGAGAGGCTCCTCTGAAGGGCTTAAAGCAAGGCTTTTCTCCCTGTGCCCTGCTGCACTTTCCCCTGCTCCTCCACAAATGGCTGAGGACATTATCAGGCTGCCTTAAGTCTCTGGGTGAGATGCAGGGGCCAGTGTCAGGTTGTTATTAAGTATCATTAGTAAGTGCCAAAAGTGTATGTCGCTCCTCAGGCACAGTGACTGGAGGGAGGGATGGTTCACAGTGGCAGGAGATGAGTGAATGCTGAAGGTCAGGGACACCTCAGTCTGCGCTGCTTCAACTCTCATTACCTGCTCATTACCAGGTGGGAGCAGGAGGGAGGGGGGTTTCCTTGGAGGGTGTGTGTCACCAGGGACTTCCTTATTCACCTGGGAATCCCCAGCATGGTCTGTGTGTGAGGAAGAAGGACCTGTGCAGCCCCCAAATCCTCCTCTTGTATCACCCTGGCCTGCAGGGGCTCCAGTATGGGGCAGGGCAGGCTCCTGCCCATCACAGTGGAGCTGCCCAGGGGAAAGACTGTTTTAGCCCTTCTTCTACCTGGCAGAGGCAACTGAAAAAGAAATTTTGCAAATATTTTTCTTGCTATTTTCCATGCTTGGCTCTAGCTTTCCCCTAGAGAGAGATGGAGGTGGTGCACTGTTGAGAGGCAGCATCAGCATCTCCAAGAATGCTGCCTGCTTGCTTTAGTGCCTGGCTGGTTGTGAAGATCTGGGGAGGAGCTGGCTTTAGGTGCAGGGACACGAGCCAAAAAACCCAGAAAGCAGGTGCCTGAAGGGTGAGGTGGAGGCAGAGGCACCTCCGGTGACACGCCCGGAGTGGGAGACGAGGGACGGTGAGTCGAGCAGTCATCTGCCCGAAGCAATTGCGGCCGTCAGCGGAGCACAGAGACACTCACTCGCATTTATTTAAGGCGAGATGCCCTAGTTTTGTGCTTTCAGTGGAGTCCCTAATTATTCCTCAATCTTTGTAGTGAGCTAATTAGTTTCGCAGCACTCAAGGCCGGGGAACACTGATAGGCTTGGGAAGCACAAGCTGCAGGGATGATGAGGAAATGGCTGACTGGCAGACGGGGATGGCTGAGAGCAGGGCAGGCTTTGGAGAGCTGCTGCTGATGGTCTGGGAGGAGATGGAGGAGGGAAGAGCCGGAATCTCTTCAGGCAGGGTGCTGGAGTGTGACGACAGGGGAAACAGCGATGAAGCTGCAGGCGGTAATTGAGGGGGGCTGGAGCTGGGGAGGGAGTGAGAGGGATGGCCCGGGGCAGGGGTCAGGGGTGGGATCCTGCATGGAGGGGAGCACAGCACTGGGCAGGGCAGGAGCTGCCCCCTTATGTGGGTGCTTCCTGGGGCAGCTGCCTTTCCCAGGGTGCTGCCTGCAGCACCAGCAGCCTTTCCTGACTGTCCCATCGTTTTGCTAGCTTGGTGGTGACACCAAAGAGCTTTGCAGGGAGAGGCCAGCCTGGTCTCCAAGCTGGATGCTCACCGTTCTGCCTCGTCAGAGCCGCTTTTTTCAGAGAGAGCCACCACAGAGAAGGTGGCCTGCACTGATACCCAGGTCCACAATGTTCCCATGTAGGCATTCTCCTCTGGCTGCTCTGTGTGCATGGATACCTTGTTGCTCTGACACAGGGCTGTGCTCCAGAGCCCTCGCCCCCTGCATCTGCAGTGTGAGCCCCAGGAGCACAAAGGTCTCATTCCAGTTCTCACTGTCATTGGGAAGTTCCCAGTGGCCACCAAGTGCAGTGTGTGACAACTCTGAAGTGCCCAGGTGGCCATGGATTTATTAGGGTATTATCTTACTACTGCTGCAAATGGTGTCATCTGTCTTCTAAACTTTGCACTTTATTTCAGGAAGAGAATTTAGTATATCCAGGCAATATGCTGTAGCTATAGCATATGATAAAGCCCTGCTGGGAAGTGTAGTTTAATTGATTTTGTTATTAAAGTGCCACTGGAATAAATTTGCTCATTTGAATGAAATGTCTTATTACCTGGATCGTAACAGGCACATGATGAAATCTCCAGAGGGGCTGGAGCTACCCACAGCCTGGTGATAGAAGCTGACATGGAGCAGCTGACAGGGACCCACACCTGCCACCCTGCAGGCTGGTCACCCTGGGACCCTCAGCACCCACCCAAATCTGCAGGGAAACTCTGCTTAGAAACCTCAGGGTGGGAACAAACCACGGTGACAGGGCACACTGTATTTCAGTCACAGTTTGTGTTGCTCCTCTAATCCTTTTCTTAGGTAAGGACATTGTTTTAAAGGGAATTGAGGAGAAATCTCTTCCACAGGACAGTATTTCTTTAGTACCACCAGTAATGGGGGTCGATTGGGAAATGAACCATTCCCCATTACACTGGGACTAACAGCACAGCCCATGCTTTCCAGTTAAAATTTGATTGCCTTGAATCCTGAGGATTATGGAAAATAAGAAAAAGGCCTAGTAAAATTTATGGGTTTTAATCATAAACTGATAGGATCACAGTAAATCTATCATAAGCATGCAGATACAGATCCAGCGAAAAGAGAGGAAAGCAATAGGCTTTTTCTTGGAGGAGCTGTGTGTACCTTGGCAGGGCCAGGGAGAGGGGAAGCAGAGCTGCTTCCCCAGCCATCTCCTCTGGGGCGTTGAACCCCTGCACCTCAGATCCCTTCTCCTCTGCTGTGTCCTGCAAAAGCCTGGAAGCAGGGATTGCACTGCAAAGTCCCTGCCCTGTCTCATGGCAAACTGGCTGGGCAGGGCTGGGGAGCCCATGTTGAGGTGGAAAAAGAGGGACAAGGCAGGAGATGGGGGAAGAGAAGTAAGGGAAAAAGGAGAAAAGGGAATCAGAGCCCAAAGATCTTTTTTCCCTCCATCCCTCTGTGTACTGCTTGCTGTGGTGGAAGCAGGATAAGACCCTGCCAGCAGAGGAGGGGGGCAGCAATGTGGGGGAGAAACCTGTACACAGAGGGGACTGCAGGAAGCACAGCCGTGGTGCAGAGAGGAGAGCTCTTGACAGAGAGAAATGGCAGGAGAGTGAGGGAGCAGCACAGAAGGCAGAAAGTATTTAAAAA
>WEIU01016014.1:46123-64861 GCA_013389925.1 Aegithalos caudatus | reverse complement strand
GGCGGGCTGTGGGCAGAGCTGGGGGGCTGTGTGGCACAGGAAGGTGAAGGGCCAGCCTGACCCCTCTTCTCTGGTCACCCTTTCCCCTCGACGTGCTCAGTGTGGCTCTGGTGATCCATGGAGAGGAGCTGAGTGGGCACAGGGAGTGATGGTGTGAGCACATCCTGCAGGGTGCTTGTAACCCTGCTCCTGCCTCGAGGCAGCAGGGAGAGCTGACACCTGCCTGCCATGGGCCCTGGCAGTGGGGAACACATGGAGATGGTGGGGAGGGAAGGGCCTGGGGTGCCCGGAAGGTTCCCAGGCTGGAAATGCTGTTTAACTACTCATCCTCCTCCCTGCTGTGTCATGAAGATCTCCATGGGACTCCCAGTCTAGGAAGCAGAAGAGGTAAGGCACATTTGCCCTCCATGCCCTAAGCACAACTCGCTGGTTTTTTTGCTACTTCTTTCAAACTGTATTTATTGTGATTCAAAAGAAGCAAGTGGAAGCCGCTGTCTGGCTCTGATACATGGGCCATGGTTCCCTGAAGAGCAGTGCTGGAACCCAGCCTCTGCTTTCTCACCCCTGACTAAACTGCAATAGAAACAGATTGTAAATCTCAGCAGAGGAAAGAATCTATTCTTTGGATTTGGTGGTTTTTTTCTCATTTTTACCAGCTATGAAAATGGCTGAGCTTAGTTGCTGGCCACTCTGAGATGCTTTTCTTCTGCTCCATCCATCTGCTTCAATCACATGGTGACTGGAAAGAAAAATTATCCAGTTCACAAAGCATCGAAGATTAAAAAGTCAGTGTGGGTAACAAGGTGTGTGGCAGGTAGCAGTGCCTCAGAGCATCGGGCACAGTCGCTAATGAGGGATTTGAGCTGTAGCTTGGGATTTAGGGCAGCAGTGTAGCCTCCCCCAGGAGGGTTTTGGGCAGCAGAGGTGGTGGGGGCTGGGGACAGGTGTGGGGCTGTGTGACAGGGTTGGGCTGGGAAAATTCCTGAGATGTGCTATGGAAAAGAAATCATTTGCTCTCTTTTTTTTTTTTAAACCTTTTTTGACAGTGAAAGTCTTGGTTCCCCCCTTTGATTGCTGGGCTCTGTAAGGTGTTTCAAGTTCCTCATTGGACTTGGCTGTTAGTAATTTTTTACATCTATGTGTTTTGAATTAACTCTTTTCATTACAGTATTAAAAGGGATACATGGAGCCAGTGAAGCAGCTCTTTTGGGTGGCCAGTGCCTGTAGCTGTACAGGGTCACAGACAGCCCCCTCCACCTCTCTGCTGAGCCACTGGTTGAGTTTGTATCAGTCCTGGCAACCAGGCTCAGACTGAGCTTTCTGTGCCTGAAGTTCTTTCTTGCTTGGCTTCACTTGGCTTGGCATGGTCCTCCAGGGGCTGAGGCTCCTGTGCATCCCTGCCTGTGCCAGGGGAGTGCTGCTCTGAGCCCTTGGAGCAGGATCTGCAATCCCTGGAGCCTGCCTTCAGCTTCACCCCTAGGTTTGTGTGTTGCTGTTGGTGGTTTTGTGTTTCTCTTGCTGGAAATACTGGTTAAACACTGGTGGGAGGGGAAGCTTATAAAGAGCATTTTGCTTTGGCTCTTTTAAAAATCAAAACAAAAACCAAAGGCTTTAGAAATGTATTGGTTTTTAAAGTTACAAAGGAGAGATGTGTTCGAGATGAGGAAAGAACAAATCAAAGCTTCTGAAACTTGCTGTGGAGAAAGCATAAGATGTTTTGTTTGAAGATGAACAGAAAGCTGAAATCAGCAAAAACTCCTCCTCCCCACAGCACAGATGCTTCAGGTTGGTTCTTCTAGGTTGGCACACTACTGAAAGAAAAGCAAATCCATTCTTTCCCCTCTTGGGGCTCCAGGTTCCTGGAACTTACATTTTACCATCTTGTAGTGACTTTGATCTCTGGAGACTCCTTTGGTGCCTTACAAATTAAGAATGCAAATCTGGATTTATCTGCCTCAGAGGTGTCAGTGAGGCTGGGTGGGCCAGGGGGTCAGTGTGGTGCTACCCTCTTGGTGGCAGCTGGGAAGGTGGGGAAGCACCTGCTGATTGAGTAAGGATTATAAAACCTTTAGTGCCCATACTGACACCATTTGCAGGGATGTTTTGTGCTTCCAGCCCTGGAAGCCCAGTGGCCAATATTAACCTCCCCTCTTTCTGTGGAGATGAGGTGGTCCTTAAGGTCTCTTTCAACCCAGCCCAAGCCATTCCATGGTTCTGTGAGGCAACACAGACCTTCCAGACCTGATCCAAGTCCCAGAGCTGAGCAAAGGCAGGAGAGTGTGTCACAGTCTGTGCCTGCTCTCTGCCTCAGTCTATGCCTGTGTTTATAGACCTATGGAATTCCATTTTCAGACAAGGTCTCCTGTGAGCCTAGAAGCTGAATTCCCTTGGATGTGCCTGAGGGTGCTTGAGAGTCTGGCTGCCAGTGATCAGGTCCTGAATTACAGGCAGGTGGGAAGAAGTGCTGGAGCTGCTCTAGCCACTGGGCACCAGTTGCTGGAGGCACCCAAGTGGGTGCTGCCAATGGGTGTGTCACATCCCTGTGACACATGGGGACAGCTGTGCAGAGCACAGGAGCCAGCTTGTCCCCTGCAGGACTGATGCAAAGGCTGGCAGATCTTCTCCCCATGTAGGAAGCGGTAGGATCCTCAGCCCTGCCCAGGCAAAGCTGTCTCCCAGCCTGGAGGCCACAGGCAGGGCCAGCCCTGCAGTGGGCTCTGCATCCTCCTTCCACAAAAAGCACAGCCCTTTCTGCTCCATACTGCTTGTGGACATCAGTGTCACGGCCCTGCTCCACAGGCTTTGGGGATGGGCAGGGGAACTGACTATAAAACCAGGAAAAATGGTCAGACTCCTCCTGGTGCCACACAGGGCACTGCGGGAGGTGCCTTTGGTGTCAGCAGGAGACTCGCCCTGGCCTGGGGCTGCTCTTGGCAAGGCATCTGGGAAGTGCCTCTGAGGCAAGAAAACAAGCACTTGCCAGGTACAGAACTGGACAGATCAAGAAGTCAAGATTTTGCATTCCAACTATCTATAGGAAATAGGGTTTTTTTATTATTTCAAGTTTTCATAAAAATCCATAATTATTGAAATCAAAGTTACAGAAGAAAGTTTGTAACTTTTTTATTGATTTTATTTCTTTTTTCTTTCTTTTTCCCACCCCCCTGTTGTTTTTCCCCTCTCAGAGTTATATCTGACACCAGAGTCCATCAGACAAAGTCCTTACAAACACAAGAGTCCTGAAGACATCGGCTGAATGTTTTCCTGGTATAAAGAAGAAGAGGAGGAGGAGGTGGTGACAGTGCAGGCGCAGTGGGTTTGGACAGGGGCAGAGGGCACGGTGGAAGGAGAGAGGTCGGTATGTTTGTAGCAATGTTTGTTAATTATTTTTTATTTGTTCATTTGTTCTTTTTTTTAAAAAAAAAACCAAACAAAACAACACCATTATTATTTGCAAATTGTTGCCTGGTTAGATCATTTTCATATTGAACTTGCGTGGCGCGTCGGCAGAGCTGATGCCCGCGTCGGACTTCCGTGGCACGTACTCGATCTCAATATTGTGCTTGGTGTTGCCTTTCCCACGGCTCCACAGGAAGAGGAGCACCAGACAGAAGAGCACGACGCCCAGGAAGGAGATGAAGCCCATGGTGGTGGCGATGATGAGAGTCTTGATGTCAAAGGGGAAAGGCACGGTGGCGCGCGTGCTGTTGGCATCGCTCTCGTTGGGCTGGTTGGAGATGAACGCGAAGGTCTTGTTGGGCTGGTGGGGCCAGTCTGGGGAGTAGCTGCGCACGTGCAGGTGGGCCAGCATGGTGTCGTTGCCACCCGCGTTGCTGGCGATGCATAGGTAGGTGCCGTTGTCCTGGATCTGGGCGTAGCGCACCTCCAGCGTGCCGTCAGGGAAGACAGTGAGGCGCCCGTTGGTTTTGGTAGAGATGAGGTGCTTCCGGGGAGAGAGCCACATGATGGTGGGTGGCGGGTCCCCGTCTGCCCGGCAGACAAAATGCACCGTGTGGCCTTCGTCCACGAAGATCTGCTGAGGTTTGCGGTCCCGTATTCGTGCTCGGCGGCAGGTGAAGTAGTTGGGCAGGAGCACGTCGGGGAAGTCCTTGAACTCCTTGCCCTGGACGAACTCGGGGGTGGAGCAGGTGGGCTGCTGCTTGTTGAAATTCAACCTCCATCGCCGCCGGAAAACCCAGAGCAGCCGACAGTCGCAGGCTAGGGGGTTGTTGTCGAGGATGAGCGTCTCCAGGTTGCCCACCGAGTGGAAAGCCGACTCCTCCAGGGTGGTCAGCAGGTTCCCTGACACGTTCAGGATGCGCAGGTAATTGAGGCCACGGAAGGCGAAGGGCTCGACCGTGGTGAGCTGCCCTCCCACCAGCTGGATCTCCTGGAGCCTGAGCAGGTCATGGAGCATTGAGCCCTCGATGGTGACGATGGGGTTGTAGGACAGGTTCAGGAACCGGAGGTAAACCAAGTGCCTCACCGACACATACGGGATGGACGTCAGGTTGCAGTGGGTGATGGACAAGGAGGTCAGGTTCAACCCATAGAGGCAGTTGGATGTCATAGTATCCAGGTAGGGCCAGTGGGAGATCTCGAGGACCTTGAGCCGGTACAGCCTCTTGAAAGAGTAATCCCGGATGGTGTTGATGTTCAGATGGCGCAGCCGCAGCACGATCAAGCCGTGAAGGTGGGATAGGGCCTCCGTGGGGATGGAGGTCAGGTTGCATTTCTCCAGGGTCAGCTGCTCCAAGCTGTTGAGGCCACTGAAAGCCCGGTGGGAGATGTAGACCAGGTCGTTGTCCCCCACCTCCAAAGACTTCAGGTTGTACAAGTCCTGGAACATGTAGTCTAGGAGGATCACAATTTTGTTCTCACTAATGTCTAGCTTGGTAAGGTTGCTGAGTCCAGTAAACACCCCCAAAGGGATCAGCTTGAGTCTGTTACTCCTGAGCCCCAGCGTCCTGAGGTTGAAGAGGTTGTTGAAAGCCCCAGGTTCAATGGCACTGATAATGTTCTCGTTTAGCTCCAGCTCCTCCAGGTGAGGGTAGTTGGCAAATTCATCCTGGTTGAGCGTCTTGATGCGGTTCTTGCCCAAGTCCAGCAGCCTGGTCTCGGTGGGGATCCCCTCCGGCACGACCATGAATCGCTTGCGGTGGCACAGGACGGCGCGCTCCTGGGCAGAGCACTCGCAGCGCGGCGGGCAGCCCGTGGCGGAGCCGGACAGGATGGATCCCAGCATCAGCAGGAGAATCGGCTGCCAGCAGGCCAGGATTGGGCTGCGCATACTCGCCTCCCCAGCTACCATCCTATCTCTCACCTGCAGGTAACAGCGGGAGACAAAGAGCAAGGGGCACGTGAGCAAACAACGGGCACGGCCAAGGCAAAAGGTCCGGTGTCCTGGCAGAGGTGAGGGTAAGGCAAAAGGCACGGCCGGTGCACAGCAGAGGTGTAATTCCCCAGCTGAAATCCAGCCCTTTGGCTTCAAGACCCTCTCTCCTCCCCATTCCCTGACTTTCCACTTGACGATGGAACGTGCACAGACTTTTGAGTGGAAGGCCTTGAGGAATCTGTGTCAGACAGCTTCCTCTGCTTCTTAAAAAAATAATTTAATACGAAACACATCTATCTACATCCTATTTTAAGCTCTTGAAATTATTTCGTTCCCTGTAGATGGAGCCTGAATATAAAGGCTGCTTTGCAAACAGAGGAGCTGAGCACAGGATGGGGCACCTGAGGGAACCCCACTTGGGGTGAGGAACACTACACAGCTCAGTGGGATAATGCGGGGGCTGCCTGGAGTCAGCTGGGAAAGACCCAGCCTCCTGCTGATGTCCCTGGGGAGGGCTGGGAGACCTCCCTGGGAGCTCAGGTCTGGCTTGTGCCCCAGCCCAGAGCCATCCCGGCCGTGCAGAGGCAGATGCTCCCTGTCACATTGCCTTTGTTGCATTTATTTCCTTGTTCAGGCTGTTACGAGGAATCAAATCATATCAATATTGCAAATTAGATCTCTGGCTACTCCAGCCCGTGTTTATATCTATTGTTATGTTACTCTCTGCACTGCTCCCACTAATGCTATTTATGGCTATCACTGAACACACCCAATCCATTACTTCCATTGGCTCCGTTTGTATCCATCTCTGGATATCCTGTCCATTACTTTCCCTGCTCTAGCACTATTTATGGGGCTGGTACACATTCTGCACATTCCTGCCATTGTGTCTGCTCATATTCATCATTTCATACAGATATATGACCCAAGGATCACTTTTGTTCCCAAAAAATTATTCAAAATTTCTTTGTAAGATACAAGGATGGGAGATGGACTGGCCATAAAAATGTCCACCAGCACCATCTTGGAAACCACCAGCATCGGCACAGCCGGCGATGGGCTGTGAGAGTCTGGAGTGTCCCCACAGGAACCCTCTGTGGTTTCCTCCCATTTCACTTCCCTCTTCCACTTCCCCTCCCTTTCCCTGCACCCTATGTGGGGTGTTCAGTGGGGATCATGCTGAACACATCACCACAAAGTGAAGGGGTGCAGAGATGGAGCTCCCCTCCCAGTGATGCTGAGCTCCCTCCGGCTGGCCCTGGGCCAGCATGTCCCAGACCAGTGGAAACATTTCCAGTGAGAATGCCTGGGCCCCAGCCAGACTGCAAAGAGCCATTTGCTGGGTATTTACAATCCATCATCTCCCATGTCATCACCTCCCTGGTGCTGGGCAGCAGTGCAGAGCTAGCAGGGCTGCTGCTACCACTGCCTTGCTGCTGGGGTGGGGTGGGGACTGGGGCCGGTGTCCTGGAGCCAGGATGGCCCCTGGTTGGCATGGCTCAGGCTGCACATGGATTTGTTCCATCGTGCCCATGCCACCCCTCCCCGTGGCCAGGAGCCTCTTGGGCACTGCTTTCCCACTGCATGCTTGTTACTGAGCACTGCCTTGCCTGCAGCCTTTTTTCTCAGAAACCAATCCCTGCTCCTCACAGCCGTGCTGAGAAAGCCATCAAAGGCAGGAAAACACGGCATGCAAAACAAAATACAGTCTGAGGGGCTTAATTATAGCAGGACTGAAAACACTCAGCTCATTAAGAGTGCCAGGCACCAGCCTTTTTTGTGTGCTGGGCCGAAAGCTCCACTCTGCCTGCATGTGCTGCTCTGTTCTGGTCCCTGCTGGGCACGGGCAGGGGGCAGAGCCGAATCCTGCAGACCAACTTCCCCCAGGTTCAATCCAGCCTCCCCACCAGCAGGAAGGGGATTGCACCTCCAACACCTTTGTTCCAGTGCTGTCATCCCCACTGCAGCCTCGGCAGAGCCAGAGCTGTGTGGTATCAGTGAGTAAAATATGGGCAAAGAGGCAATAGATGAATGAAGCAGAATCTGTGTGGCGTTACCGATGAGCACAGCCCAGAATTAAAGTCTAGATACACCTCACATGTTATTAGTTCTCAGCTAAATTTAAATCCGTGATAAATACAATCCCTGACAAAAACATCCGTAATCTTAATAGCCAGAGTCACAGAGGAGCTTTGGGAGAAAGACAATAAATAAGCTGGAAAATTCTGAGCTAAGATGAGCTTTAAATCACTTCGGGCTCCCATTTACCTCTGCCTGATTCGGAGAGAAATAGTTGTGCCTCAAGGTGATGTGGATATTAAGAGATGCCCTTCTAAAAACGACTCGAACTGTGATTTTTGTGTGAGCTGTGGGCCAACGATGCATGCATGGCTTTACAGCCCCTGCGCAACTGCTACCTGCAGGAAGGGCTCTCCACAAAGCCCTCCCAGATCTGCTCTGAGGAAGACCCTGAAACATGCCCAAGCCCCTTCCAGGTGCTGGCCATGGCCCAGCAGGAGCTGCCAGGAAGGAGCAGAGGATGGGGCCGTGGCCGTGATGCACAGCCCAGCCCGTGAGAGCCGCAGCCCTTGGCACGAGCGTGGTTCTCCTTCCGCAATCGCAAAAAAGAACCGACAAAATAAAGCAGCAGCTTTTTTTGCAGCACCAGCCACCAGGCTCGCTGCCTTTAGGCAATGAGCAAATGCAGTGCAAGCCAAAGCAAAACTCATGCTCAGAGCCATGGCAGCCACTGACCCCTGTCCTCACCACCTGCTGCCCAGGGCTGAGGGCTTGGAAGCACAGTCCCTTCCCGCGGGAAGGTCCCGGCCTCAGCCCAGGAGGCGCAGATGGACGCACCGGAGTGCTGCCTCAGTGCTAAATACAGCAGGACTTGCCCAGTGTCTGTCCTGGGCTCAGTGCTGGGAGGAAAGATGCCTGTGCCTGGAAATGCAGCCTGGGGCCAGACTGAAGCGCTGATGTACATGGGGTTTGCTCCAGTGTGACAGGCACAGGCTGCCCTGGTGGGGGAGGAACAGCCCCAGGAAAGCTAAACTTGGGTGTTGACCAAAAAGGGAGCCCAGGCTCTGCCCCTGAATGTGCTCCTGAGGATGCCCCAAGGGGCAGGCAGCCGCCTGGCCATACCCACCACTGTCACTGCCGTCCCTGGGCTGTCCCCTGCTCCCCACCCCACCGAGCGGGGAGCGATCTGCTGTGCTGACAGTGAGCGAGCAGGAGGCAAAAATCCCCGAGTCAGCTCTAAGCCCACCTGGCAGCCATAAATTACAGGGCAGGAGATGTTCACCCTTGAACCAGATGCTTCTGAGAGCATCGAGCGACAACAAGCAATTTAGGACAAAGCAAGCCATATCCCAGCAGGGAGGGGGCCCACAGTGCTCTGGGGGATGTGTCCCCACCCTGTCCCTCAGGAGCCAACCTGGAGTCAGCAGTGCTGGGCATCCTCACTGGGCTGCAGTGTGGGGGGAGTTCAGCCATGGGCTCATGGCCATCTCTGCCCTGATGGCTTCGTACAAAGCCAACAAGACACAGCTCCCCAAGTCCATGCTCCTGCCTCCTCTAAGCTGCTCCAGCTAAATCAAATTTTATTGAACTTGACTACATTTTAGAGACAAAGACTCCAGGTTTACAAATAAATATTTAACAACCTTTCCTGCTGCTGGAGGAGTTTCTTATCCAGACCCCAGGCTCTGCACTGTTTCTGTAGCAATCTGCAAAGCAGCAAAACAAAGGGAGACGCTTTAATTTGCCAAACACGTTTGTGCCCATTTCCTCCTCTCATTATTTCCCCTGTGTCCAGTGTACATTTGTGGGCCCTTTTGCTTTGTCTCTCCCTCCTCTGCACCCTATCTGCTCCTTCCTCCTACTCTTCTCCCACCCAGTCCCAGAGTGCAGGCATTGGCAGTAACAGCCCTTCTCCCCCCTGCTCAAGGATGGGCAGCAATGGGTGGGAGCATCAGGCAGAGGAGGTGGTTTCCCTTCTGGCATCACTGCGCTTCACATGGAGAAGAAGTCAAAGAGGGAGAGCAAAAAGTGCCAGGGCTGCCTGGTGAACACAGAACTGGCCTGGGTGATGGGGACCTGCCACCACACTCCTCTCAACCTTCATGAATGGATGGCTACTAACAAAGAGGGCTGCCCTGTGTCCTGGCCTGGCCCCAAATCATCCAGGAGCAGCACAGGAGGGTGAAAGAAAGGGAGAAACAGGCAGAGGATGACACCTCAGGGTGGTGGGGACCCACGAGCAAGTTGTGCAAGGCAGTGAGCCAAGGCAGGTCAGCCAGAGGAGTGCCCACCCCCAGCCCTGCCAGCCACCAGCTGCTGGGGTCACCGCTCCCCTGCCACAGGAAGGCACAGCTCTCCAGCTGGGAGCTCTGCTCAGCCCCCTGGAGTATCTGCTTTCAGCAGCTCCGAGGTGGGAGCCTGGAATAGGTGTGATGCAACCTGATCTGCTCTGGCAGCTGCTCTGAAGCTGTAAAAGAGCATGAAGAAGTATTGAAGATGCAAATTCCCTTCCGGCACTGACACCGCCTGGCTGGCACCAGATTTCGGCCATGGCTGGCCCATGGGAGCGCCCTGCAGAGGCATTTCCTCATGGAAACAGGCTCTGCCACCCAAAATGTGGTGTTCCCAGCGGCACAGGCAGTCAGGAAAGCACAGAGCCAGAGGGAAAGACAAGCAGAAAAAACAGAGATGCCCAGGGGAGGAGAAGAGCTCCAACATGGGCTGAGGGGCTGGAATGCTGGTAAGGGGAGTCTTTGGCCCAGCTGTTTTAAATCTGGGCTGTGGATCTACCTGACCCCACACAGTGACAGCTATGTACAGTGGAGGGACAACCAGCAGTGGCCCAGAGCCAACCTGGAAAGTGGTTTTCAGGTTATTGGAGCAGGACGACAGGAAGGAGATCCTGGTTGTCTCTGCAGGATGCTGAAGCTCAGAGCAGTTCCTGCTGAGGCTGTTTCTTGTTGCAATCACATCTGTGCAAGAGCTCCTCACCCTCCTCACACCTTTGCTCCTTTTCTCTCTTTGGCTGCACATGCCTCAGAGCCCCATCAGCAGAGAAAACATCCTGACAAGGGATCAATAAGTAGTTACAAAGGCAGCTGTGGATGTCGGGGTGTAAAGCCTGAGCCAGCACAAGACAAACAAGGGGGTGAGGGTGCAGTGCAGAGTGGAGCTGGGGTTTAGGGCCAGCCATGCTCCCCTGCTCATGGGCAGAGGTGGCCGGGACATGGACTGGTCACTGCTGCCACAGCCACTGCCTGAACTGGTGGTTCAGTGCTTCCAGGTCAGGTGAGCCTGGGGAAGCCTCACTTTTTATTACCTGTGAGAGCTAAAGAGCAGGGGAGTTGTGTTTGCCAAGGGCATAGCTCCCTAGAGACTGCTAGGGGCTGGGTCAGGAAGAGATGGCTGGAGTCTGGTGGGCACTGGGAAGGACATGCAGTATTTGAATGGGATTCTCCTTCTTCTTCCTTTATTTTGGCAAATTTCCTTGGGACTGATGTCTCTGTGGATTTGGGCTGGGTCACCAGGAGGTTTTAAGTGCTCACTGAAGGCACTCAGCTCAACTTGCACTCCAATCAGTGAGCACTGGGTACAAGAGGCTCCAGTGTAGCATGAGGGTCTCCCTAGATGGTTCTTCTTCCCTGTTTGTAGCTGGGAAAGGGGGATGGAAAAATGCCCCAGGCTCTTCTCAGGGCAATGGAAACACTTGCCCTGAAGAGGTGAAAGAAAGCCCAAGGAGTGTTTCTGCTGGGAGAGCCGCCAGGGTCACAAGGACATTGCGAAGGCATCCCCTGCAACGTGCCCAGGGCCCAAATGCCTTCTGTGCTTCCTTGAGCTCCCCTGAAATGCTCCGAGGGCCCCGCACAGGGCGGCGGTGCCAGTGCTGGAGGATGGGCAGGCAGCCATCCTTCCCCCAGCGCCGGTGCTGCCGGGGCGGCCCCGGGGCTGCTGAATCAGCCGGAGCCCAGCTGCAGGAGCCTGAGCCGGACCCGCCTGCAGGGCAGCTCAGCTCCTGACACGGCACAAAAGCGGCTGCAACAAAGTCACCCCGCAGCCAGAGAGCCTCTCCTCCCCGCCAGGAGCAGATGGCGTCGCTCTATGGGCTTGCCTTGAGGGCTGGGCTGGGGGCTCCCTGCTCCCCCAAACCCAGGCTCCAGCCTGTGCCGTGGCCGGCGGCGAGGAGGACACAGCTGTGTCAGGCTGAGACACCACTCCTAGCCACCACAAACCACACCTGGGGGCACCAGGAAAGGTGAGCAGCTCCCTCCTATTGCTCCCTGCCTGGGAACACGCAATGCCCTCCATCTACCAAAGGCATCCCATCGCTCTACAGCTCCCCAGAGCTCTGCTCAGTGCCCAGAGAACAGCTGAGGCACCAGCAGCTCCAGCAGCAGAAACCCAGGGCCAACAGAGCTGGGGAGCCCCAGCAGTGCCGCCTGCCCTCATTTACCCAGGGCTGCCTCAGCAGGAGAGCAAATGCCAAACCAGCCCTACACCCTGGTCCCAAGGGCCATCAGAGAACAGCACTGGGGCTTTGGGAGGTGACCCCCTCTAAATGCCACCACTACAAACCACTGTGTCCCTACTGCATCCCTGCCACTGCTCAAAGCTTGAAACCCCAGATCAAAGTCCCAAAGGCTGGGGAACGGCAGGTCCAGGGACCAGTCACGTTCCCTACATTTAATTTAAGCTAAGACTGTACTTACAGCATCAGTTCTGTTCCCAAGCCACATCCCTTGAATCCCCCTATGACCAGCACAAGATACCAAGAAAAGTACAAGGGCTGCTCCAGAGCACTGCATTTTCCTTAGGAACCTTTGGGATAGCGGCAAGAGAACTTCAAAGGACATAGGACATAACGCCGTCAGCTTTGCTGACCTCAGGGAAACCTGCTGATTTACCCCCTTTAGGACCAGCCCTGGTATTTTTATACTGCTGCCTAAAATAAGTGGCCTCAGAAGCCTTTGGGAGAAGCCAAGCGCAGCCCAGCCTGGCAGAGCCAGCTCTGGGATCACCCACCGGTGGGACAAGTGGCAAGGGTGGAGGGACCGTGTGTGCCGTGCTGCCAGGGCTCCCACGGGCATGGCTGGCATCAGCAGAGCTGTCCTTGCTCCATACCCCTGGGACATGGGGCAGAGCAGGGTGCCAGAGCACAGCTCTGCTTCAAGGCACTGCCAGAGATGGCAGCCCCAGTTTGCTCCATGCACCTCATTTCCCGACTCTTTCCCGCAAGCCAGATCTCTCCCTCTCCCCCCCTCCCAGTTATTATTAAGTTTTGTTCACATAATCACAAATTTGGTGCCGCAGGAATTTCCAGGGAGTGAAATGGAGAAAAAAGGGAGGCAAAGAAAGCATGAGCAATAGCAAGCGCAGAGGGAAGATTCCTCTTCCCAGGCTCGTTTTCTCTGGGCTGGTTTTACATGTATAATTCCTTTTTCTTTCCCCCCTTTCTCACTTGTTTGATTTTTGCATTATTTATGGCTTGTCTTCGGGGCCTGTATTTGCTGTTATTGTTTCATTCAACAATAAAATGGATTAGATAAAAACAAACTGTGCCGAGCTGTGGCTGAGCCCGCCCTTCCTGCATCCAGCTGAACCCACACAGCCGGGCAGAGCGGGCGAGGGGCTACCAGCCCTTCCCAGCCCAAATCCTGCAGGAAGGGAGGTGCTGTTGGATGTGGCCTGGACAGGGTTTGGGCTGTCAGAAATCCTTGGCAGGTATGGGGCCATGCAAGGCACGGTCGTTTTAATGTCCATGCCAAGGGGTGTCAGTGTCAGCACAGTGGCAGACTCAGCCTGGCCAGGACATGCTGAGCCCTTGGGCATGGAAAAAAGAGGGACCCACCATGGATGGAGTGGCTCCTCACTGCCCTCAAAAGAAGGCAGCTATGGGGTGGATTTGCTGTGTTTTGCTTGGGCTGAGTGCAGTGCTTTCTGCCCTTTCCTGCTCTCCCAGCACTGTGGATAATGACACGGAGCCTGCGCTCTGGGCTGTACGTGAGAACAAAAGTAATCACGGGGAAACACAGAGCATGGGAATGCAATCGGAAATGCAAGGCCAGGGTTTGCATTTCGCTGCCGCTCCAGTGCCATTTCCCATTGAAAAGGACAAACAGGCTGAGCACAAATCAGTTTAATGGCAGCACCTATGGCAGTGAATCCTGCAGTTCCCAGGGCCTTAGCTCAGCCCAAAGAGGCAGCGAGCTGCCGGCTCTGTGGGACGGCCACCCCACGGCACAGCCCCACACAGGCCCTGGGGGCCCTGGGACTGCCTGCCCTGGGCAGCAGCACTGACAGAGTCTGGTCCCCCATGGCACAAGGAGACAGACTGATGCTCCTCTCCAGCCCAGACTTGTCTGCCCAATTCCCAGCAGGAAAGAGGTGTCCCTGTGGGTGTCCCTCACACCCCTGGAGTCCCCAGACCCACGGGGAGCCTGTGGAGTGCCGTGCCTTGCTCTGCTACAGCACACAAAGCACTGGCCAGCAGAACATGCCACCGGGCCAGTGCTTACTGTGGTGCCTCCCCAGCTCCTCAGGCTCTCATTTGGGTAGACCAGATGGATGTGGCTCTCTGTGACTATTCCCAATCCAAGGGAGGGGTGGAGAAAGGCTGGGGTCAGGTACAGGAGGGAGAGGTTTGGCTGCTGGAGTGTGAGAAGTGCCTCTGGAATGCACAGGCTTTGCTCACCACCCCCAGGTTGCCTCTGAGGTCTAAATCAGTTGTTTCCCATTTCACACTCGACATCTCAAATCCAAACAAAGAGCTGAAAGAATAGATCACGTCAAAATATTTCTGCTTCTCCCTCCTACAAGAATTCCCCATCAGAGACCAATCCAATTAAAGTGCAGGTTATGAAATTAACCATAATTACCAGAGTGATATTTAATGTTTTGCATTCTGATGAAGAAACAGAATGGAAATGACAAAAAAATAGTAATTGTGGGTCCTGCTGATATAACTCAGAGCAATATAGGGTGGGGAGGGGAAGGGCTGCCAGGGAAGTGAGGGCTGTGTGGGGCTGGGCTGCATCAGGAACCTTACAGCCCCAAGGGCAGGGCTGGGTGCTTGGGGGCACATCCCTAGGGAGCCACGGCCAGCCTGTCCCCCAGAACAGAGGGCAGCCCAGTCTGATGGCAGCACAGGCATTTTGCCATTTCATCATCCCTTGGACAATGCTGGACCACAGGAATCCTGTCCTGGAAGGCACAGCCCAGTCCTGCACCTCCTCACTCTGTCACTGCTGCCCTGCTCCCTCCTCCAGCTCACCCAAGGACTATCCCCACCTCAGGACAATGACCCCAGCCCTGAGACAAAGGACACCAGTGCCTCAATGGGGACAGCCTTTGGCCCCTGCCAGGACACTCCTGTGGAGCCCAGGAGAGGAATGCTCATTGTACACACGTCCATTGCAGGATGCTGAGGCACTGACCAGCTTGCAGAGACACGTAAATAAAATGTAAATAAAATGATGTAAAAAAACATGCAGGGTGGTTAAACAGAACCATTTCTGTGCTTAACCATGAGAATGAGCAAAACAAAGCCAAGCTCCCCAGCCCCTGTGACAGGGACACTGACTGCTGCCCTGCCTGATCCTCACCCAGGGAGGAGATGCTGTCTGGATGGGGTACAGGCCTGGGAGGGACAAGGGATGGTGGCCGAGATGCTGCTGAGGCCAGAGGGAGGAGTGAGCCACTGGTGGGGCTCATGGCAGGGCTCCCCAACACGGCCCTGCTGCACCAATACACTCCATGTAGCCCATTCCTGACTGCTGCTCCTGAAAGGTGGGAATCACCCAGGATTCACCCCAGCACAATGGCTGCGGTCTCTGCTCAAGGCTGGGCACTCCCCCTGCTGTCTCCCCTTCCCAAGCCAGACTGGTGTGACCTCCTGCCCCCAGGGATGGAGAGAGCCACACCCTCCCCGAAGGGGAGATGATAATGTCACTCTTGGTGACATTTATCAGCATTTATTCAATTGCCTGGGTCAAGCTGACAATTAACGCTGCTCAGACACAGCCACCTCTGTGCCACCCAGCTCTTCCTCTGGTGACAAGGGGACAGAGGCCACACCATGCTGCTGACAGTCCCTGGGGAAGCACAGGGAAGGGGGGACTGTGCTGGTGTTTGCCCCCTTCCCCAGGTAAGCCCCATTCCCAGACATCCCTCTCCCACTCTGTATCACAGGTGCCCTGGCACTGCCCAGCAGGTTCAAACAGCCACCAGCACTGGCTGTGAGCAAGGGACATCCCCAAGCATGGTCACAGGGTGCTGGGACACACAGCAGAGGCACAGAGATCTCTCTCTCCACAGCCATTCCTTGCTAAAAGCTCCCATTTTTACTCTCCTGGATGGAAAGAAAGTGGAAAAAATGGACTAAGAAGAAAATTGAAGTCATGACCTTCTGTTTCTTTCTCCCTTTGTTTTTCTTGGATTGTTTGATTTGACTTAAGCATCTGGAGCCCTTTTTTCCTCTCATCCCAGCCTTCCCTGCTACCTGAAAAGCTCTTCTGGCTCTTTTCCCACCAAAAGCCATTTCTGTTCATGGTAGGATGAACCCTGCTCGAGGTTCAGCAGAGAACAGAGGAGAGCTGCTGACTCAGGGTGCGCTGGAGAGACCAAACACCCACCCTGGCCAAGCTGTGAGTTCTATTTTCCACCCAAATATTCACAGAGATGTGCCCGTTGCCAACTCTGCCTCCAAGGACAGGGTCCCACCAAACAGCAGCACCCAGTGGTCATCCAACATACCTCATCAAGCCCCAACAGGTTGTGTTGTGTTTTATAACTCAACAACTGTAATTACACTAATTGTGGTGTTATTATAAAGGGATTTATCAACCCCTGAATTAAAGCCCCAAGTTAGAGGATTTTATACTTGTCACTTACATGGAGCAGCACTAACTTCAGCAGTGCTACTGTGGCTGTCTGTGTAAGCAGGACACTAAAGAAAGCAGAAGTCCTTCAGTGATGCTGTTAACCTTCCAGGAAACAGTGGTAATTAGAGGTATCACACAGTAATTACATTACAGGTGTAGAGTAACTGCAGCACAGTACAGTGTTACAGTGCTACAGCCATTTGTTTAGTAATTAATCCATCCACAAGAAGGCCTGGAAAACCTGATGCTTCCTCAGGAGCTGTAAAAGCAGCTCCACTGTCTCCTCCAGTCACCTCCTGCTGTCCCATGAGACCCAGTGGGACCTGGGGCTGCCTGAGCAGGCAGGTGCTATGGGGAAAACTCTCTGTGGGAAGATGTGGAGGCTTTAGCCCAGGGGCACTTTTCTCTCTTGGCCTTGCTCATCATCTGAGAGCTCCAGAGGCCCCCTCTCCTCCACACCATTCAGCATCCATGCCAAGGGATCCAGGAAGCGGCAAGGAGCAGCAGGTAAGAAGGCACAGCCAACCAAGACACATCCTCCTACCATGCTGGGTGGCCTGAGGGGGCTTTGGCACCAGGAGCTGAGCTGTTCCTCTGCCCCTGGCACCTGGGACAGGCACGGCTGCTCTGCCCATCTGCCTCTGCAAGAGCTCCAGGACAGGCACAAAGAAGGGAAGAAGCAGGGGATGGAAGGTTTCGGCAGTGATGCTGGCTGGGATAGCTGGTGTTGGGGTGGGGAAGGGCTGGGATAGGTGCTGTGGTGTGGGGATGGGCTGGGATAGCAGCTGTAAGGTGGGGAAGGGCTAGGGCAGCTGTCATGGGGTGGGGATGGGCTGGAATAGCTGCTGTGAGGTAGGGATGGGCTGGGATAGGGGTGGGATTGCTGCCTTTGGGTGGGGATGGGCTGGGATAAGGGTGGGATTGCTGCCTTCGGGTGGGGATGGGCTGGGCAGTCCTGTGCAGCCCCCGTGCCGGAGCACACGGCCGGAGGCACGGCCACACTGCTGCCACACAGCTCCAGCCTGCGTGAAGGTCAGGTCAGGGCTGCTGCAAGGTTCAGAGAAGTGAGGAGTGGGTTAAGGCTGGCAGGAGGGCTGGGATGGGGCTGTGGAAGGGATATCATTGCAGAGCCACAGCCGGGCTCCGAGAGGTGGTGCAGAGAAAGGGGAGATGGAGGGAGATCCATGAGTGGGTCTGTTCCTGGGAATGCCTGAACTTCCCCCCCGAGTCACGACCCCGGAGCGCAGCAGGGCTGTCACACCGATCCCCTGCTGCCGGCCAGCGGCGACAGTCGCTCGCTGGAAAGGGCGTTTGCAGGGAAGGACCGCGGTTGGCCATTGCCGGGGCGGCAGCTGGGGCAGGGACAGGCAGGGAGAGGCGGCAGAGCCTCGGCGACGCCACCAGCCCGGGCAGACCCGATCCCACCGGTGCCCACGCTCGCCCGCTGTCCCTCCCTCCTCGTGCAAATCACTTTCGCGGCACCGACACTTCCATTCCTTCTCGGAGGTGGCATCTCCGGCACCTGGATCGAGTCGTGCCTCTACCTGTCACTCGGGCTATTTATACATCCAAGTGCAAGGTGAAAAATCCAATAACCTACACACAGTAACGGAGACAACGAGCACCGGCACCGCCCGGGAGGGCTCCCAGAGCCCTTCCGCCGAGCAGGCTCCTGGGCATCCTCACAATCCCCGCTGCCCTGTGGAGCTCCTTTAACACGAACCACTTCTTTTTCCTATCAGACACAAACCGAGGGCAGAGCCCGCACCACCAGCCTGACCCTGCCCCAGCATCTCCAGTTCTCGGGGTTGGCTCCTGGCTGCGGGGTGCGGGGCCGAACCCAGGCAGGGGGACCCTTCCGAGCCCCCAGAGCCCTCCCAGAGCCTGAGGAATCAATCCCCCGACTCGGCATGAACTCCCCACGTCCCCGACTCACCTATCTGCAGGCTGGGGGGACTGGTGACAGAGAGGTGAACCCTGCCATGAAAAATACCCCTTCCCCATGACTCCTGCCTCCTGTCTGGTCGCTCAGGGCTGGAAAGCTCTCCCTGCCCGTCTTTAACCCTTAATGCCTCTGCTTTGGGGTTGGGCAGAGGAACAATTCCTCCTCTTGAGTTAACCCTTGCAGGGCAGGAAATGGGCACAGCCAGCTTGAGGCTGATCCCTGCTCCCCTGCCGGTCCCGGAGGGTAGCGCTGTCCAGACTACCCGTTCCCTACCTGAACAAGGCATCTGCTCCAGACCGGCCAATTCACCCGGGAACTACCGGGAGAAGAGGAGGATACTCCCCATCAGGATACAGCCTCAGTCCCGCCGAGCCCCAGCCCCCTCGCTGGGACCCTGGTCCCGAGGTCCGGCCCCGCCTGGTTCGTAGCTCCCGCAGGAGCTGCGCCGAGGCTGCGGGAACGGTGCGGGGGTGCGGGGAGGAGATGGGCAGAGGGAGCGCCCGGGCAGAGCGGGGCGGGGAGGCGGCAGCATCCGCACCGGCGGGGCTGGAGGGCGGCAGCTG
>WEIU01016014.1:0-45488 GCA_013389925.1 Aegithalos caudatus | reverse complement strand
CCCGCCCTCGCCGCCGGTGCAGCCTCGCTGCCCGCAGAGGACGGACCCACGGAGCTCTGCCCGTCACCGCCGCGTCGGTGCCCAGCCCTGCCCGCGTCCGCCGAGAGTCGATGCCGGGCTACCCTGGGGATTCCGGAGGGTCCGTCCATCAGCAGCTACCTCAGCACAGCGTTTTGCTCCTCTTTACAGTGTCCCCCCCCCACCCCGGCACACAAGAGGGAGAAGGCTGCGATGACGGGACGCCTCCGAGGACAGGTCTGGGACCTGGTGACCCCAAAGACCCCCTCGGAGGGTTCGGCGCATGCTGAGCTGGTGGCCGTTCATTCAGGACTATGTGCACGACTTCCCGAGCACTGCCCACCGCTTCCCCTTTTCCATAATGGACACTCTTTATCGAGCAGCATTAGATTTGCCCAGCGCTGGCTCTCGCAGCTGAGACCGATTTCTCCAGCAGTAATGGACACAAACTTTGCTTGTAATGTGCACTTTCCCCTCCCGCTTCCTCTCGGCTGGGCTCTCCTGGAGTGCCTCCTGCTCTGTCCTGCCTCTACCCAGCTGTCCCTGGCTGCCGGCCAAGGCGGACCCACGGCAGGGGCACCAGGGCCTCTGCAGCAGCACGGGCTGGGGCCACGAGTGTCTCATTGGCCCCCGTAGCCTTCCCTTGAACAGCCCTTTCAGAGACTGGGGAGCTTTTCCGCTGGCCCCAGGCCTCTCCTGTGCGATGGCCTCCCCAGCCTGCCGTGCAGTACAAGAGGGGCCATCCCAAGCTCACGTCTCTGCAGTGGGCTACGAGCAAGGCCCGGAAAGCTCGAGCCCCTCCGGGCACTGGGGCAGAGGCTGCTGCCTCCCCGGAGCCCCATTATCCTCCCGCTTGGCACAGGCGAGCTTCTGAGCAGAGGAGGAATAAACAAAGGGTGGGCACGGTGAACTCGCCAGCTGAGGGCTGAATCACTCCAGTTCTCTGCTCCTGCCCACTCCTCGGCTCCCACGGGCACAGACCCCGGCTGGGCTGGGAGAGTGGGTACCCATCGGCTGTGTGTCCCCGCGGGGGCCTGGGCACAGCATCCTCGTGGCAGGGAACACGGCAGGGCGACAACGCGTGTGTGCCTGCACGAGCTCTGCTCCTGCCATCAAGGAAACTCAGCCTGGCCCCTCTCCGTGGTCCTCAGACCTTTACTCAGCCGGATCGATGCCTCTTACTGTTACGGCCATGGCAGGAATGCCATCGATGTTAATAGCACTTCACAAATACAGACAAAGCCGGCGATCTGAATGCGGCCAGAAAATAACAAACAGAGGACAAAAGACAGGCTAAGAGCTCTGAATGCCCTTTCTAATGCTTCCGCCCTCTCCCCCTCGCGTTAAAGCCCCACTGAAGTGCAGAGCCCCGCGTATTCCATAGTAACACTCGGGAATATTTCCTGGAATTGTTGGTGTGTGAGGGGGGAAATTTCACCTCAGCCCTTCCACAAAGACACGGCAAGTACGCCATGCACGCAGCACTGGTGGTGTGTGAGAGTGATGCTATGCACTGCCTGGAAGCAGGGGGCCTTCCAAGACCGTCTTTCCCACCTCGGCTCCGACGGCCATCCCCACCCTGGGAGCGAGCCGAGCGGCACAGGATGGGAGACAGGGCGTGCAGGAGCAGGGACGAGCTTTTGGGCTAGGATGGCATCCGTGCACAGCTCTGCTATAGAACAGTGCCGTGCAAACCCTGCCTTTTGCGTATCCTCAGCGTGGGATTCCTTTCCCTGGAGGTGCCCAGAGCCAGCCTAGATGGGGCCCTGAGCATCCTGATCTAAGTGTAAGGTGTCCCTGCTCACGACAGGAGTTTGGAACTAGGGGATCTTTGAGAACCCTTCCAATGCAAACCCTCCTATAGCTCCATGATTTTGGGTGGAGGGACCAGGGGCAGCAGGAGAGGTGAGGGCAGCACGGGTGCCCCAGGGATGGCAGCAAGGCACAGCCCTGGTTTGCTTTGACAGCTGCACTGTCAGCAGTGGGGAGAGGCGATGGGAAGGATGGAGAGTGCAGGGAGAAAAAATCATCACTGAAAGCTGCTCTCTCAGCTGGAGCCCCAAGGCCCTTGCCCACAGTGCCAGAGTGTAAGAGGAGCCAGTATAACCGAGCTGCCCAAGGAGCAGCACTGCCATTTGGGTTTTTCTCTCTTTAACTCTCAGCCCACCTCATGGACAACACTTCCTCACCCCAACAGCCTCCAGGTCATTTTGAACAAAGGCAGATCCTGGTAGCAGTGAACCCTGCTGATGTCTGAAGTGCACTGGCCCTGCTTGGAAGCCCCAAAGGCTCCCATGTTTCTGCATTTACTGACCCGTCATGACTGGTGAGCTTACTGTTAATGTCCCTGAGGTGGTGTAGCACGGGTGACAGTGTGCTGGGGACAGCCAGAAGCACACAACCATGCCTCACTGGAAGTACCATCCCCTCCTGTCCCCACTAACAGCTTGTAGCTATGTGCAGCTGACAGCTTTGCAGCTAACATGCCTTTTTTCCCTCTCCCATCACCTTTACTGGCCTCCCCCATGTTGTAGAGACCAACTCCAGCTGTTGTGGGTCAACCCCTCGACTGGGTCAACCTCCTTTTTGCAGCACAGAGTGACCCCAAATGCCCCAGCCTTCCAGGTGCCCCTATCCCGTGCTGACCCGTGTGCAGCCCCTGGATGCTGCAGAGTAGTTTGGCTCACACGCCCTCGTTGAACATGTTCCTCTTTAAAACCTGCAGGGAACAGCAAGAACATTTGGGTGTCCATCTGCGGGGGCTCGTCCCTCAGACAGATGCTCCAGCTCTTTGCCACTGCCATCCTCAGATGAGAACGGGCTGTGGCAGATGGTTCCCTTCTGTTGGCAGGAGGCAGGAGTTTATCCCTGCCCTCAGCTCCCTCCCGGAGAGGCGGCACCTGCACAGTGCAAGAGGGACCTGGGCAGTGGGAGCAGACCTGCCCCTCAGGGGAGAGACTGGGGACAGGCTCCTCTCCTTTGGTTCCAGTGCACGTGTCCGGGAATGCTGCAATAGGTCTACAAAGGGTCGAGCTGGCAGGATGGAGGTGGATTTTAATTACTCCCATTATTATTATCATTCCTTTTCTTCCAGATTTTCACACTTTTGTCCTAACAAGCTGAGCTGAGAAAATACATGCAAATGCCAGGCAGAGATAAGATGTACCACACCTTGAAGTACTGCCAGCGCTGGCTCTGGGAATGCCAGATCGGCTGTCTGCCCCTCCAGCCCCCTCCCTGTGGCAGCAGGAACGGGGGAGGGTCTGTCCCTGCTCTGCCCCTGCACATCGGAGAGGAGGGGGCCTCACATGTCCCCTGGGCTCCACCAGCAACCAGCTGCTTGATCCTGCCCAGTCCCTGGAGAAGGCACCATAAGCTCCTGGCTGCTTGGGACAGGGAGGAAAGGTCACCCTGATGTCTCGTGCATGCCTTGCACAACACAGGGACACAGACCTCCCCTGCCCTGCTCAGCACTGCTGGCAGCAGGAGCTGTTCCTGAGGACCCCTTTTCCCTGAGCATGGCTGTTCCACCAGGCCCCTGCGGATGCAGTCAGGGAGAAACGTGCTCCCAAATCACGTTCTCCCTTGGAGGTGGTGACATTTCAGGGTGTGTGGGGGGAGTGGGACGAAGAGGCAAGGCAGGATATTCCTGCTCCCCCATCCCCACGGCCATCTGGATGTGTGCTGATGCCTCCTCACAGCAGGCTGAGTCAGTCCAGTGGCTTCTCATTATCAGCTGGAGGGAATCCAAATTCCGCATTGTACGGCTGCTCCTCGGTGAAACTGAGGATCCTTATCAAATATTATCATAACGCTTTCCCTCTGTAGTCTTGTGCTGCTCCCTGCTCTGGTGAGCTTATTGATTTGGAGCAGAATGATCCAAAAATGCTCTGACCACCAGCCATTCAGTTGGGACAGCAGTGGCAGGAGCCCCAGAATGTCCCTCTGGGCATGGGCTGGGGCTGTGAGGCCATGGAGGGGATCTCTCCAGTGTCCCCACCACAGCCTCGCTTGCTGGGCCCAAATCCAGCTCTATCCAACTGGAAGTGAGGTGAGAGGTAGGAGTCGCCGTGCTCATGCCTTGCACATCTCAAACCATGAGGTGACCTCTATGAAGCTCTGGAGAACAGGGATAAAGAGGAGAAAAAAGCCTCTCGGTAGGGTCCCTCAAGCAAGTGCTATTGAAGATTGGGATAAGCTGCTGACACACAGGGTCTGCCCCAGCTCAGCTCATCCATGTCTCTGCTAAGGCACCGTCACCACCCCGACATGTTTGAATTCTGGGTGTGGAAATTAGGCCTTTCTATGCAATGTTCTGGAATGGAGAGAGGCCACATGTCCTCATGTCAGCCCGAGTCAAGCACTGGTAGCTTGACTGCTCTGTCAAGCAGCCCAAACACACAGCGTGAAGGGCTGAGGGAAAAGGCTCCATTAAGTTCTTAAGCCCATTGACACATATATAGAAAGTATTAATAATATCAAGCACCTCAGTGCCTATTGTAGCCCATGTTCAGGAGATGAAAGATAATTTCTGGGACAAGGAATTTATGACAGTGACAGCTTTTTAACAGCTTGGTGTAAGAATAGGAGCTGCACAACAGGACAAAGAGCAATGATTAAAGAATTTGGCACAAAGGAGAGAGGGCTTGGAGGGAGCTGTGAGCATGGAAGACAGGAGAGTCCTGTCAATTGCCCACACTGAAAAAGCAAAGGCTGTGCTGGGCATGGAGCACGGGGAGGTGATGTGGGAGCCATCCTGCTGGGGCTGGCTCACAAATACTTGGCCACTAAGAGAAAGGGGTCAAGGTGCCTGGAGGGGACGAAATGGGCTCCTCACCTTAATGTTTAAAAGAAGTTTGGCCTCTGCCTGGTGTGGCAGGTGGAGATGGGCATGGCTCAGCTGGGGCTGCAGCCATGCCAGCATGGGGAGAGGCAATGCTGGGAGCAGGGGGGAGCTGAGCTGCACTGCTGGGCACAGGCCAGGGAGCAAACACATCAGCTGGGGAAGGGGGGTCTGGCATGGGGCAGGGGGAGGAGGGAGCTCTGCTCCCTGAAGGCCAGAGCTGGAGAAGCAGAAGTAGCAGACCCAGCACCAGGACACTCTCAGGGTGTAATAATTACTAACACCCTCAGTGTTCCTTTGCACACATACGTGCTCCCCTAATGTACACTGCACATGTAAACAGCCTCCTAGTGACATTTGCATGCCCAATTACATCTGCATATAATTGATTTGCATGCACAGTTGGAGGGCGTTTAAAACACTGGAGCCTGCTTTGCACTTTCCCAGAGCCACCTCCCTGAACCCACGCCGGAGGAAAAGCTCCTCCTGCTGAGGCCAAGCCCCATCCCAGCCCCAGAGGGCTGGCACTGTTTGGTGTCCCCTCCCTGTGGGGGTGTGCCACGTGCCGAGCGGGATGGGCTCACAGCTATGCCCTTCCCTGCATCTCCATCACCTGCAGCGACCCCTAACCCAACCCCAAAGCCAGCCCCAAATCCAACCCCAAACCCAGCCCTAGCATTTGCTGTTTGCTCAGCTCCTGTTAAAAGTGACTGGCACCATTCCAAAAAGGATTAAAAGCAGGGAGTTAGAAACATAAAAGCTCATGTAATTATGTGCAAAAAAGTCCCTTAATAATTTATAGAGGGAGAGGGTAAATATCTTCGTGTGTTATTAAAGTGTAGCTCATTGTCCCGTCTGGCTAATACCCAGCGTACACGCATCACAGGCTTTATCCGGGAGGCTGCTTTGCCTTTAATACCTTTCATAAATTATTGAATTTATAAAGGGGAAAGCAGGTGTCATGTCACTCCTATAAACAGCTCGTTAGTTAAAGCTAACCAAGTTGGGGAGCAACAGTTTCCTCCTGGCTTGTCCACCTCCCACCTCCCTGTCTGTGCTGTTCCCTGTGATGCTGCTCCTGCTCATGACCCTAAGCTGGGGCAGGGGAGGGGTATTTGCCTAAAAAAAAAAATCAGGCAGCAGATAGATGGCCTGTGGCACCCCTACCTTCTGGCTTTCTGAGCTTTTCTTGTGCCCTCGTGGAGGTGTGAGGATGCAGGTATGAAGAGGATCCTTTTCTCTATTCCCAGGTTGCCTGCTGCAGCACCACCACTTCTGTGTCACCCGTGGTCCTCTGGGTGCAGCAATGGACCATCAGCTCCTGGGGGCACCCGAGGGTGCCCTGGGCACTGCTCCTGGCAGGAAGGCTGCACGAGGGTGAACTCAGGGCAGGACAGGGCAGGAGGCGGAGATTTCTATGGCAGCAGGGCTGAGCACAGACCCGTCTCACTACAAAACCCACGCCTGCCCCATTTCCAGCCGCCGAGGGCGAGGGTGAGCAGCCCAAGAGCTGCTCCTGAGCGCAGGGGATGTGTTTTCAGGCTGGCTGGGGGAAGCACAGCATCTCCCTGGTTTCTGCTGAACACGGCAGAGCGTTAGAAGGCCACCTCTAAAAACAGCAGAGGTGTGACTGAGTCAGCAGCACGTGTCTGCGCGAGGGAGTCAGTCCAAGCTGAGGAAAACCAGCGTGCGAGCACGGCCACGCAGCCCCCGCCGGGCAGCCGGGCCCCCCAGGCTGTGCCCCCCACCCCTGCACCGCGGGACGGAGCTGCTCAGGGAGCAGCTGCTTCGGAGGCTCTGCTTGAGCTTTCACACCCAGGAGAGAGTCACCAAACCCCCACACGCAGCCTCTCCAAATAGAATACATATGCATTAAAGAACAGCCACAGAAAGGGGAGCCATCAGAAGTATTTCAGACAGTTTGGAGCGAGTGCCAAATCTGGGTGAATAAGCTGAACGCCAGGGACCCACGCGGAAAGCGCTGCCGGCAGAGCCGGCATCACGACGGGACGCACGGAGCAGCCCAGGCTGTGACTGCCAGCAGTGAGGCATGTCCCAGCCTCATGATGAATGCTGGCCCCCAAGAACACCCAGTAGGGCCTTGTGGGCATGAGGAGAGGGAACTCAAACTATTGATAATCAATTAACTCCTTCAATTACAGCAGCCTAATGAGGTAGCGCCAAGTCAGCTCTAATGAACATCAGTTTAATAGAGGCAGTTCCTCGGGCGCTGGGTTTTGACTCGATCTTTACAAGGTAGGGAACACTGCAAAAGTATCAAGCAATTAATGTCGCTAAATGAACATCCTCTCCCGGCTCTCCACAGAGGCCGCAGCTCCTGGGGGGCTGTTGTGGTCCCCTGACCCGTGGGGAGGTCCTGCCTGTGCCCAGCTGCTCCCCAGCAGGGGGACGGGCTGGGAGGCCTCTGCCGGCGGCACGGAGCTCGTTTATCCCGGCACGGAGCGCACGGTTCCTGGGGATGCTGCCGGATGCGTGAGCTGCTGTGAGATGAAGCGAATGTCACCGGGCCCAGCTCGCCCCTAGAGGCAGATATTTTTTAGGGTTTTTTTGGTGACGACAGCGTAAGTGACAAAACAAATGTCACTGCCCGCTGGCCCCAGTGCCTCTCTGGAAACCTGCCGGGTCCCATGTAGGGCAGTGGGAAAGGGGGGAGTGGAGGAGGGATGCAAAGCACCATCCCTAACACGTGCCTGTCACGGGAGCGGTGCCAGCACCCCGCTGCACCACGGCTTGCAAGCAGGGCCTGGGGAAGCCCTGCCCAGCAGGACACTGCAGTGCAGGAGCTGGGGTGGGGATCCCCAGGAAAGCCGGGATCCCAGAGGTGCCATCCCTTTGGAAGCACCGTGCGGCACAGACCGTGCTGGGGAGGGATTTACATACTAAGGAGCCGTCAGAGGAGTACAGGCAACCTGACATCTATTTTGGGTCTCAAAGCCAAAGGCTGTATTTCAAATCCACTAATCAGGTGAGAATACAGCAAACCCGTGCAGAGCAGAGCTGGGAAGGAGGGGGAGCCTCTGGCTCCTGGCAGCATTCCCACAGCAAGGGCCCCATGGCAATGGTCCCAGCACCCACCAAACTGGGCTTCCAGGGAAAGGGACCCCTCCTTCTCGTGGGGGCTGGACCCCAAACTCCTGCTGCACTGGGTCTGTACAGAGGGGCCCTTTCGGCATCCAAACCTCCATGGGCAGGGCCTGCCACGACCCTGCCCTCACCCAAGGCTGTCCAGAGCAGAACTGAGCTGCTGGAGGGGCACCGGTGGCACAGCCCCACTCCCCACAGACGGAGCAGATGGAGGGCACAGGCTGGCTCCCCGAGGCCAGCTGTGTGGTGCAGGGGCTGCCTGTGCCTCCGGATGCCGTGGCAGATGGAGGTAGATGTGAACTGCCTGTGCTGCCTGCTGGGACCACACAGGGGCTTGGCCACAGCCTCCCTTCCCTGCTGATGGGCTTGGGAGCAGGCTAGGGGCACACTGGACTGCTGGAAGGGCTCAAGTGACAGCAGAGGCACAGGTCAGGTAATTCACCCACTTGGATGTGTTTGTGAAAGCTTCTGGGTCTGAGCACCGTTCCCAGGGGTGCAATGTATGGGTAGATGACCTTTGGTCCAGTTTGGGGAAGGTAAAGGGAGAAGATGACATTCCTGCTCTCTGCCATTCCTGGGCAGAGCTAGACCATGCTTGCATGAGGAGAAGCGCCCAGGAGACCCAGGATCACTGGTGCTGGCCAGGATAAGCAAGAAGGGAAGTGCAAGGCAGGGTATTGGAGGGAAGAGAGACATGAGTAGAGATACAAGGGAAGGTTACAGCCCTGCTTGCCTCGTAGACCCTCACAAAAAAACTGAATCTGGACATCTCCAGCTCCATGATCCTCAGACCAGTGTAACCAGCAGCAGCCCCCAGTTCCTAACAGCACTGGCTGCAGATGCCAACCTTGGGAGTATTGGACCCTGTGCCCACAAGGATCTGCACAGATTGCCCTGGCTCTGCCCAGCCTCTGGATGAGCAGGGGGTGCTTGTCCCTCCCAGTCCTCCCAGTGCCCATTCACCCTGCAGTGTGGAGGGGACACAGGGTGCTGGCTGTGGCTGGTCCTCTCCAGACCTCTTTGTCACCATCCAGAAGGGCCACAAAAGCTGCTGAGAGTGTCTTGGGCATGTGAAGCACCAGGGCTGATGGGTGCAGGCTGCTGCACTGAGGATGCTCACAGAGCTGCTTTAATCAAACAGCCACGCAGCTCCAGGCACTGGAGATTATTCTCATCTCTTTTCTTGTTTGGTCGACTTATTCAAAGACTATTAGTGGATTAACTAAAATTCTTATGATGCTGGAGCAGCATCTTTGCAGGGGTTTATGGAAGTGGAAGGGGCAGTTTTCACGGGCAGCTTTCATGTTACCCTGGAGCAAATCTGCAGCAGGGCGGGCTCACCAGGGAGCAAGAGGAGGCTCAGAGTCCTGGCAGCAGCCGCTCTCTTCTCCAAGCTGGCAGTGCTGTAGAGGAATTGTCTGGAGGGCAGCAGTGGCTGGCAAGCCCTGTGGTCCCTCCTGCTCTCCCTTGTTTGTCTTGCAGCTTCTGGTCTCCATTTCACAGGGAAGGCTCGGGGACAGAAGGGACTGAACCCAGGGGTGGGGAGAGTCTCTCCACACCTTCTGTTGCTACATCCTCCATCCCACAGGTAACTCCCCCACTGGGGCTGTTGCTCTTATAAGCTCTGCTTCCTTGTCCAGAAGGTCCCAGGGCCATGCCCTGGCATCCCCACAGCCCACAGACAAACAATCTCACAGCATCCCTTGTTTTCCCAGGCTGCATAGGCACGTGTGGCAGAGTCTTCCCCCTTCCCACCCCCTCCTCATCAACTGGCAAAGCCCCAGTGGTTTCCCCCAGAGAGCGCGCGGTGAGACACAGCATGAAACAACTGCACATAATTAGAGGATTGAATGGGGTATGGGAGCAGAGCAGGGAGCTTGCAACATCCATAAATAGCTCGTCTTGCCGAGCTGCTTAACTCCTTGCTTGTTCTTGCCAAAGTGCAGACCCCAAAGGGATGGTGCCTGTGCATGAATAGGGGTGGAAAGTTCAGAAGCGTATTTTTAAACCATTCAAGCTGCACTCGAGCTGAGTGATACGTTATTGTCTCTGTGTGTCACTCGAAATGTCTTATGAATGCAAGAAATAAAAAAAAAAGCCACCATTTTGCCTCTCTACACTCCCACCCCTCTGCTTCTACCCAAATAATGTCAGGCTAGAGCTGACAGGCGAAAGGAAAGCACCACAGGCTAAGGCTGCTTAAAAGCAGCATGCAAAGCTCTTCTCTGGAAGGAAGAGCCCCGGCTTGCGGGGCCGGAGGGCAGGGGAACTGGCAGCAGGTGCAGGCACCCACAGACAGCAGGGTGCCAGAGCTGCCAGGAAATTATTGGGGTCCCCAAAGAGTCCCCAGCAAGGCCAGCAGGGGTGTGTGCCCAGCAGCAGGGGGTTATGTTGCAGATCAGGAAAAAGCTCTTCCCCCAGAGGGTGGCTGGGCAGTGGTACAGGCACCACAGGGAAGTGGTCGCAGCACCAAGCCTGAGAGTTCAGGAAGTGTTTGGACAACACAGGGATCTGGTGGGAATGGTCCTGTGCAGGGCCAGGAGCTGGACTCAGTGATCCTTGTGGGTCCCTCCCAGCTCAGCACATTTTGTGATTCTGTGACTCTGGTTAACTAGTCTTGACTACAGTCCCGTAAGAACAAGGGACTTAGCCCTGCTACCCCATCCTGATGTGCAGGATGGCATCACCTCAGTTCTGCCCCCCCTGAGTTCTGGGGCCTCTCTGGGTGGCTGGCACTTGGTGACAGTGACAGTCATCAGTTCCTGGGGCTGGCAGCCAGCCTCAGGCTGTGGTTGGAGACACAGATCCCAAAGAGCCTGACAAACAGCTGGAGCCATGGTGAGATACAGCGGGACAGAGGGAAAACAAACCAGAAACTCACTGGGAAATCATTTTTCTCCTAAATGGGGCAGACATAATTAAGCAGCACGGGCTTTGTGAATGATACCAGCTCTGCCTTGAAACACATCATTACCTCTCTCTGTTAGAGCAGTGTTTTTAAATACATATTTCCTCTTCCAGTGCTAGAGGAGAAGGCTCTGTGGCTGGGATGCTGGGATATTTTGATCACGCCTTGTTTCACCTAGTGGCAGGGAAGTGCCAAGCTCTGGCTTTCCTGTGCACACACCTTTGCTCCATATCACTGCTGGCCAGTCTCCCCCTCTTCCTCTCCTCTCTGCCACCATGGATACCAGAGGGGAGGATGGTGCTGAACCTGCATCCTCCAGCCCCAGAGGGTTTGAGCCTCCCTGTGCCAAACCTGCCTGGATCCCGGTGCCAGAGGTGTCTCCAAATCCCTCTGCCCAAACTATGTGAGCCCATCACCATGTTGTGTTCCTTGTTTTGCAGAACTTGGGGCTCAAGGGGATGAGATATTTCACTGACTGTTGACCCAAGCTGGTTTCCCCCATTTGGCACCCTCTGTGCCCAACAGGGTCTGGATGCTCCTCTCAGCTTGGTGCAATTTTGGCCTTTCTGTTCCCAGATGAGTCCCCCATCCTGTGCCATGTCTGCCATAAGTGCTCACTGCAATGGATTAGAGAGACCCAAGCAAGAACGAAGGGCTTTTGTACTAGAAATTGAAAGTTGATGGAGTGTGTCATAGGAAAATGACAACAACCTACTGTACCTCGAAAGACAATTATTTTTCCCTCATTGGAAGTGATTGAATTTCTCCATCAGTGACACTACCAACATCGTTGACACCAACAGCTCTCTTATGGAAAGGCTCTTTCCCAGCTGCACACCTGAATTTTCTTACACTGCCCTCTCCTCCCTTACCCTGCTCTGCTCTGCTCCTTGTGCTTTGGCAGGACACGCTCAGGTCACAGCCTGTACAGAGACCACCCTCAGCTGGGTGTGCTCTCCCTCTCCATCTTTGCACTCCTGCAGACCCTTGCTTCCCTCAGCTCTGCTCTTCTGGACTAATTCTGAAGATTCTGTGATTCTGTGAACATGCCAGGTCTGGAAGTCACACAATTAAGTCATGTTGCTTCACAGTGACCACCCATGGCAGCATCACAGCACTGGGGCCGTGCTCGGTCTGATGTAGGTACTCACACTGGCAAAAAGAAGGAGCTGGAGACATGGTGACTTTTCTAGAGATGGGGGAAAGGGTCAGGCAGCACCTCCAGCTGCTGTGGTATTGGAGTGTTGGATAGCACCCTGGAGAGCATGCTCTCCCTGCGGACCTGGAGCACCACGTCCTGGACACTAGTGCTGGATGCTGGCCCAGAGACACCCTGCAGCCACATCCCACCCCAGGGTGAGCCAAAAGGTACAGCCAAAAGCCCCTTCTCTGAGTGATTTTGGCCCAGAATCTGGAGTAGCACAAGCCCCAAGGGCTTTGGGATAGGCTCCTGTGTGTGCCTGGGGCACAGCTGTGCTTTCCATAGGCTCCTTCCCATTCCCAAGGTGCTTCCCTTGCAACCCAGCCTGAGTTACTCCCTGCTGGCAGAGGGCCAGCCTGGTTTATTAAGACACATGAACTAATGAACGAGGCACAGTGAAGCACCAGGAGCCTGCTACATCCCATTGCTCCACTTGCACTGGGAGCTGTGCAAGGCTCCCCACGAGCCTCGTCCTCCCAGCTAAGACCAAACCCTGACAGCCCGGGGAGCACAGGAGGGTGCCAGCACCCCACACTCCTTTTGTGGGGACAGCGGGAGCACGTCCATGGTGTGCAGGGTGAACATCCCAGCGGGATGGGCAGTGGCAGGTGGGGACAGTGGCCAGGCTGGCACAGGAGGACGTCACCCCGCCCGCTCCGGGGGTGCCACGCGAGCGGCGCCCAGGAGCGCGCACTGCGCTGGCGTTCGGAGCCCCATATGTTGTGTGGGCTGAGAGCACATATGTTAGGTACACACACATCTACGTGTGCCTGCATATATATATACACAGACATACATGAGGGAGACTATTATAGATACAGATTTACATATACAGTCAACACCAGCAATTACTGCGGGATTTTGAAGGCAGCGGAATCAGCCCCAGATATCAGAAAATTCCTATCTTTATCCCTGCCCTCCGAGCCTGTGCCTTTGGCTGGGATGGCAAGTGCCACGTGCCAGAGCCCCGGCTGGGGAGGGTGCTGGGGGAAGCAGGGCTGTTCACCTCCCACACCTGCACTCTGCACAGTGCCCCAGGAAGGAGCAAAGCATCTTCCCTGGCCACGCACAAATCCTACAGCCTGGCAGGGATCTGGGGGGGATACATCTGCCCAAACACAGCCTGTGCCATGGACAAGCTGGATGAACTGCTGTATCCCTAATGGAGAGAAAAGGCCTCTCAGGGGCAGGATTAATCTCGTTCTAAGGTGGCTGCTTGAGAAAGGTCAGATGAATTTTTGCCTGGATGTGCCTTTTTTCTCCCTGCTGACTATAAATGTCATCCAGTCAGTGGGCTCCAAGGCAGGTACCTACAGAGAGGCCACATGCAGACAGGTAACAGGGATTCAAGCCCATAGTTGCTGCCCTGGATCAACCCTGGTGCTGCACGCATCCACAGGCAGGACAGGGAGACAAACCTGGCTCAGGATTTGAGACCCTGAGATTTCTTCCAGGCACACAGCTCAGCTGGTAAAAAGTTCATCTTGGTAAGTGAAACTTTTCCATTCATCGTCTGCCGTAGCCCCAAGCAGCATCACCCAGCTGTAAAGTACTTCAGAGTTGACTCAATGTCACATTTAAGTGCTGGATGCATCAGAATTCAGGATGCTTCAGAAAGGTTATGTAAACCATTACATCAAATCCTGGGAGAGTTATTAAGGTGAGCGGCAGAGCATGGGAGAATGGGTGATTATCTCACAGCAGTGCAACCACACCACACCAGCTATGGCCAGCAGAAGGATGTAACTCATTCTCCTTACAAGCCCAGTTTTGTTTTCCCCTAATGTGTCTTTAAAAAAAAATAAAAATCTGTCCACCAAAGAATTCTCTACTCTAAAATATAATTATTTGAGAGAGTTTCCAGTTAAGCAGCTAAGGCACTGGGGAGATAAGGTATGAAAGAGGGAAAGTTTCTAACTATTGGACAAGTCTTCTATTCCCCCTCCCCCTTTTAGAAATGTTGTATTTCAAATTCAGTGTGGTCTGTTAACTCCAAATTTATTTTATTCATCTGAACTTGTGCCTTTGAGGACTTGGGGGAGGCCTGCATGGTTAATTTTGGAGTTACTTGCTATGGACTCTTGAACCTCTCAGAAGCGTGTGGGCTCCCCAGGGAAGTTCTCCAGTCGGCAGAACTTGTCCTCAAGGACATGAAAGCATCTGCAGGGGCCTGCAATTTTTCAGAGTTTGGAATAGACCCAGCCAGATTGAAAGACGTTTAGAAATCTTCAGGATCAGCAAATGTATTTTGTAAAGCACAGAGCTGACCTGTTTGGGTTAAATAATGGTAAGAATTTGGGGGGGGCAACACAACTGGGAATTGCAGGCCCAAAGCAGCCAGCTGAAGGACTAACATTAAGTCAGGAGTCATCATGCTGAAAACCTTTGGTGCTGGTGGGGCAGAGCAGCCAAGAAATGCTAATTATAACAATATCCCTGATGGACATCCTGCAGCATCCTGCCCAGAGTGCTCTCATATGGCAATGCTGCCTCCTCCTCAGAAAAGCCACAGAAACCACAGGGAGACAGCCAGAACTGTCTTGTAGAACTCCTAATCCCCAGGGATTTATCCCACAGGATTTACACATCTCATCTCCATGCCAGCAGCCTGCATCCACCCCCGGGTGAGCCACTGGGATGTTGCTGATTTGTACCCTGTCACATTTCAGGGTGAAGTGAGCAGCAGATCCCGTGGCAGACTGAGCCATGCCTAGCACACAGCCCCAGTTCATACTGGAGTCTGGGAATGCAGGGAAGTCCAGACTGGAGTCTGCACACAGGAATGGGGATGGGGAGTGTGCTGGCAGCCACGGCAGTGCTGGCAGCATCTCCTGCACAGGATACATGGGCTCTGCCTTCCCAGCCTCTCAGGCAGAGGAAAATGAGGCAATGCTGGGTAACTGGGTGAGTTCCTGGGCCAAGCAGGCAGCAGGAGGAGCACAGAGGTGCCATAATAATGTTCAGCCCTGGGGCTGTGCTGCTGTCCCCCCCTCTGGTGGGTCACACTGCCCCATGTGCCACTGGCTTCCCTTCTCAGCGTGCTCAGCTGTGCGTAGCTGGTGTCAAACACGGGGGCAGTGACTCACAGTGGCCCTGGCAGCACTTGGGCAGGGACAGGCCTGGAGAGCTGTGCCTTTCAATGCCACCGTGCTGCTCCTCAAATCCTGAACATGCTGCCACTGAAAAACCCCTGGGCATGAGCTTGGCCCAGCCATGCCCACGGTGAGCTCTTTGGAGGGTGCTGGGGGTCCCAGGCACGTTGTGAGAAGGTGCTGTTACAAGTAGCTCACCCAAAGCCTTGAAGAGGGACACCCTGTCCCCAGAGGTGGCAAGGGACCTGTGCCCATGGGACACATGAAGGAGCATCTAGGCTGGCATCAGCCTCAACCTGTTCTATGCACAAAAGGAGCCCTGACTCTTGGGCTACCAGCTGGCACCTTTCACTAATGCTAACATTCATTTAAGAAAAATTACAAATACCCCCAACATGGGCTAATTAGCTAATGACATTATTTTGACCTGATGTGCCATATAATTAAACAGCTAATAAACGGCAAGAGTCCTGTGTTGCTGAGGCTCCTGAGTCAATACCATGCTATTACCACGGTGTAATTGAGTTTACCAAGAACCTCAGCACAGACATCCCAGAGCCCATGCAGGAATGGTATTGAATCAGCCACCAGAGACCCACCTGCTGGATAACGGAGAAAGACAAATCTTTTAATCTACAATACAGCCTGGAGTCACACACAGAGAAGACAGGTTTGTGCTTCACACTGTGGTAAATGCATTTGCTAGAGGAGGCTCCCAAGAGGGGCTACCTGTGCAAGAGCTGCTCCGGCAGCACAAGAGGCTTCCAGAGCTCCAGGGAGGGTGGGATGAAATGTGGCTTGTCCTTCCTTCCACAGAAGGGAGGACTTCCAGAAGCCTACTTCTATTTCCATTTCTCCATCGAGAAGGTGCCTTTTTGGATGAATTTCTGATGACAGAACCAAAGGGTGCTCTGGGGCTACTGAGAACTCTCAGAAGTGGCTCAAAGCTTCCTCCTGCAGCCCTAACCTTTGCAGACCAAGTGTCCCAACTTAATACTCTGCTGGCAGGCTGCAAATGGGCCAGGAGCTGGATTTAGGGCTGCAAAACCCTCTTTGGGTTTTTTTAGAGCTAGTAGGAAAGAAGAAGAGGAGTAGGTTGGCAACCAAGCTCTCACTTGAGTCATGAAGCATCTACAGCTGTCTCAGTATTATTTGCTGTCCCTGGGGTGGTGATTTTGAGGTGCTCAGAGGTGATTCTGCTATATGGACATGTTGTCAGGCAATGAACACAGGACCTTTGTGTGCACACACACCCCCCTGAGTTCAGGCTCCTCTCCTGCACGCTCCCCTCCCCGCAGCCCTGCTGTCGAGCTCGTGTCCCCAGATGCACCTGTGCTCCAGCTCGCCCTCCTCTTTCTCCTCACCTCCCTTCCCTGGCAATACCAGGCAAGAGCTCCTTCCGCTCCCGACCACTCTCAGGCCGAGCCTGGAAGCTTTGCCGGGCACGGCAGCATCTGTCATGCGAAGGCAGAGGCACAAGGCTCCCTCCCCTGCCGCTGTCAGGTCCCTGCACGGCCGCAGCGGGCAGAGCCGAGTGCTGCTGGCAGGCTGAGGGCTTGCTGGCCCCGCGGTGCCATCTCCTGGTGACAGTGCAGCTGGAGGACGGGGATGGATACGGGGCTGGGCACCTGCACTCTTCACATGGGCTGGGACACTGGCTGCAGCTCGGTAGGTCCAGTTCACATCCAGCACCTGCATCCCACACTGGATGAACTAAATGCAGCCCGCAGGAGCCTAGGCAGGCAGCCCCATCCCAGGGGTTTCAGCCACAGTTGGTGCAGCCTCAGTGCTCCTGGAGAGTTTCTGGGAGTGTGAGCAGGATTGACAGGCTGCAGCTGATGGGCTGGGTGGGCAGCACTGCTCTGAGCAGGGCCCTGACTCTGCTGCCACCCTCATGCCACCATGGACCTGCTCCAGTAGCTCATCCACATCCCACAGAGCTCCTCAAGAAAAGAAGGCTGGAGACAGAGAGGTGAGAGCCCAGAGGGACCACTCTCAGCCTATACTCCCAGCTCTTGCTTAGCACAAGCTGCACCATCCCCAAGGAGCTCCGCAGCAAATCCGTACGGGTTCCTCACTTCACACTGTTGGTACTTAAAGCAGACGACTTCAGCAGTGAGGTTGGAAGCAGACTAAGCCTTGATCCTGGTGCATGAGGAGCTCCCCAGGACAGGGGGAAAGGGATGATGGCCAGGGGATGGTGAACAACAGGGCTACATCAAGAGGGGCAAAACCCGAGCTTGCAGGAGGGCAGGGAGTGTGGGTGCCTGGCAGCACCATGGCTGCAGGCAGCCACGTGAGAGGTGCCAGGAGCAGAGGCTGGTGGAGCCGCCGGCAACTCTGGGGAAGAGGTGGGTGTGCAAAGGCTCAGCGACGGCAGAGCTGCTGCTGACAGTGAGAGGCAGCTCCTGTCATGAGCGTGAGCCAGGCTCTGCCAACACAAACACCCAGATTGCTGAAAACAAGATGTGCGGCCGCGCGCCTTGGCTGTCAGTCAGCAGCACGCAGGGAGCGTGCTGCGGCCGCTCCGGCTGCAACGGGGGAGGGCTCGTGCTTCCCCTGGAATGCCTCCATGGTGGTCGTGGGCAGCCCCACCAGGCTCTGGCCAGGAGACAGTGACTATGCCCGGGTGGCAGGAATGGTCTCCATCCTTATCTCTGGCCAGGGAAATCCTCCCAGCTCCCTGGCTGCAGCTCGGCCGCTTTGCTCCTATGCCTACAGCTCAGGGAGGGACGGAGGAGGAACACTGAACACCTGCTGCTGCTTTGGAGAGGTGCTTGTGTGGAGAGAGACTCCTGCAGTCAAGAATTACTCACAGAGCACTCAAAAGCCACGCCGAGGGCAGGCACATGCAGACATGAGCCCAACACTGTGGAGCCACTCCCAGTGGCTGCAGCCACAGGACAGCCTTGTCCTGGCATGGCAAGAAGGCTCAGAGCAGCCAAGGCTGATTCCTCACATGTTAGAGCATCACCAGGTGAATGGAGACCTCCCCCAGTGCTGGGGTGGACACCTGGTGTGACCCTAGGGACCCACCTGTACCAAACACCAGGAGTTCAGCTCACGGCGGGAGAAGACACCCAGACTCCAACCCGCTGGGATGGATCCTGGGGAAAACAGGTGGAGTAGAGCAGGTGGTTTGCACGCCAGTGCTGGCTGGGAGTCACCACTGGAAGTGCACCCGTCACGGGGCAGCATCCAGACCCCTGAGGCATCACCAACCCCCCCAGAATGGCCTGCCCATGGCTGAGCTCCAGTGCTTTCCCTCCGAGCCACGCCGCTCTGCTTTGCGGTGAATGCAAAGTTTAAGCAGCCCTTGTGTCTTCCCTCTTATCTTTCATTTCTATGCTGACATTTTGAAGGAAATTTGCTCTCCTCCTTGAAGTACGGAAATCCGTGTCCAAGAGCGCTCGGGCCCAAAAAGCTGGGCAGATAAACATATTTGGACGTGTGATTTCACAGTGGCTACGTTGATAGCTTTCAGAGGTCGGGTCCTGTCCATCAATTACCCACAATGTGCATCCAGACGTGATATGGGAGAACAAAACCCGACTCATTAGAGGGGAAGAGAGGTGAGTGAACACCAAGACTGGTTAAACAGAGCGGCTCATATTTCAAGGAGTAAAGGGAGAGACTTTTCTCCTGCTCTTTTCCCCCACTCCAACAGAAGGCTACAACATCTGGGAGACACAGCACAGCCTGCACATGCCCACCACTGCCCCACAGAACATTGCCCTGTGGCACCAGCATGACACAGAGGGCACCGGCAGAGCTGACTTGTGGGCATGAGATGTGCCATGGAACAGAATTTGCAGAAGAGACTTTGAAGTGGAAACATTTAGAATGGGATTTTTAAAGATATTCAAGCCCCTCTCTCTCTTCCCTCTGGCCTGCAGGTACTTAGGAACGCTTTGCACATAAAGAATTATTTGACTAATGTATCACGTTAGAATGCAAGATGACATATCCAGGACAGACTTTTGTACAAAGCAGAGTTTTAAAAGCAGAATTTTAGCAGTCCCAGGTGGGACCAGGGCATATAAAGCATGCGGTAGGATGAGCAATGATTTCCCTTTAGCCCAGGCAAGGATCTGTGTTTGAATTCTCTGTCCCTAGGAAAGACAATGATCACTGGCACCTCCGAGCCCAGTGCAGCCCCAGAGGGAGGTTGCAGAGAGCTGTGGTGGGTGATGGGGTGGTCCCAGGGGGTCACAGCAAGGTGGAGGGAACTGGATGTTAATTTCAAAACTTTACAGATGGGAGCAACAGGCAGGGAGTGATAGAAGTTGGCTCTGGTCCTCCAAGCCACTTGCCTCCCCTTTGGCTTCCAAGATTCAAGCACTAACTTGACAGTGGGATTAAACAAAAAGCATAATCCCAGTCTCAGCCTCATCACTTTTCCCTGGGGATGTGGCAGGCCATGCAGGACAGACCATCCTGTGTAAAAGGGCCCCACAGAGTGTGGGTGGGCTTGGGGATTTCCCAGGCAGGGGATGGACTCCAACCTCATCCCCGTCTGCCACGGGGTGGGGGGGAACAACCTTCCCTTTCCCTCTGTGCTTTGGCATCATCCCATCTGTGCCTTGGCATCCCAAACCTGGGGCCAATGTGGCCTCAGGAGACCCCCTCTGCAGGTCTCAGCTCCTGGTCCTGCTCCCTCTTTCTCCTCTCCCACAAGTGTTTCTCAGAGTGTTTTTTCCTTTCTAGTATGCTCATCCCTCTCCTGAGTACAAACTGCTGCAGTCTTTAGAGGGACAGGGAGATATTTCTGTTCTGCATAATCCACAGATCCTCCTCTGCATGGAAATGGACACTATCATTATTGGGATTCCTCTTTTCAACATCTTGGCTGAGGAAACTCTCCTGTTAAGCCTTTGCTAAGCAGAAATGAGGGAGAAAAGGAGTAAACCAGCCAGGCTCCTGCAGCAAATCTCTCCTGCCACTCCATAGGGAGTCTCCACTGCTCTCAAGGTGGAATTCCATACTGGAGGTGGCATGTGCCATGCCCAAAGGCCCTGTGAGAATGGACAGTGTGGACAGAGGACATGAACATGCCCAGGATGCTGTGGCAGGGCAGGGGGGCTCAGCTCCAGGAGCAGGAGGTCTCCAGGGCCCTGCCATGCTCCCAGCTCCTCAAGGAAAGGTGAAGGCTGAGATCTTGCTTGCAAACCCTCCGTGCAATGGGGTCCTGCTGGAATGGCACCTGGGGTTGACATCTCAAAGGCCAGTCCTGGTGGAGATAATGCTATGTGAGGGGCACAGCACTACCCTTCCAGGCAAATGGGAAGACAATCCATATATCNTATATACACATATTTAGATGTAGAACTGAGCACTCAGACCAACACAAGCCCACAGGAGCCCTCCTCTCATACCAGCAGCCCCCCAGGGTGGGGGCAATGGCTGCCCTGCTCTAACAACCATGGCACTGATCTAGATTAAAACTAATTCATCAGCAAATGGATTAATTGGTCAAGGAGGAATTTAAATGAAGTGATCACACACATCCAGGCTCAAGTGCCCCTGGGTTAGGCAGGGCTGATTGGTTTTGCCCATTCTGGACCTGCATGGATTACCCTGGCCAGTGTGGGGATGGATTTACTGAAAGAACACCCAGATTCTCACCTGGCAGGGAGCGTTTTGCAGGGATGGCAGTGCCTGCAGATAGGCAGGTGGCTGTTTTGAAGTTTTGAGCTTCTCAGGTAGAGGATCATATTACTCTGGAAATGGAGGATCAAATTATTCCATTATTCCCCAGGGAGGGGATTAAATTACCCTGGAATTAGAGGATTAAATTACTCACCAAGGGAGAGGATTGAATTACTTTGTGAGTTGTGGGATTAAAACACTCTGCAGGTGGCAAGCTCAAAATAGACCTTCACACAGAAGGCAGGATTAAATTATTCTATGGCTGGTCAGGGAAAAAAACCCCAAACCACCATACTCTGGAGGAAGCCATATTAAATTATTTCTGGAGATTAAATTGCTCCACAGGCTTGCTGGATCCCAGTGCTGTGGAGCAGACCATCTGCTTGGGAAGGTGTGTGGATACCCAAGCATGAAGAGCCATATGATGGGGTCCCGCTGGTGGTACCCGAGTGCCTCCTGGCATGGCGGCACCCGGCGCCTGACAGTTTTGACTATATTTATTTGCACGTCAAGGTTGGGAGCCTGGCAGGGCTGGGCTCTGCTCCCCCGCACCATCCGGGAGATCCGGGGGGATCCCAGGTCACCTGGGAGCATGAGGCAGACCCGGGGAATTGAGCCAAATCCTAACTCGGTTTCTTAAGGGAGGCTTTACGTTATTTTCCTTTTTGCATTGAGGACTTCTTGAGCAATGGCACCGCTCTGTAGGTAGGGCAGCAGATCAAAGCCCTCCTTGCCACCGAGCAGGACCAGCTCTCCTCCCCTAGTTCCTCATTTCCACCCCTCACCTCCTCTCCCCTCTCATCCGTGGGCTCAGCTCCGCACCTGGCATCTCCCACGGGAGCCGGTCAGCAGTGGCTGGAGCGTGCCGGCGCTGTCAGCCCTGACTCACTCTGCTGTGCCTCCTTCCCTGGTGCCTGTCACTGCCTGTTCCCAGTGATGGTGACAAATTGGCATTTGAAACTTGTATTGGTATTTTTTATGCTGATTTCTTTCCGAGGCTCCACTGCTGAGATTTTGAGAGAGAGAAAGAGAATGAGCATTTTAGGATAATCTTAAAAGCAGAAAAATTATTACATGTCAAACACCGATTGGGGAGTTTAAAAGGCTCCCAGGTGGGCTGCAGAATTAAATGTTTGGAGGCTTTTTTTTCCCCCCAGTGAGGTAAGAAATGGCAATGTCACCATAGCAACTGCAGGGCACACTCTGGGCAGCAGCTCAGGCATTGCCAGGAGCTGGGGCTGCCCCAGCCCCTCTGCACAGTCTGTGGAGTTGGGATTGCTCCAATCCCCACACATCTGAGCCCTGCAGACAAGGTGTCTTGGGAGCCTGCAGGCTGACTGGCATGAGATACACCATGGTCAAGGGCTGCCAGAGACCCATGGGATGGGGTCTGTGTTCCTGGAGAAGCACCTTCCTGATCACCTCAACCCCTCCTGGTTTCTCCATCCCACTTGCTCCACTCCCTTGCACCAGGGCTGGATGCTCCCTGCATCCATCTGGCTGGGTTCTCCCAGGGATGGAGAGGTGGCTGGGACCTGACACTCCTGACTCAAAGAGCGGCTCCAAGGTGCCCCAAACCAGCAGGGAAAAGCAGCTGAAGGGCTCAGTTGTGTGGCCTGGCTTTGTGACTCCCAAACCACACTGGAGCTGTCACCTCCCCAGCTGCACAGGAGGCTCATCTGCCTACTGCCTGCCACGGATTCCTTGTTGTCTTTCTGAGGCAGCTGTGAACAGGGGAAATCATCACGAGCAAGCAGGGGTTAATTGAGTGTTAGTTAACTCCTGGTGCTCTCACCGGCTGTGGTAATTAGCACAACCTGAGCTGGCTCATTAATGAGCTTTGCAGGAGAGTCACAGGTAGCAGGGGGGTTAAATCGGCTTGATTACTTCTCCATTAGTACCAGCCACTGAGAGGATTTGTGGGAGGGAAACTAGTTTCTCTCTGGATGAAGCAGGATATACCCTGGGAACGGGGCTGATCCCAGGGGAAGGGACAGGTACAGCAAAGCTTTGCCCACAGCAGGTGAGGAGGGCTCAAACCTGCTGTGATCCCTGACAGAGCTGCAGTCTATCTGCAGATGATGATGGGAAACATTCAGCAGTTACACAGGGCTGTCATTTTCCAGGGGCTCCAGTTCAATTTGTGATCTACACCCAGGAGCTTGCATGCCAACAGCAGCCTCCATGGCTCTGACCACAGCAGTCCATCAGACCAGGGACCACAGCCAGAGACCATCCTGACATCCAGCTGGTGGCCACCACCTGAGGAGGGTGGCCCAGTGCTCCACAGCTGGTGGCCTCCATCACCACCTTCCTTCTTCCCCCATAACACATGGCTGCACAGGCTCCCTGGGAAGCTGGATTCCAACTCCTCCCCTGCCTGCCTTGGAGCCAGCTTTCCCATCTGCTGGGAGATTACCCTGAACACTGGGTGTTGTGGGGGACTCAAAGCCATGCTGGATATCCCAAACTCATTCGATCCAGCAGTTGCTCCCAGATCCCATGTCAGTGCCTCTGCTCTCCTGGCCTGCTGCTGCAGGCCCTGGCAGGGATTCACTGAGCCCAAAGGGAACCTCAGCAAGCAGCACAGGGGGTGTGGCAGAGCTGGGAGCCAGCAAGGCCAGCTGCAAACCCAAATGCTGCCCAGCAAAGGCAGGGAGTGATTAAAGCCCCCTTCCCTTGTGGATGGCTGGGCTGGCCAAGCCGTGCAGGATGGATGCTGCTGTCTAGAGGCAGCAGGGAAGGTTCCCCTCAGCACCAGATTTATAGTGAGGCTATAGATCAATTATCAGCAGCCTCTGACCTTGAAAGCAGAAGCACAGAGGGCTCTGGAGCGTCTCACTCCTTTCTCTGGGCAGGAAGTTCCCATTTGGAAGGTGATAATCCATGGGAGGGCTGCCAACAGGAGCCCCACATTTCCTGGAGGGGATGCACACACAGAAGAGCTTTCCTTACATGCTACACATACACACTTCTCCCTCTGGCAGCCCTGTATCCTTGTTTTCCTGGTCCCTCATGCACCCAAATGCACAGACTGGCCCCACATCCCAGGCAGGGGCAGGAATCCAGCTCCTGAGCTGTTGCAAAGCAACTGACTGAATGATGTGGCACACAAGGGTGTGAGGGAACAGGTGGAGAGAACCCAGCTTGGCTCTACCTTCCCTGAACTTGCTGTAGATGCCAATGAAACCTGATTTTTGGAGGGGGGTTGAGTTCCAGAAAGTCCAGGGATATCCCTGCTGAAAAGGGGACAATTTGATTTTGCAGAGACTCATCCTAGGGTGAAACAGTATAATTTGTTTAAGAGAGCAAGCACTAGCCTTGGTGCCAGCAATGGTCAGCTCCTGCTCCCAAGAGCATAGTGGAAGTAGAGAGGTGGACATCATGTATGGATGGTGGGAATGCCATGCCCTTTCCCAGCTGAAGGAGGGGATGTGGCACCCAGCTCTCCCCACCTCCACCTTCTCAAACATTGGGGGCCTCAGCTCAGNTTTTTTTTTTTCTTTTTTCTCATGGGCAAACAAAGTGGAAAATGAATTCCTTTAGATAGCAAATGAGTTTAATAGAAATGGTGATGGAGTTATGCTGTGCCAGGAATGCTAATCCCACACCCGATGTGGCCGGACTCTCAAGCAAGGCAGAGCAGGAGGAGGAAGGTTGCAATTAAGAGCAGGAACATGAGGTCTGTGTGCAGAGAGTATCCCCAGCTGCTGGCCACACCTTGGCAGGTCCTGGGGGACACCAGGCAGGATGGGACCCAGCTCTCCAGCCACTCTTCCTCCACCAAGGCCCAATACACTGAGATAAGGGGGACAGCTTGTTGGTCCTTGCCTGTGATCAGTGACTTTTGTATGGAACGGTGCAGAAGAGAAGCGAGACCCAGTGCAGCAGGAGGGACATGGGGCAGGCTGGGAAGTGGTCCTGGCAGAGCCTCTGCTTCCAAAGCCTGAGGCTCCTGGGTCACCAGGGAGAGGACTTGTGTGCTAAGTGGGAAAACCCACTGTGTGGAGCACAGCAGCTCTGCCAGCACACAGACAGCTCTGGAGAGCATCCAGATCCACCCCAGGGCAGCTGAGATTTCAACTGAGGTCTTCATAAACAGTTACACAAAAACAAGATGTGAATGTCCCTACTTCTGCTGCTCACTGAGAGGTGACCCAAGGCCAAGGCTGAGCACAACCCCAGGGCTGTGGAGCTGGCCATGGCACTGCAGATCCCCTGGATTCCCCTTTAGGAACAGCAGGTTAAACAGAGCATGGGGGACACAAACTGCTGGGGACACTTGCTGGACCTGCAGCTCCCCTTTCCTCTTAGGCAGACACTGCTACCTCTGCAGACCTTCATCTGAGAGCAGCCTCCAGCCTCACCTCTATCCTGGCACTGACAGATTACCTCAACCCTCTGCTCCTCCTGCAACAGCCCCAGCTGAGGAGTGGGGACACAAAGGAGGACACCAGGGAGTGCTTCCCTTTCCCCTGCAGCCTCTGCTGCCCAGGTGACACGTGTCTGAGTTCAATAAAGCCTTTCAAAGGTGGGTTGGCATTTCTCTGCAGATGGTTTTTTTACTCATCCTTTTCATCTGGGTAATTTATTCCCCCTTTCCCCAACACAGCTTTAATTGAGTTCACAGCAGGATCTCGGCTCTGGAGCAAAGAACTGAACACCAGCAGCTTCCCCAGGCAGGGACCCCACAGAGAGCTACTGGGCAAGTGCTGTGCCAGGCCACGTCCTGGCTACTGGTGTCCCACTGGCATCTCCTGCCTCTCTTGGCAGCCCCCCAGGCAGGGCAGGAGCCACTCCAGCTGCCAGGGCAGCACAGTGTGGCACAGCCTGGGGCTGGTGCCACACAGACCAGATGAGCCCCAGTTCCCCTCAGCTCCTGCCACACTGCTCAGGATCAGGCCAAGCACAGCCACACTTGCACAGCCACACACATCACCCCTTTTCCAAGCAGCTCCCCAGGGAGCAGGAGCCTAGGGCAGATGCACCAGGGCATGGAGGAGCAGGAGCTGCTGCTTTCCTCTCTGCTCAGAGTCACCAGGAAAAGCCCACGCTTCTGCTGCCAGAGCATATTTGATTCTTCTGCTAACCTGACCTTATTTAGTTCATTATAAGCCCCCAGGACATTGCAACTGTAACTTAAGAAGAAAAAGAAAAAAAAAATAGCCTAACAAAAACACAAACCTTTTCTCTGATCAATAGTGCAGGCAACTGGAAAAGGTATAATTCAATTTGTCAGCACACAGTTATTAGTTACTGTGATGGAGCCCTTCCTCCCAGCCTCGCTTCCCTGGACGCTCCCGACGTCGCTGTCCCCAGGGCAGGGGAGCAGCCCATGATGTGACATGGAACCCGGGGAGGGCTGAGACCCAGCACAGCCACACAGGAGCTAATGGAGCTGTGACCTGTGAGTTGAGGCTTCACTGCACCTAGGAAAAGGCAGGGAGACAGAGGCAGTGTGTTCAAGGCAGTGCTGACTGCTCCTCATTCTTCCATGGGCTTTGCAAACACCCCTCCTGGGGTACAGACAATGTTTAGGGGTTCCCACACATCCATCCTATCCTTTAAATTCCACTGCTTTTCCCAAGCATATCAGTCCTCCCTTGCTTCACTCCTCTGTGCTGCTAATAAAGCCACACCATCCTCAGCAAGAACCAGGCAGGAGCCTGGTCTTGTGCAGGTGCTCCAACGCTCTCCCCGCTTCCTTTTTTTCCAAGGGGTAGCAGGGGCAGGAGCCAAAAGGGGGGAGAGAGCCAGTGTCCCCACAGGGCTCTGCTGTGGGCCAGCTTGTGGCCAGTGAGAGGCCAGCAGGAAGGGAAACATGCCAGGGCATGCATGGCCTCAGAGGAAATCAATTACCACACCAAAACAGGGGCCAGAGGCCTTGGGGAGCCTTATCACCACCTTCCACAGCTCTCCATCAGCAGCCTAGCCTGAAATTACCTCCCCTTGCTCCCCAGAGCAGTGAAAGTGGAGGGCAAAGGCGCAGAGCCAGGGGTAGGTGTGAATACCAATGGCTTCTGTGTGTGCTGATCCTCCTTGTCCATCCCTTGGCACGGCACCGCCTGGAACACGGCTCCAAGAGCCCACACGGAGCCGAGCCATCCCCCACTGAACCCCTGAGAAAGAGGCACTTCCAGCAACACTCAGCTCAGCTCCCTCCCCCTCTCCTCCCCCAATTCCTTCACCAGGGAAACCTCCAGATATGCATCCAGAGATGTCTCTTTCCGTTTGTTGATGTCGACAGGCATATCACACACACATTCATTATTTAATCTACCTTTGAATTGGGCTAAATAGTTCTAACGATAATTACAGAGCATTTGTATTTATAGAAAACCGTTGTGCACGATCTGCATCCACACGGATAACGCTGCCGTGCTCTATAAATACAGAAGGGATGGTGTGGGAAGGCAGACGACGCTTCCAGTCGCCATGAAATGCAAAATGCACGGATGGCCCCACTGCACAGGGAGCTCTTACGGCTCCTCTCCTTCGGATCACGCCACAAACAGAGCTGAGGCACAGCTGAGCAGCCAGGCAGCACCGGAGGGACAGGGAAGGGGGCAGGAGCACACTGCCATGGGGCACAGCGAGGCCAGAGCAGCAGCAGGGATGCAGGACCGGGAGGGGATCGAAGGGAGCAGAAGCAGATGGAAATGGGATGCACTCAGTGCTGCCTGGCACAAAGGCTCAGAGCCCTGGAGGGCGAGCAGAGCCAGAGTTGGGGAGCAGCATGGAAGGAGAGAAGGGAGAGAGGGAGGATTCGCTGTTCCTCTTCCCACAACAATAAAAGTTTTACAGCAGTGTAGCCAGCACTTATGATTTTATTGCCAGCATTACAGAGGTAGAGATTCTCCAAGCCCCAGCCCCGGGAGTCAAGTTAAGGCGCAGGAAGCTTGGCTTTCATAAGAAACCGACAGAAGAGGAGAGAGGCCAGCACTCCTGCCTACCCACAAGCACTGGGGAATGTGCAAACACCCAGCTCCAGGCAGCAAATAAAAGGAAGCCATTATTTTTAAATTTACTTGTTTTTAAAATAATTTTATGCCTCTGAAGTGAAGGCGTGCAGAGAGCAGGGAGCTGGGCAATCCTGTGATTTGGGAGGACTTTCAAGAGACAGCATTAGTATTACACTGGTGAGAGTCTGTGCACATCCCTGTGGTCCCTGTCCACCCCGCACCCCAAAATCTTTGGGCATTTCTCAGGCTTTAATTCCCCACTAGCACAGAGCCCCAGCTCAGGTGTGATGCAGAGACACCCCAAATGAGCCATGAAGCCGTTTCACAGGTGAGCTCCAGAAGGGCAGGACCATATGGAATGCTGCTCAGCACCAGATCAGGTACACTGCCTGTGCCCACACAGGCACACACACAAATTACGAGTACTTCTATTGCATTAGTGCCTGGAAATTTCATTCCAGTCATATCCCATTCAGTGAGATACTGCACAGATACAAGACCAAGAAGCATTTTTTTTTTTTTTACCTAGAGAGAAAAGCTGTTTTTCTCTGCATATTGGTTTAAAGCAAACACAGCCAGAGGCTGCACACGCCTGAGTAATGGCCCGTGACTGTGCCAGTGAGGAGGGGAGAGCTGACAGTGCTGTGCCCGGCCTCACTGGCTTGGAGATCTTGTGCTGCCCCCACAATGGATCCACCCGACCCTGCTCTGCACAGACCATCCTGCACAGGAGGAAGAATCCAACCCAGGCCCTGGGTTTCTTCAGTTTAGGCCTTTGCATTGCCTGCTTCCCATTGCTAATTTATAAGCAAATATTTGGCCATCTGGCAGCCCTGTCCCGCGGGCAGCAAAGCGAAGGGCTTGGCTTTGCTGTGGGAAGGGCAAAGCTGACATTAAACTCCTTCCCCAAATGCCGGGCACCCCCTTCCGACACGGCTTCCACCATTTGGCAAACGGCTCCTCTGCCATCTGCCTGGAGAGCTCTCCAAAGGGCATGGAGCCTGCTAAATATAGCCGAGGAGTTTAGCAAACATTCGCAGCCAGTCTGAGAAGACTTCTCTCAAAGTTACATCTCCCCCGGCCCATCTCCCTTGCCTGTGACGTCTCAGATATCCTTAAACCACCTCTGCATTTTTTAGTCCCGTTTCCTCTTTGGAGCCTTTCCCTTCCCCGTTCCCTTCTCACTACCACTCTTCACCTCTACTTTTGCACAGTTGATTTCTCCTCACACTTCCCTTCTCGCTCGGAGGAGGGCTCTAGATGATGCCAATGCTCCTTTCCCAGCCCACGGATCCTCAGATGCAGTGGGAGATGGCAAAGCCGTGGGCTGACTCTGCGTTCGCTTTTCCAGGACCAACTTCTGCACACAACACCCCAACTTTCCCTGACAGCCCCACACCATGGACACAGGGAGCACACCATGCTGCATGGGCACCCCTCTCTCTGCTGGTCCAGCCAGCAGCCAGCCAGGCTGATTTTCCCACCTCTGCCTCAGTAGTTCACCTTCTGTCTGACATGGAGTGCCACAAGCCTTGACCTTCACATCCATCCACAGCTTAGCAGCCCCTTACTCCTTTTTTCCCAGGAAAGCACCATCCCATCTGTCTCCTCTCTGGCCTGATTTTAACCTTTCCCACCAAGAACAGGGACCAGGAGCAGTATCCCTCATGGCACTGCTGACCTGCTAAGAATGAGGAAACCTATTGTAATGTTGGGCTGAACCACACTAAGAGACTTCAGGCAGCTTGATCCCATCGTATCTGTTCCCTGGAAAAGGGAGAGCCGTCTGCTTGTGTTTATCATGGCAAACAAACTAAGCACAGAGAAAAATACAAGCGCCCATCATCTTGGGCACAGATAAACTCGGCACTAAGGCAGCCCTTGCTGTTGTATGAGGCTGTTAACAGTGCAACACCTGGAGTTTCCTCCTTGGGGAAGGAGAGAAAGGGAAAAAACCCACAAGAAAACAAACCCCCTTTAACAATGAACTCTCATGTTCAGTGATGTGTGAAAGACATGGAGAAGGGGGGCAGGAGAGAGAGCGAAAGGGAAGGAGGAGAGACAACAGAAGACAGAGTACTATTTCTTCTTCAAATATTTATTTTCAGGTCTGCCTTGGAGTGCTGCTTATTGAGACACAGAGCCTTGCTGTGCTGCAGCTTGTAAGCTCCTGCTGCACATGTTCATGGCACTGCTTTAACTGGGAATTCCCATCACCCAGTGCCCGAGCCCACAGAGGGCAGCTATCCCTTGGGTCCCACTCACCCCCAGGCATCCGACCATGCTCTCCATCCTGAGCCCAGCACCACACATCTTCACCTCTTCTAGCACTGTGCTTGACTCCACCTGGGCCCTCAGAACACACATTCAAATCCAGCCCTCACTTTCTCACACAAGGCTTGGAGCTGGGGTCTGAACTGGCATTCCTCAGTCTTTTAAATTTCTTCAGCACTCACCACTGCCCTCAGGGGCAGCAGAGGTGGCCTGCATGGAGATCAGAGACTCCCCAGCCAGTTATTCAGGTGAGCTGAAAATAGTGACCAAAGCAAGGTGGCAGTGAGCACCAGCCTGCTGGAAGTGACAGATCTTGGAAGAGAGCCAGAGCTGACATCCTGATCACAGACAGCAATTAAGAAATTAAGCCATCAGAGAGGCTTTTTGGGAGGGGTGAGTGTCTGTGGTTTGGTCAGATGCCAGAGCAGGTCAATAACATTTGTCCTTCCCACTGCAGATGGAGATCCTCCTCCTCCACCCCTGATCCCAACACGGTGGCACAGCTCCCTCCTCCCACCACACACGATGGAGGAGCAGAGAGGGAGAACACCAGAACTCCCAAAGCAGTGACTGAGGGGAGGTTAGACAGAAGTCACCTGGAGAACTCAGACCTGGTAAAACCAACTTCACCTGCCCCTGAACTACAGCCCCAGATGTAGATCCCTTCTGGAGGGGAGGATGGGAATCTTCAGCAATGCTCCCAGAGTAGACACCAGGGGTCATTCCCCATAAAGCCTATGTTCCCTGGACAAGAGAAACACCATGGAAAAGGACAGCCATGCCCAGGATAGACCACACAGTGCTGCATACAATGCATCCAGATCAGTCCTTGGGGTGGATAGCAAAAGGACCCCATTCCATTGACTATCTCAACCACTTCCATCCTCCAAATGATGGAGCCTGTGGGTCACTGGGAAAGTCCTTCACTCTGCTGGAATCCCTGATTATTCCCATCTCCTGCACAGCTCCAGACCACACACCAGGTACCAGAAACCAGGACATGCAGAGTACTCTGCAATAAGCTCACACCTCTCACTGACCACTAAATTACACGTCTTGAAACAGGAAAAACTGTGTTTCCTTCTCTAAAAGACTGTGCTGGAAGCCCCCTGGAGGGAAGCCCAGCTGTGTCACACACCTGAGCAGGATGGACTCACCCCCACACCTCTCCTGGAACAGCACACACAGCAGTGGCACTGCAAACATCCTGTCCTTCTCCCCATCCCAGGTCTCATCTCTGCCACTCTCCCAACCCCAGCCTCGTGTGTGCGCACATCTGCACTTGCACGCCTGCAGCCACACACAGACAGCTTCCTCTCTGTGCTGGGCACCAGGAATATTGATTTCTTTCCCCCTGCAATATTTCGCTTGGCTGAACAGATTTAGAATTGAAGAGTCAGACTCTGCCTAGAGACTAGAACCATATTTAATTCCATGGTTTAAGAAGCCCTGGAGCAGGTTATTCTTATTTTAAACTACTAGTGCATTTAAAAGCAAGTGACATTTCAGGGGGATGGGGTGGGAGATGGCTGGTGGCCTCTGCCTCAGTCCAGCCAGTGCAGGGAAGAGTTTTGCAGCTCTGCTGCATCCCCACAGCCCCATCAGCTGCTCTGCCTGTGCCAGTGAGAGGGGAGGGGTGGCGGTGAGCTACCCAGCAAAGGCCAGACCTGCTTCCATGTGTTCCCCACTGAGGAGAAAGGAGGGGGAAAAGAGAGCAGAGAAAGGCAAGGTGTGAAAGCCTCTGATGAAAGTTGCTCGGTACACTGAGGTTTTAGGATTCATATTGCCTGTTGCTGTACCAGGCTGTGCTCGTGGAGCCCTCAGGAAGGAGAAATTTGCAGAGAGAGAACAAAGACATGGTGCCTTGGCCAGGGCCTGATCATGGAGCAGGGCTGCTGGAGGGCAGAGCCATCCCCATCCAGCTCCCATCCCTCCCAGTTGCTGCCAAGTCAGCACAGCCACCACTCTCCACAACCACACAGCCTCAGCCTAGACCTCCAGAGGAGATGCAAGGGACTTTTAAGGGAGAAGGAGGAGAATACAATAGCAAAGACTGGCCCAAAGCATCTGTGAGCCTCTGCCAAGTCCAGGCAGACGGGCACATACATCACTCCCTCCAAGCCATACAGGGCATGTCTGCTACCCAACACAGCGACAGGAAAAAGCCAAGTGACCCCAGGATGAAGGGTCCAGCTCAGCAGGAAGGGGTCCAGGTGAGGTAAGCCCTGCTGAGGAATGGGTGAAGGTATACTGGAGAAGAGGAAGGGAAGCACAGATCCCTACACACCGCTCATCTCCCCACATCACGTCTCCAAGAACTCATAGCACAGCTTCAGCTGCACAGCTGCCACCCTGCCCTGGCTAAGGTGAGCACACAAGCATCCACTGTCCCCTCTGCCTAAGGCACCATCTCCTGGTCCCTGCCAGTTCCAGCCAGCCAGAGATCCCCCAGCGGCCCCACAAGAGCGACACGAAGCAAAGAGATTGAGATGCTCTTCACAGCCTCTAAATAATGGAGATGAGGACACCGGGTGCCAGACACCTCGAGGGCGCTCTGGTCCGTGTGTGCCCATGTGCACACACATGTCACTGAGCAGAAAGAGATCCCTGACGTGACAGAGCTGCTCCCAGCGGCGGGCTCAGCTGGGAGCTCCCGGCGCGGCTGGGAAGGCAGAGCACCGGGAGCCGCTCCCCGGGCCGGGAGGCGGGCCCGGCAGGGCTNGAGATGGAGCGCCCACCGCGGCAGCCGCGCATTAGCTCGCTGCGGTCGGCCCTGACACTGCACCCTCTTAGCTGTGGCGTTGTGTTTTGACTGAAGCAGACAAGCAGGGGAATGAAAATGGATCCTTTTATATAAGCTCCCCGCACACGCTGTAACAGCTCTTGACATCTTTGCCCGGCCGCGTTCCTCGCTGGCGCTCACGCACGGGCCGGGCTGGGATTGCACGGGGATTGCAAACTGCTCCAGGCACTGGAAGCATCCCTGTGGACACTGGGCTAACGCCCCACAGGGACACAGGGCGGGCCCTGCCCAGGAATGGGACGAGAAGCCTGGTTTGGATCTGGTGCTCAGCTGGCCAGTGCCAAAGGCTGCAGGTATTGATGGCGTGGGGCTCCCAGCACAAAGGTGTCCAGGTCCAGCTTAAACTCAAGCTCATCTACCTGGATAATACCAGGCACAGGCAGCTCCAGCAAGACTTGCCAGGGCTGCTGGAAGTTTGGATGCAAGGAGGTCAGGTCTGGGGGGCTGTGTAGGGACCCACTGTGCCTGGGGAAAGGACTGAGTGAGGAGGAGACAGGAGGAATGGATGTGCACAATTAGCTGTGGTAAAAGCCAAGGCTGTGAAAGCCCATTACCACCAGTGTAATTATTGCAATTATTATCTTTTCATTTTTTTGACAATTCAGTAAGAATTAGCTGAACAGAAGAAAACATTTTCTGTTAAGTGCTGGTGAATCTAAAACAGAGAAGTGACATTTCACTTACATCTGGACATTTCTAAGGATCTACCCAGTTCTCTAAAATGAAAGTCGAGGAACCTCCCAACCAAAGTTTTCTTACTAAAAGAAAGTAGCAATTAATTCATAGAGAAAACAGCACAATGAAACCCTGGGACATTATCCTTTTTCTTCCTTTCTGCCCCAAACAAACAATTCAGCAAAACAGAGGCAAGTCTCTGGGGACATGGTTTAGCAGTGAGCTTGGCAGTGGTGGGTTAGTGGTTGGACTCAATGATCTTAGGAGGTATTTTCCAGCCTAAACAATTCTGTGATATCTTGTCCTGATCTGCTGAGACAGGCTGGTGCCACCAGAGCTGACAGCTTTGGCACGTGGGTGCAGCTGGGGCACCCCTCCTCCTTCCCCCATGCACCCAGAGAACCAGCACAGGCAATAAACACCCGTAATGAAATGGCTTTAAAGAACAAAGTGTATATAAGGACAAAGCTGGAATGAATGAAAAAGAAGTATATAAAAATAAAAGAAATTTAAAAAAAAGAAAAGGCATTGCAATTAGCTAAACTGTTAAATGAATAAAAAGGTATTAAATAAAATTTCCTGAATGTCAAGTTGACACAGTTTTTTACATTCAGGCAAGGAAATGAGTCCCTTGAGCAAATCTCCCTGCTCCAGGGCTGGGCATTAAAGGCTTTCTGGTGGATGTGGCTGGCTGAGGTGCCTTTGATCTGGGCTGCTGGATGCAGCTCACATCTCCCAGCCAATGTAGCCCTGAACACAACCCCTCCTCCCACATCCACACCCTGAGGACAGCACTGCAGGGCTGCCCAAAGCCAGGCTCTGTGGGAACAGGGAAGCTGAACCTCTCCAGTGCCATCCAACGCCCCCAGCAGCTCTTTTCATCAGGGTGCCTTTACATCCTGGTTTGCCACCTCTCCTCCAAGGAGGACAGAGCAGCAGCACTGCTCTGTCACACCTCCACTTTCACCTCTCCCGCAGGCACCAGCAGCAATTTTCCCTCTCTGGGGAAAACAGCTTTCTTTGGCAGCATGTTACCTGTCAAAAGCTCCTCCTGAAGCAAGTGAAACCTTTCTTTCGGGGAGCGAGGGGAATGCTCCCTCCTGTGGCACACACAGCACCAGCCCCGCTCCCCGGCGGGAGCAGCCCAAAAGGGACCCGGCTCCCTCAGCCCTGGCCCTACAGAACAAACATCCAGCTGCACCAGGCAGGCTGGGGACATCTCCTGCCTGCAAGGTCATTCATGGGAGACGACTATGGATCCAGAGACGTGTATACATATGTATGTATTTCTGTAACTCTCCTGTGCTTTGTATATAATAATAAATATATAACCCAGGAACTTAACCAGTGAGGTACCAACAAAGCCATCAAACGAAGCAATTTGTCTCAGACAATTGCCTGAGCTGCCTCCGATGTCGCTGTCTCGCCACTGACAATGAGAGGCTCTTAAGTGTCCTGAAATTGTACTGCGAGCTCCCCAAAGCTCTCACCGCCGCCTTCCTTCCTCTCCCTCGAGCTCCTTCCGTGTTTCTCCAGCAAAACACTTTCTTACGCAAATAAACATGCAGGGAGGCACAAAAGGCATTTTGTCTAGGATTTCAACACAACCACATATTTCTCATTCAAATATTCAGCTGTATCCTTCTGAGATCAAAAGCACAGCACTGAAACGAGGCGAAGCACGAACATCCCAAGCCAATAGCTCAAGCTTCCCTTTCATTCCTGCTCTGGCTGAGGAAGTGGATGAGAATTCCATCACTGGGGTGGCTCCCAGGTGTCACAGGCTCAGGACAGGTACAGCTCTCTCACACCACCGACCTCCAGGGATTATATTAATGGCCATTAAAGCCTTTATGAGCACTGCCTGTACAACCAGCAGGTGACCTGTGTGCTGTGAGGTTTCCAGGGAGGTGCAAGCTGGGTCAGGCACAGCCTGGACCAACTGGAGAAAGCTCAATGGAGTGGGGTCTGGCCCAGGGAAGGGTCACCCCATGCTAGACCAGCACCCAGGGAAGCCAGAACTCACTGCACAGGATCCACAACTCATTGCACAGCATCCTCAACCAGCCCAGCCAGCACTGAGGCATCCCTGCCACCTTCACACAGGGCAGCTATAAAAGGAGGAATGGATAAAGTGGTGTAACCCTTATCCAAACCATGCCCACAAGCCCCTCCTGCACCCCCACCTTTCAGCCAGAGACATCTGTACTGCACCCCAGGCTCAGGTTTATTGACAGGGACCAGCTTCCCTGCACAACCACCTCCGTGACTGCAGCCCATGTCCCGTCCCAAGCAGCCTTTCCCCATGGGAACATGCTGGGGAAGCAGGGCTGAGCCCCAGCAGCTGCCCACTGCTCTCCCCACCTTGCTGAGGACGGTGCTTAGCAGCAGCCATGGGCTTGGGCATGTTTATTGTATAATATATGAACTCATACCAGATTTATAAGCCCCTCCTGGCTCAAATCACATTGTAATTCTGAACAGTCTTAAACTCATTTAAATCCTAATAAAAACCCCGCCCTGCATTTGCATTCGCTGCCTGCAGGTCCCTGCGGTTCCTGTGGAATTGGTAATGCCTGGAGGCTGCACACGGGAAGCCATCCCTCACAGGAGGGGTCAGGACAGACATTTAACAGGACAATTAAAAACACAGGTGCAAGAAAGGGACCTCCAGGCTGACCCAGGCTGATTGACAGAGCAGTTGTGTGTCAAAGCTTTCACAGTAACACAGAAGAGCAGCAGCACCAGCACGGAAACCTCAGTGTTCCACCTCCTCTGGAATCCCAGAGGAGATCCAGGCAGCCTATGTGGATACACAGGCACAAGGCACCTGGCACACAAGGCACAGCACCGTAAGTGGGTTTAAAAGAGAACAGGGAATGACTAATGAAGCACCAGCAAACAAACAAGGCTGCAGGTGCTGTGGGAAGTGTGTGCATGAACCACACAGGTGCCCTGGGGCAGGTGGGGACATTCCCAGCAGGAATCTACCCTCGTTCCCCACATATCCCAGTGTGCTGGAGACATGGGGGGGTTGCTGCCATAGCTCGGGGGCACATCACACCCTGGGGAGGGCACTGGGGTCACATCTCAGCAGATCCTCCACCCCAGCACCATTGGCACCAAGTGCCAGTCTTGCCCTTCCCTCCCAAATACAGACCAGCTGTGCTCCAGCTGTGCCAGAGGATGCATGAGGGGCTGGCAGATGTAGCCCCATGAAGCCCAGCTCCCCTCACCAAGCCCACAGAGCTCCCCCACCCCACCACAGGCACAGCAGTGCTGACTCAGGCCCTGCCCATGGTGTCCTTCCCCAGTGCTGCTGCCCCACTGTTCCCTGCCCCACAGCCTCTCCCCTCTCCTCCAGGCTCAGCCCTGCTCCATTCCCATCCCTCCACCCCACTCGCCCTCCTCGGCACTTGGCCAGTGCTTTATGCCTGCCTGGTTTTGGCAGTGACATTAATAGGCTGCCCTGAAACAGTGAGATTATGAGCTATACCCATCCAGCTACAGAAATACTAATTATTAGTAACTGTATGAGATAAATGGAAATATCAATGATGAAAGTCAATATTATTGCCTTCTTTGTTCCTGTTTGTTTTATTTGTAGATGAAAGGACCACTCAGGCCATCTCCTCAGGATGTGGCCAGGAGCTGGAACAGCTCCTCTTGGCAAGCTCACCCAGAGCTGTGCTCCGATAAGAAATCATACTGCACACATGCTTGCAAAGGGCTCTCTAAATCAGCAGCCCTCAAAAGCAGGCATTGTCTTTGATTGATTCATAAAACTGGAGCTGCTTCCATTCCCTGCTCCAGAACCAGGCAAGGGAGGATTTAAGGAAGGGAGAAGGTGTAGTGTGGGTGGAAGTGATTAATTGTGGAACATGGCATGGCACTGGGAACGCTCCATGGTTTGGCTGGGTTTGATGCTCACACCCTCATCCTCCTCACACGGTGGTTTAGGCACCAAGATGGGAACCAAGGACCCCTCCCAGGCTCTGACAGAGATTCCCAGGCAAGTCCCAGGGCCCTGCTGTGGCCGGGTGAGCACTTACATCAACATTGCCTTAATCAGCAAGTCTGCTCCCTCTGCATGTTCTGAGTCAGAGCTGATGATTTTGGTGACAAGAGACTTTTTAAAAATTTTTTTAAGCCCTATTAGCCTTGCAGAGCTAACACAGCTAAGAGCAAGTGAATGGGATACTAATTTTGGATCACACCACACAGCACTGTGAGAGCAGCCTGTCTCCACAGGCTTCCTAGAGCAGCCTGTCTCCACAGGCAAGCCACGTGCTCCCCCCACAGCCATGGGAGCAGGACACAGCCAGGAGGGAGCCATGGTGCACCAAGGGCATTATTCTTGCTCCTAGCATACCCTAATATATCACTAAATTGCCTCCATTCCCTTCCAAGCCCTCAGTCCATCACCAGCAAATATCCACAGGAACAAAGCAGCCCCCTGATTCCCAACTCGCCCATCTCCAAGGGTCCATGCAGTGATCACATCCCTGCAGTGAATACAAACCATCCCAGCCCCTCAGTGCTAACCAGGACAAACACTCCTGCTACCTCTCTCCATGTGCAATGAAATCAGAAGTGGAAGCCTTGCAGGAATAATTAGAACAGTCTTTAAAAGCAGTCAGCCTATCCTAAATATTTCATGGAAGGTAATATTTTTTTTTAAAAAGCTGCTTTAAACCCCCTCCTTGCCCCTTGGTGCATGTCAAGGTGCAATTAAGCAGAAAGTATCAAGGCATAAACCCAAAGAAACAAACTGCCACGCACACCCACCTCCACTCTGGCTTCTTCCCTGTGGTTAACATTGATGTGACATCCCAAAGCTGTGTGTGCACAGGATATAATCTCCCACCCCAGACAAGGGAGAGCTGGCTCTACTGCTAGAAAACCTCAGAAGCCTCCCAGTCTCACAAACACAGTGAGATGCCTGTGGCCCAGATTCCTGCCACAAAGAGCCCCTGATGGTCCCCACCAAAGCACAGGGGTGCTGGAAAGCCCTGAGCACCAGGCACCCTGAATAAGATCCCACCAGTGGGCTCTGCAGAGCTGCTGGACCCTGATGGTGCCACCCTTGGGTGGGGCAGCCTGGCTCTCTGCCTGCTTTGCTAGATTTTTGCAAAATTAATAATTACTTTTAACAACAGAAAAATCTCTTGATAGCATTGTCAGCCCTCAGAGGGAGAAGAAATCTGTTTTAATCCAGAGACCCAGGTGGGAACCAGGTAAGGCACAGAACAGAAATTCAGGGCCTCCCTTGTCCCTGCTGGGGTGAAGAACCAACCTTCCAAAAGAGACCAGAGACACCTCTCCCCCTGTGACATTCCCTCCTCCAGCCCAGTTCTCTCAGCTCTCACAGTACACTGGTTAATCACAGCACTTGGGCCAGCTGAAGACAAGAGTGGTGCAGTGTCCCCACTGTCCCCAGGGACAGCCCCACTACTGCTGCCACTCCTACATGTCACCACCCTTGTGGAGACACCAGGCTTCTGAGGTAACCTTGGTGCCAAAAACTTGCTTTTCAATAGTGAAAATCCAAGACATTCCACGGGGGCTTAGAGGAAAGCCTGCTGCAAATGTGTGGTCACCTCACCAGAGCTAGCAACACCAGAGAGGACATAGTGGATTTTTTGGGACCATTTATGGCACATGCAGTCAGAAAGGAAGAGAAACATCCCTTGGAAACCACAGCAGTTCAAAGATCTACTCAGTTTAAACACTAAAATTTCATGCATTAGAAATCCACTCAGGCTCAGAACTAAATAAAGCCTCTGACCACATCATCCAGCCCAAGGTTCACAGGCTCCCTGGGGAGAGGGTATTGTGCCTGCAGGATGCTCAGGCTGAGATCCCTGCTCCCAGCACCACATCCTGCTTCCCTCCAAGCTTTTGGGCAGGGCAAGAGACTGGGGGGTGTTTGGGACCCCAGCTGTGCCTGGCTGCCCTCTTCTTGCACTACTTAATGGACAGAGCAGCCTGAAGAACTGACCACACCTCCCCCTCCATTATCCCAAATTCCCTAGGAAATAACTTTTGTCCTTTTCTCAAAGGAAAAAGCAGAAGGAACACCAAAACCACCTAATTTTTAAAATACTGTTCTTAGGAAAAACCTGCAGTTTTTGCAAAGAGCACTCTGGAAGAAAATACCCAAATCCAAACACAGAGCAGATGGTTCTTGGTGCTTACATTTTCAGGAGGACTTTAACCAGCAGGATCATTTCCCAGCAGAATCTTGTTTTAAGAGACAATCACTAAAAATAAACGCACTTCAGAGCGTGCTGTTGAAAAGGTATTTTCACAGAAAACTGCTATTTCCATGGTCCCTGTACTTGCTCTGTCAGCCCTGACACAGTGGGAGCTCTCCTCGGAGCATCCTTCACACACAGCTCCTGCCAGGGTCCAATCCACACAGAGCACCTGTGGGAGCAGGGAGGGATGCCTGGCCTCATTCCTGATTACCATAAAACAGGAAACAGCGACAAGAAGCTACAAATACCTCTCTGCAAAGCTGCAAATGCCTCTCCACAGGCTCCTCTCACGCAGGAATGTGAGGCAAGGTAAGGACAGGTCCCTTTTTTGCATGCACCAGGTTGAGCCGATGCAGCCTGCTCTTTGCTTTGAGCAAAGAACAACATAAGGGAGAAATTACGCATCTGAGTGTAAAAGAGTTCTGCCTCACTGTTTTGATTCTCTTTTCCCCAAAGGAGGCATGGAACAGTGCCCCTGGGCAATCCCAAGTGAGCCCTGTGCTCTGCCCCAGGTGGAAGTGCCCCTCCCAGTGCCACCACTCCCGTTGAACACAGATCCCAGCACACTCCTCCATCTCCTACTACCTTGGACAAGATCCAGTTTCAACAAACCCTCCCTCAGCTGTGGCAGATGAAAGATGCTTGAATCATCCTAATTTTTTTTTTTTTTTCTTTTTCATTAGGAAACCAAACTGCTCTTCACCGAGAGATCCTTTTCATTCTCTCTGGAGGACTGACATCCTGGGAAATTGCCTCAACCCAGTCAGCTCTGATGTTTGCTGTCTCACGCATCTCCCGCATCAGGCTGACAGCTCACAGGTTTCAGCTGAGGATGGGGATGTGCAGAACAAGCCCAAACCCGCTGCAGTCTCTTTTCACTGTCCCGGCAGGAGCGCGGGGAGGAGGCTGAGCCGGGGGAGAGCTCGCAGGAGCCGTGCAAGGACGCCGGAGACATCTGGAAACCCAGGGCTTTCTGAGGACCCTCTCGCCCGCCCTCTCCTGGAGGATAAAACCACTCCTGCCCGGCATTCCCAGGCTACAGCGCCGGCTGGCCGCGCTCAGTCACTCCACGTGGGCAGCGTTTGTCCCTCCCTGCTGTAACATCAGCTGGAGCAAACCCTCCTAAGCACAGCCTCGCAATCCCATCACGGAGCCCTTTCGCAGAAGTAGCACTATCCAAATACTCGTCTTAGAGACCTCTCCCCCTGATAAAATACTCCCCCACACTGGACTGACTGAACACTTCCTACCTGCCCCACCAGGTTGGCTGGGAATCCACCCCAGACAGACTAAGAGGGAAGAAAAAGGCATTTTTACCACGCTTTTGGCAATGGAACCAGCCCTGGACTCAGCACAACAAACACAAGTGAGCATCACATACACCAATGCCCCGAGCTCGGGTGCCCCTACCTGGGTCAGATGAAGGCAGGATGCTGGGGGATCAGGTGCCAGGTGTGCACTGGGCTTTGGCCTCTCCTCTGCTTTCCACTCATGCACTGTGAGCAAAAGGAAACCAGAATTAGGGCTTTAAACCCGGCATTTGAGTGGCGAGCAGGAGAGAAATTAAAAAGCTGTGAATGCTTTTCCCTCTCTCCCTCCCAAAACTGAGCTCAGGCAAGCTCAATCTTCATCCAAGCTGATATTTAAAAGGTATAAATCAGGCTGAAACAGACAGAAAAACACAACTACCAAAATTTAGTGGCCTTGCTGCTGGAAGGCCTAAAATGAACTGCTTAAGAGAGCCATTCTCCCACGGAAATAGAGCAGGTCTGTACTTAGTGGAGCATTGATCTGCTGACAGCTACCAGGACAGATTTGGGCCAGAGCACTTGGGAATCATTTGCAGTGATCTCTGAAGAAGCACATGCATGCAAAACCCCTTGGAAAAACACTGTTGTAAGGCATTGCTGCAGCTGATTACGAGTCTAGATGTCACTCACTGGTCAGCACAGGCTTACACCTCCTTCCATAAACCTCCCCAGGCAGCTCAGTCCCTGGCTGCATCCCTGTATCCCAGCCAAATGCTTCACAGAGAACAGGAATTGCAAAATATCACCAAAGCACTGAGCTGCAGAAGGCTCTCACAGCTCAGGAGCCCAGCAATGAGGCACAAGGCTCAACCTGGGGACATCCCACAGACCCAGAGGGCTCTCACTGAGATGCACTGGGATTTGGAGATGCTGCATTACAGCCCAGAACACTGCCACAAGTGCTGGGGACAACAGGAGCTCGGTGCAGCTGAGGGGTGCCAGCACTGGGCTGCCCCAATTTACCCAGCCTGGGGCTCCCTCCCGCTGCCACCACAGCCAGGGCATGTGCTGGAAAAGAAGAGCTCAGCTGCAACCCTCCTGCAGGTGTGGAAAAAGTGCCCCACATTCACCATTTCCCATCACAATTTTTGCTGTTTCAGGAGATGACGTCAAAGCAGGGGGGTGTATTCCTCCTTTCTTGCCATAAAAAGCCATTTCTCTGAATCCTGAGCCACTCCACAAACAGGGGGCAAAGAAAGGAGGTATGAACACTGCTGGAGGGGCTCCAGTCCCACACTGGGTTTTGTCACATAGTGTTGGGCTGCCCAGAAGCCTCTCCCTTGCCCACCAGCTTTCCTGAAGCAGTTATCACCCAAGATAACCCAAGAAAAGCTAAAACATCTGATTTCCTTGGTGTTGAGTGCTCTTGGCTCTCACTGGCTTCAAGCCCAGGCGTTGCTGCCCCAGCCCTTGGCCAATTGTCACCATCACAGGCCCCAGAGCAGCAGGTGACTTGGGGCACAGTGAGGGGACGCAGTGCTTGCTCCCCTCCCAGCCCCCTCATGCACACAGCCCCTGCACAGACAGGAGCTGTAACACCCATTAATGGTCCCTTGGTTTTGGGGGGTTATTTCTGTTACTGTCTACTCCTCCTCAGGAACTCATACATGAGCAGATCTTACAACAATTCCCAAAGCTACCAAAAAAAGCCCATCTGTGTCAAAACTGGGAGCACAAATGCCTCCTCTTTAGGGGAACAGAACCTGCCCAATCATGCTTCAAAGGACATCTGAGGTCCTAACATTGCTCAAGATCCTGCAGAAGGCATTAGGAAAATGGGAAATTACTTATTTGGCTTATTTTTTGATTTCATGCATCACTTATTTTAAAAGACTAAAAACATGTTTATGAGTTTAACATATTTAAATGGATCAAAATCTGTTCAGCAAGGATGGAAAACAACTCTCCCACCCCAAACTTCTTGTGGGCTGGGACCTGCTTTTCAATCTTCCACCCACAGCAAATATTTCAAATCCATTTTTAAACTGAAAGGCTGGGGACAGATCGGGGAGAGGACCTGTGTGGGGGACTGTGCCACTGCTCTCCTCATCATCACCCCAAGCACCCCTTACCTAGAGTCACTCAGGGACACCTGGGCAAGGGATCAGCTGGGAACAGGGGACAATGCAGGCATCTGTATGTGGGGAGAGCATCCAGAGAAGATAAAATGAGAAGCTTTCCTTCCTCCTCCTCCTCCATCAGCAGCTTTCCACAAGGAGGATCAATGCAGCCCACTGTAACTGCACCGTTGTTCCATTTTTAATTAATGAAAGAAAAAACTAATCATTGAATTAAACTTCTCATTACTCCAGCTGAATACCCTCTAAGTAAATTTAATTACTGTACGAATTGGGTTTCTCCCTGCCTGTTTCATTAGCTGCTGATAAAGATGGAGGGAGGGGGGCAAAGAGGGAGAAATGACAACAGAGAAAGAGAGTGGAAGGTGGGAGCACTAAATGCAAACCCAGAGGCACGTGATTGAGGAGGTTTCAGGGGCTTCCAGTAAAGGCCTGGGGAAAGACTCTCCCAAAGCAGGGTGGAGGGTTTCCCTGTGGGGAAACCCACAGGGACAAGGTCCTCCCTCCCTCTCCAGCTTTGCCACTCACACCCTGGGGTCATGGACACCTGCAAAACAGCCAGCAGAGGTTTGGGCACAACCAGCTCCCCTCCAAACAAGGGCAGACACTGATTTCTGACCTGCAGCAACCCTGATCCTTTCTGATCTCATATACCTCTGAACAGCCAGGTTTTTTTCCTCTACAACAAAGGCAGCAACCCTACAACACTTCAGCAGGGAGCCAGTGCTGACAGAAGCATGGGAGCACATGTGAACACATCTCCAACACCTGCTGTCCCACCACGCTCCCAGACACCTGCCTGCAATGCTGTGTTTGAAGCCTTCCTGCTGGAGTGGGAGTCCTGCACGCCCAGGCTGTGCCAGCAGCACACTCCTCCCAGGAAACCAGCCCAGGATGCCTTCCTGCAGGCCCCCGTGCTGCTGCACACATTTTGTTTATGGCATGATTTTGGGGCTCTCCTATTCTCCTATGATTCAGCCCTCCATTCCTTCTTCCTGACAAAGGGCAGGAGCCAGCACAGCCCCATGCCAAGGAATCCAGCAGCCCCCACAAGCACAGCCCTCTTCCAACATTTGCCTCCACATCCAGCAGTTCTGTGTGACTGGATAGGGTCACATTTGGGATAGACTGGGGTGGAGAGGGTGTGGTAAATGAAAAAGCACAGCTGTTTTCTTCAGCTGGGTAGTTTCAGCTGAGCTGGGTGGTGGAAGTGCTACCCAGGTGATGGGATTTGGGACATATGGGTCAGATCACCTCCTCCTTGCCATTAGGGGGCCAAGAGGAGCCCATGCAGCTTCTCCTGCAGCCCCACAGGGAGGTTCTTGTTCTCCCCCCCCAGACCCTTCCTTCTCCACTCCCAGAGTGGCTTTTCCTGTTCAAAAAGAGCTACAAAAAGGTTCTGGGCAGACCAGAAGGTCCCTTCTGCATCACATTTATCTCCCCAAACTGGTCTTTCCCAAACACCAGATGGGGAAAACAGATCACACAGATGCTGCTGTGCAGGGAGGGAATGGCACTGGGTGGGACCTGCCACACACCTCTGGTACCCAGCACAGCTCTGGACCCTGGGCCACCCCCAGAGCCCGGGAGGATGCTGGCTGCAGGTGGGCTCAGCACAGCACGCTCTCCTCTCTAGCACAAGCTTTCTGTCGTAGCTAAAAGTGGCTCCCACAGGCTCCTGCCATCACCAAAGTCATTGGTACAACATGTTCTGCCACCACAGGCTCTTCCCAAACTCCCACTCAAAAATCCCCAACGCTGCATGCTATGGGCCCTGCAGCTCCCACTCCCTCACACGCTTCTCTTTTGTCCTGATGATTAGACACAGAAAAGAAAGTAATTCAGGATGACCAAAGTGCTTTTTTTTTTTTTATTTGCCAAATTTTAAAGCTGCAATAATAATCTGGGGCTGAATGAAACATTTTGTTTGGGCTGAAGTGAAGCTTCCATTTTGTTTGTAGGTGGCTTCCCCCCCACACTGGAAAAAAAAAAAAAAAAAAACTAGAAAAAATTCAAAATGAAATGTCATCTTGAAACAGATGGCTGAAAGGTTTCATTTTGAAAATGTCAAAATCAAACTTTTCAGTGTTTCACTTTTTTTTTTCCCAGCCAAAGCCACTTGCTAAATACAACCTGAATTCGTGAGCTGAGTCTGTTGACTGAAACCTGAATTTTTTTTGTGCATAAGCTGTTCCCCCAGAGCATCTTTTTGCAGGGCAGTGCACACACCCCGGGGATACACGTGGAGTCAGCAGGAACAGCGACCCAGGGCACGTCCTTGTGCAGGGCAGTGGGGTGGGGTGGGGAGGG
>WEIU01015997.1:217736-235762 GCA_013389925.1 Aegithalos caudatus | reverse complement strand
TTTTTTTTTTTTTCTGTTTACAACTGCTGCATTGGTCTATCAGTCAAACTGCTGAGAAATTTGATTAGTTACCCATTTTAAACATCTGTGCGTAGAAAGGGAACATCTTGCTTACATTAACCAGATCATGCTAATAAGATGCACATATGCTTGCATATACACACACAGAGAGCATACACTCTAAAGAAATTTTAACAGGGATCTGCAGTTGGAAAAAAATAGATTGAATGATAATTTGTCTTTTCAGCATTTTGAATAAACAACACAGTAATTAAAATGTTTTTAATTATCTAATTACAACTTTCACATAGGGTGTTGTATGCTTTCATTGCTCTACTCATCCATAGGGCTACTGAAGGTAAGAGAACTTACACCTAACTTAAGAGGTATGTTTTTTTCTTCACTTTTCAAAGAAAATCATGACCTGTCCTTTGATATACACAAGAATTCTCATAAAAAAAGGAGACACTGTCTTGAGTTTGAAAACTGAGATAGTGTGAAACGGTAACATGCTAATGAATTATACTTTAATAAGAAAGGTTGTTTTGTTGGGTTTTTTTACAAACAACTAAGGAGCAATTGTAGTTAGCAATCCTGTTTCAGAAGTGTCCTTATTAGATCAGAATCACAGCATGCCAAGTGGTAAAAATATGTTTTGTTACATATATGTATTAGTCCTTCCTCCAAAGAGCTTACACTCCAAAACAGACAAGAGCAAGCAATGGTTACAATGGGAGCAACATCTCCATTATATACTTGAGAAAGGCAGTAAGAAACTAGTCCTACCTTCCACACAAAGTCAAACAAGTCCTAAGTCTTTGGCTGTCACCTTATATAAAAATGCCTATTTACCCACAATGACATTGAGACAAGGGTCACAGAAAAACTAAATCAGGGATATAAATTTGCTGTGCCTTTCTATGCAGCACTGCCTTCTTAACCAGCACCTTACCTAATGAGTTAGCAAGGCTCTACCACAGATCCCTAAATCCAGTGACTGTGCACTTTAAACATAAATAATAAAATGCTCATTGAAAAAAAATCCCTGTTTTGACAGAATTAAGAACCTCTTTAGAACAGTTCTTGATGGAAGCATAAAAAAATGCCACAGATGGAGCCTGTGCTGCTCCCAGCATATATACATGTCCATCCCTTCACCTTCTTTCTCTGCTTTATTAGCCAATTTGGAGACTGACAAGATCATAACAGCAGCTAGAGAGCAAAGACCAGTAAGGTGCATCCAAATAAACCCCTCCATAACATTAAGAACTCCAAACAAAAAGTTAAAAAAACCCCATGCTAAAAAAGTGTGGACTTGCAGAACAAGAGACAAGCTAATGAAAGATGAGCTCCAAATGTGTACTATATACGTACTTTACCAGCAAACGACTTACAGAAAAACACCTTCCACAATACACATTAAATAACCAAACACCTGGGATTCTCTTCAGAGAGGCACCCATAAATCATTTTTGAATGCCCCTCACACATTAGATATCTAAAGCCCTGAGGCAGACTACTTCAGACAACAACTACTACTACCCCAATGTCAAAATAATTAGAGATACAGATTTGTATCTGTTTTTCCATAGTAGCCTTTCATTCCAGGTTGAAATTTGTAACTTTCCAAAATAGTCTGTGAAGGAAACAATAGTTCTCAAAAAGCACTTTTACTTAAGCAAATCATTGCCCAAGCAAGAAAAATTTCAAACTAAGTGTTCAGGAACTGAGTTGTCACATTGTTAATTCTAACATTTAACATAATTAATAGGCATTATTCTTTTTCAAATTACATTTTCTCCTTTATCTAAGAGGAACATTAGTTCCTCAAAAATGCTTTTGTTTCAGTAGACAGGAGATATACAATGTCTTATGAAATAAAAATCCCCATGACAGTCCTGAAGTATAAATTTCTCACACTTAAACTGTTGCCAGTTTTCTAAAAAGCTTTCTTATTCTGGATTTAGGAGAGGTCAAAGGAGCTGTTTCCCACACGGACACAAGCTTAAATCCACTTCTTTCATTGTGGAAGAAGCCCTCAGAAGGCAAGTCAGTCCACTGCACACAGGTGAGTGTAAGAGCAACTGTGATAAATTTCACAGTACAGCCAAACACAGAATACTTAGATTAAGCCAGATATAAGTCATGAGCCCTGGTGAAAAGACAGACTTGTTGCAGTTCTTCCACAGCAAATTCTATCTGTATTTAAGACTTCTGAGAAGTAAGTAATAGGAATGTAAATGACAGCCTCTGCCTCCAGTCTTTGTAGGTTTATCAAGTATTTTCAAAACTTGTCTTTAAAAATAATTATTGGGAATACTTAATAAAAGCTCCTAAGAGAAGCCTGGCATTCCTGCCAGTCACCACAAAAGCATACTCTTCTCTCTAGAGAAGGTCTTGCCATACCTGTCCTTTACAGCAGTTGCATGTATCAAATCAGAGATCAGTAAACCAAAGGGTGTACCAGTAAGAGAAACCTCTTTTTATTGGGTTTTTCCCTTGAAATAAAGCAATACTCAATACAATTCCTGGTTTTGAGCAGTGCAAATGCCATTTAAACCACTAAACTTGTATCTCTTCTTTCCATAACAACATTGCAAATTAAAACAACATTGCAAATTAAACTCTTAATTAAGGAAGGACAGCACTTAACATCTACACAATAACTTCCAGAAGAAAAATAAAAACTCCTTTACCAGGTGACTACCTGCAATAAAATTAATGAGTTGCACTAAATCTTGAGACAGACTGATCTTATTACACTGTCACCTAGTTACTCCAGAGCCATACAGTGACAGCTTCAAGGGGAAACAGGTGATCTAGCCTCAGAAAAACAATCAAATGTGTGTCAATTCACCATATTACTAACCTACAACAAGGCTGTGATTATAACTCCTGCAGTACCTTATTGTTGCTCTTGGCCTGGCCTGGTTTGTTACAAAGCTGAGTGCAGTACTATCCACAAAATAATACAGCAAGCCTTCTGGAATTAATTCCAAATATTAAAAGAATAATACAGTATTCTAATCAATTAGCATTCTGGCAAGAACACATACACAAATAAGAGTCTTTAAAACCAATTTAGACAAAAATTCTGATCTCAAATGTATTAATACGTACAGCTACAAAGCTGCCTTATTTTTCATGGACAAATGGCTCACACACAAGCAACTTACAAAAGATACAGGAACATCTTCAAAAGTGCCACTTATGACAAACTTGTATTATCAACTCCTATTCCCTCAGGGACAGTTTTACAGAAAAGAAACTGAAAATTAAGCAAGGAAAAAAAAAACCCACATAAAACTACTAGCTTAAAGTAGGTTTTAAATTTATTTAATGTAAATGTAGATGTTAGGTTCCACCCCCAACCAAACAAATACAAATAGCATTTAATTTACTGTCCAATCTCTGCATATTTCTATAACTATTCAGGGGAAAAAAAATAGTTCTTACACCAAACCTAAGACATCAGAATACCAAGGAAGTAACTCCTAGAATGTGACTTCAATAAAAACCCTTCACTTATAAATAAAATCATGTTATATATCATCTCCCAAATGAAGCAGGATTAAGGGGAGGAAAAAAATAATACTGAAAGGTAGAATGCAGCCCTGGAAATCACCCAACAGCTTGCCACAGTTCCCAGATATATGGCAGGAGTCCAGCCTAAACAAAGCAAAGTTACCCATAACTTAAGGACAAGTTATTTGCAAACACATCTTTTCCAGGACAGTATTAAAACTCTAATATTAATTTTGTTTAATGATGGATTTCCGTTTTTCATTTAGAAAATACACTCCAACAACTGAAATAGTAAAACCAGTTAATCTTCTTTTCTTTCTGAAATTCACCTCATTTCTTCCAATAGGGAGGGAGTGCATGAAATGCACGTGGGTTCCTATTTTATTTGCTTAGCAGCAAACTGAATAAAGCTACCAATGTTCTTATAGAACCTGATGTAATGATATATTAGTATACCCAAAAGGTCTTCAGCATAAAAAAGAATTCATATTTACCTAGGATTCCCACCCCTAAGGCAAATCCTGCAAAACTCTGCTAAAAAGATGACAGTAAGTAGGGAAAAAAAGCACATACTGGCTTAAATAAACTGCACTTAATATTAAAAATAATAAAAAAAAAAAATTCAAACCACATAGCTCTCTGCAGCAGGGTCATAAAAAGAAAGGAAAAAGGTCACTAAAGTACTTACAAAACTTGTTTTCACATAGGAATTGAAATATTACCATGTTTTCCATCTTGGATTTGAAAGCCATTAAGTGAAATTAATTATTCACATTTTGTTCCTTTTCCTCCAAACACAAGACAGATCTTGTCTCATTATCTCAGTATTACTGGATGCAAAGCTATCCCTTCTCAAAAGTAAATATTTCAGCATACCAAGTTCTAGATTTTATCCTCTTGTCAAGAAAAACTAGTATTATTTCTAAAGGTTAATCTTTCAGTGAGCCTCCTACTGCTCAAGGCATCTTTCTAATACTAACTCAAAACATATCAGAGGTTTCTCCATTTTTTTAAACATTTAAGGTGAAATACTTTAATCCTCTCTTTTTAAAAACACTGGTGTCACAGAGGGTAAAACAGACAGCAAGAACAGCAAGGATCTGCATAATTTGCTTTTTCTTTTCTACTTCCACTTACTGTAAGCAGGGAAGTCCAGTTGAAACCACAAGCCTAACAAAACTTTCGGCAGAAAATGAGAACTAGCTCCAGAAAGTCCTTAAACCACGTGAAAAACTAACAAAAGGGATGAAACTAAGAACGAGGAAGCTGGTGGTTTAGCAATGTTTTGGAAAGCTCTGACAGAAACCTATTTTCTAAGATAAAAGTGAACAAGTAAATAAGCTGCTGATTAAAAAAAAAACAAAACTGCAGGCCTGTGAGTCAGACTTGGAAAGAACAACAAAGAGCCTTCCAGGGACGCGTACCTGATCTACCTTCAAGGCTGTCAAAGCTGCTTTCTGCGCCACAGGGCACTGGGGCAAATGAGAGCTTATCACGAACTCTTGGCCTTTTAAAGAGGATTCAGCATGGCAGGCAGGGAGCTTTGGGGCAGAGCGGCACGTAGGGCTCCTGGGAGCGCTGGAGGAGCCGCCCGGCCCGGAGCAGCCGGAGGGGAGCGCCCGCCGGGACCCGGCTCCGCCTGAGCTGTCCAGGCCGCCGGTGCTGAACAGGTTCTGCCCGGGACGGACTCGCCCGGGGCGCTGGTTTGTCCTCTCCTCGGCCTCCACACAGCCGGTATTAACCCCAAACAACCTATCCTTGGTTACCGGTCTTTTGTTCATCCTGTTATTCGGTGCAGTTAGCCAAATGCCACAAGAATGACACAAACATATTTACATGTGAGGTCTGTCTTCTGCAGCCAGGCCAGGATCGAGCCCTTCACTCTCAGCCTTAGGCCAAGATTCATGGCTTAAAGCTAAAAATTCCAGTTCGTGTACCAGGATGATGAGGTATATGCAAGTGTAAGAAAAACCCTGGAATTCTCTTTTATTTATACATCATGAGAGCCAATTTGTATAAACAGTCACAATGGTACTTTCATCTGTGTTACAGAAACATCTTTTTACAGCCCAAACAGCTGCTTTGAGTTTTAAAGAATAATTGCTGCTGGCTTTCTTGTTTATACAAGAAGCAGCAGCTTCAAGTTTACTAGCTAACACAAACAGTAACACTAGATAACTCTATACACAAGCCTGTTTTCAATGAATTCTCTTATCAATCTATCCTCCTGAATCTCGCTAGGCAGGCAGCCACTGACAGAAACAACCAACCTACGTTTTTAAAGACAGTAACTTCATTGTTAAATGTTGTCTTCTTCATTACCACCCTGGTCCTTTTTTGTCAGACACATCTAGCAAATTAGAGCTTTCTTCAAGCCTAATTTAAAGTAAGAGGCAATAAAAATTGAGAGATACTAAGTGCAATAAATGCCCTTTCAGTTACATTTCAAGGCTATATGCATCACTGAAATTGTAGCTAATAGCTACCAAGAGTCAAGTACAATTAGAAAGGAAAAAAGAGCCCTTCATGATTGTAATGAGAAATGAACTATCGGTTAAAAAATTGCATCAATTGCAAATTTTAGCATTCAAAACTGGAAATCAGTTGCAAAACAGTAAGAGTAATTTGCTTATTAGGAATTTTTCCAATGATAAAATTAGTTGTCAAAATAAAACACCAGAGAAATTAGATGGTTTTCCACTAAGAAATTAGGAAAGAATAAACATCATCTACCCAGAATGGGCTAAACCCAGATGATCCCATATTCCAGTGTCAGTAGGAATCCCAAGCTCTCTTCATGTGCTATGAATATCAGATAGACTTTTGCCCACACATCATTCATTAGAATTAAATCCGTCCTCACAGGCCCATTTGCAAAAAGTTTTTGGAGAAAAGTCATTGTATGCATAATAATCTAAATATGATAATGACTTTTTTTTTTTTTTTTAAAGATTAATTATTTTCCAAAACACTCAGTGAGAAAGGAAAAAGCAATGTTTAAGTATTGCTTACAACAACAACTGACTGAAATAGCTGGTTAAATACCTTTCCTCTATACTTACCTCTCTGTGTACAAGTACTTGTGATATTTGTAAACCTCAGTCAGAGTTAGGGTTCAATTGCCATAGTATTCACTGACTTCCAGGGTTAGGAAAGCACTATTAAAATTTGCTTACAATTTATGAGTCTCTGCAGAGGGTTACAAATCCAATTACTTAAGGGCATGAAGAGTGAGACTGCAGGAAGAGCTCCTTCCCCTTCAGCAGAGGGAGAAATTCTTGTCAGTTATAGATGACAATTCCTGACAAATGGGATTATGTCCTTCAAGGTAGATTTGTGAGCAAACAAAAAGTTCTGCACGAGCAAGGCTCACTGACTGGAGAAAAGCTGTCCTCATAGTGTTTTAGCTGTACCAATAGCTTAAAAACATTGTACCTAGTACATTCACTGTCATTGCCTGAAGGAGCATGAGGCTTAGGATGTCAGAGAGAAACTACAGGAGGGAAAATAAAAGAAAAATAAGGTCCTATCTTGAGGCTTTTCTTCCTTTCTTATTTCTATCTGAAAATTTCACATGTCTGAAATCAAATTACAAGTGTGTAATTTTGTAAATTTACAAATCCCTAAGGCATAAACAGAAAACCAATAGGATTAGAATTTAATATGTTGACATTTAAATTAGTGCATTAAATATAGTGTCTTGTGCTAGATGTACAGCCTATTTACATGGTTAGCTCTTTGAGGGAGCAAATTTTATCAGTTTTAACTCAGATGCGCTTCAAAACACTGCTAAGAAAAAGCAAAATTTACATCATAATTTTCAAGTTTTGGAAAATGCAAGTTAGAAAAATTGGAATTCAAGAAAATACTTATGAACAGATAGCCTAAATTAAATAATTTAATAAAAATGGCCTCTTCTCTTTGATACAGAACTAATTATCTATTTCAGTAGGTTTCTCTTCACTACTGATATACTATTGCTAGATAAAACTAGGATATTAAAGTTAAAATCCAAATTATATAAAATACCCTAAATTACATCTTTGAAGAGAAACAAAGAAACAAGTCCTAAACTCAAGCACTGATCTTCTTTTAAAATGTATTTTAGGATCCAGCTAAGTCAGTATTTCTGCATACTTATTTTTGTTTTCAATGGCACTACAGTTACTAATAAAGGTGTTGCAAGTAAGATGACTCATCCACACAGAAAACAGCAAAAGGGCAGGGAAAAGGAAGAAAAAAGGATAGGCTCTCAGTAGGTGACACTGAGCTTTAGTGTCACAGGACCATAGTTTAAGAGATTAGAAAACAACTGTATCAATATTCATACCCCTGCATCCCAATTCCTTCTAAGTAAGAATGCAATGAACACCACCATTCCATACACACCTTTCCTTCTCTCTTGCTTACAAATTTGGCATCCTTGCCAGATGATCTCCTTTGAGGTTAACATTTCCTGGGCTGCTTACATTTTTCACTCACTTTAATCCTGCATCTTTGTGAATAGCGTTGGGCCAGCAACATGTTGAATACAAACATTTGTTTCTAAGCATATATCAAAGAATGCTTGCACACTACAGCTAACAAAGGTTTAGGCTGCCATGGGACACAGCTATTTAACAGCCCAGAAGTAGTGCAAATCCATGATAGAACAATGATGTAAACCAGGAGTACCTAGAGGTACATCTTATAACCAGTATTTTGCAGCACTTTGGAAAACAGGAGTATTGGTAAGCTGTAGCTTTGACCACTGGCTAAATAATTATTTTAAAAACTTGTTAAATATTTACCCTTTTAACTCGTTTGTTTAAGCATCAGAGCAAAAGATTTCAAGGACTTTTGTTGCGGTCCTTGCTTTTAGAATAATAAAAATTAATTTCTGCTATTTCTTTCAACTCCTGGCAAAAATTATACTCTGAATATTTTTACCAACACAAAGTATGCCTTGCCTTATATTTGCTGTAACATGGCATTCTTTCTCTGCAACTTGCTTATTGGCTAGCCAGTCTCTAAAAGAAAATCAACAATGGCCAGAATTTAAAAATTAGAATGCTTTTGACAACCACTCCCTGACCTCAGATTGCATGACAACATAAATCTATGTGGATAGGAACAATCTCAACACTGCTGTCAGTCCAAGCTCTCTTCAGAGAGCTTAATTCCAGCTCACTTTTCACAAATTAATGGATTTCCCCAACATACTAAATGGTTTAATGTCAACAGTTTACATCATCCAAGCTTACAATGCTTTTAATTATTTCTTCTAAACAAAGCTTTAAAGCAAAATGTACAATGATTAAATACATGTAAAAGGTTGCTTGCCTGCACACCTCTAGAGAAGTCATACATGCCATCCCAGCCCACTAGGAGGAACTTTTGCCCTCCAGCTCCAAATGCATTCATCATTTCCTCTGGCTTCATCAGCTGAACACAACTGTGTGCTTTACGACTGGAGAGGCCACACAAAGAGAATGACCCGGGCTGAACACGTCATCCATTCCCCCCTTGTACAGTGTAAAACATATTATTTGCACTAGCTTTCTTATCCCTTTGTTTGCAGCAAAACTAGTCCCACATTTGCAAGGAACATTTCCTCCACTCCCTAGTTCCATGCTGTCACTGGATCTCGATCTTATCAAGCGCATGAAAACCGGTTTATTTTGGTACACGGTTTATTATTCTAGCAATGGCATCTGTATTTCCTCCAAACCAGAAGCTATTTCAATAGTATTTTAATTCAATAGTATTTTCAACACTTCGGTTTTTCACAGCCATGGTTATGAAGAAGCTCAGTATCATGTGTCTTTGAAAATGTTATCACTTACAAAACACACAAATTCACAGATATAGCACACTGGGATATAAATTAATCCAACAGCTGAGCTATAGCAAACCTACATTACTCTTCAATTAATCTTAATTGTATTTCAATCCTTAAAAAGCAAGGCAATGCCTCTACACTTGTCATCTGGTAACTTAATATTAGATATCTAGTATGTAAATGTTAGGACAGCTGAATTAGATATTCAAAGGGTGTTTCTTTGATAGCATGCAGCCCTTTTTCATATGTGAATTTCATGCTGTTTTCATTCACGTGCTGTTTTAGTAGATTGTTTCTCTTCAGCCAGCAACAGCGTTATGGCACTACTGCATGGGTTGACCAGGTATTTTATTTCTTTACACAGCACTTTAAAAATATAGAAATTGTTTTACAATTATGTTTTATTATTTTGGAATTGTAATTTGTTAATAGATTGCTGGAACTTTAACAAAAAATCAGGTCATCTTTGCTGTGCTTTGTATTCAGGCAACCAGTCTACTTGTCATTCATTAAGTAATACTCCCAATGTAAAAATAAAACAAGTATCTAGCCAAACTGCTCTGACTGCCTCTAACAACTATACCCACATGGCTAAGAGAATGAAAAAAAACCTAAAACTCAAACATTCAAACCAACTCTAACTTACAACTAAGTTTGAAAAAAAAATGAGAAGTTGCATAGCCATACCCTGCTTCACACCTGAACTCAGCCATCCCACCTTTTAGAAAACTTCATCATTATCAGCTCTGAACATGAATCATGATTATCCAATATAAGATATTATAGGAGTCACTCATACACATGCAAACTATGCCTTCCAATATTCAGAACACAGGTGTGTTTTAAACTCATTCTTCCCAAAGAACAACACCACACACGAGAAAATGGGCAGCAAATTATCAAGTCTGGCATCTTAGGCGACTTCAGTCATCCTTGCTGATGCAGCAAAGACAGTGAGAAGAAAGAGAACTGCTTCATAGTGAAAGCAAAGTAGTTAAATGACCACAGAGAACCACATTTTACTGTTGTCACTGTTCTAGAGATTGCCCACCATTATCTCTCTGACATTTGCTTTATTGATGATGCTCTAATCTATTTGGTAGGGCCACAGCATTTTCTTCTGAGAAGCAAGATTCTTTTTCCCCCAACTGGAACTTTTATCCATATTCACAAGGAAGAATAAAGGAGGAGTGATGTTCTTCATTCTACAATAAGTAAAACTTTTGATAGCTGCAGGAAATCAGGATTCAAAGTTTTTGAACTTTTGAAGGTTTTCAGGGAACTAAGATTCTTGACAGGAATCCAGTTTGTAAGCTTTCTGAAAGACTATTGCCAGATNAAAAAAAAAAAAAAAAGATTCTCAAAATACTCCTTATGTGTTCAGGTAATCTGCAGAAAGCACCCCTGAGCTGTCTTTTCTTTTGCTGCACATGGAAAACTTCACATCTGTTAGTGTACGCTATGACAGTTTTTATTTTAACAGTACAGAACAACTGCATTTAGGTTACACTCAGTTCAATTTAGCAAGAATGCATCCTTCAATTTTGTTTCAAATTCAACACTTAAAGACAAATGCACCTGTATTTTAATAAGACATGGGATCCTCCCCTTTCTGCATTGAGTCTTCTAAGTGCCTTAACTATATTTCATCTCAAGAAATTGCATATACACCTACACTTCAGGGGAAAAAAATTCCAGGAGAGGCATAAACATAAGCCAATTTTTTTTTTACCAGAGAATAACCTTTATGGAATACGCTAGTATTGGCATAAAAACCCCCTGTAATTTACTAGTATTAACAGTATTCCAGATGCTCAAGTAACCTCTCATATGTAAAAATTCCACCTTCAACATTAAAACCATAAGGAAAATGCGGTATAAATCAATCTGACATAAGGACTAATTATGGGAGCCCAACTAGGAAGTGTTTTGGAATACCACTAGTTTTAAAAGCCATTTACAGTTAAAATGTTACTAAATAATTGCTTTATATAAACGACACTTTGTATGGAAAGCCAAACAAATTGTAACAGCTTGCTTCTGCTTGCCATTATTCTTAGGTGAATTTATTATAAGTTACTAGAAGACACGCAAAGTGCATGCCAGATGAGAACTCTGTATTTATAGCACACTAAGTCAGTCAGCAAACAGAATCTACTAAAAATATCCCTGATGGTATGCAGCACACCCACCCTTTGGGGACTGTGCACAGCCTGTGGTGGTCTGATTTTGAGACAGAGCAGACTAGCACGAAAACACCCAGCTAGGTCAGTTCCTGAGGAAGACAACTGAGAGTGATAGAGTCAAATCCCACACAACACTTGGTATTCTGCTTGGCAGACAGTCAGACACCTCGAGGCCTATGAGATTTTCCTGCGTGCTTCCTGATCTCTCCAGGTCAATACTATTCAATTTCCATGCAGAAAATAGAAGCATGTCCTGAGTGAAAGGGAGAACCAGCCTCCTTCGTTCTATGGCTTACCCTTCCATTTTTGTAAGCACCAGGAATCTGAAGCCTTCTAAACAACAGAGGTCAAAGACCTCTGGAGGCACACTGATGAGATATCCTCATCAAAGTCATGATGATCATTTACAAAGGAAAGGTGGTCTTGGGAACATAGGCACTTGTTTAGGGAATATCTATCCAGATAGTAGACAACAAAGACTACTCTCCTAGATGCTTAAGATATGTACTTCTGGTTTTACTCAGGTACTTGTGGTTTCATACAAATTGTTTTGTTTTGATTGGAAAGATGCATGTCTTTAAAGGTGCTCCAAAATAAAAATCCAGAGCACTCAAGGATTTCTCACTTTCTTTTCGTGGGTTAAACATCTGCAAGAATAACATGCTCCATCACCACAGTAAATAAACACAATCTGTTGAAATGACCATACATACACCTCTCCTGAAACTACTTATGCCATTAATGGGCAGTAGACACACACTGCAAAAAAATCTTGAAAATAATATAAAATTGGTTGCACGCAAATAGCAAGGTAAACCCACCCAAAACTTTTCACAACATTATTCAAAACTTAGAAGTTTCCTGCAAGGCTGAGAGAGCAATTCAAGAATGTTTGCATGAAGTTTTCCATGAGCAGCTGGCAAGAACGGGGAGGAGAACTTACCCAAACAGATGCACAGGCAACATGTTTTAAAAATAGTTTTGAATTTCTAGCAGTGACAAAAGGCTTTCTTTATGAGACAAAGAAATTACTTGTTAGATCGTTGGAGACTAGTCTACAATTATATGACAAAAAATGAGGAGAGAAACTGTCAGAATTATCAGGGTTGCATAGGTATTCAGAAGACATTAAATAAGAGGAAAGCCTTTGTTTGAACTGGCACTGCAAAGGTTCAATCAGGTATTATCACTACCTTGATAGCCAAAAGAAATATTTATATATGCCATTATAATTAGGCTGTTTCCTTTTCTTCAGACGGTAAACTATTTACATTTCTCCCACAAATGCAGTGCTGCCATTTTTTATTATTTGGCTTCTCCTAAACTCTCTTGTTTACCAAGCAGAAAGAGGGGAACACAAAAAAAAAAAGTCTTTCAAAGATCCCCTATCACTCACTCACCTCAGTCTTTACTTCACTTCCCCAAGCTACTCATCATCACAGAGACTGCTCTCCAGCTGAAGGAAATGAAAGATGACTCCCAGGGACTTCATGAACACCACCAGAAGATTCAAACAGTCCTTCTTTTAGCTAACTTTGTCCAAACACTTAACATTTGAGACTATAAACACTCTCTTGACTGAGCTGGAGCAGGTGGCTGGCTGGTGGTGTGGGATTTTTTGCTACTTTTTCTTGTCCCTAACTCAGGAGGGTTTACACCATTGCCAAACCAGGAACTGTATATTGCCCACTGAATGTATGCAGGAACAGGGAAGTCCAACTAAACCCTGGAACAGTGAGACTCTGCAAAGGGACTGGATTGCTCAAACTCATCACTCAGAACAGACTTTCTGTAGCTCTTATCCTTGGACTGCTCTCCTAGCACAATGGAATTTTCAGTCTGTGTTTTGGTAAAGGGGGATGCTAACATATTTACAAAATCCTCCATATCTTCAGAAACTGCAAAAGTGACACTTTTTTCTCACTTTGGAGTCAACTCACTGATGCAATGGAACACATCCATCTCTTGCCCCCAGTAACCCAACAGCCCCGTTGCAAGGCACATTTCCCAACCTTTCTCCCAATACAGAGGGCAAAGACCTCAGAGTGCCTCTTTGGCTGGCAAAATGGGAGCAGCATTAAGTCTGAAGTGTTTCAGAGTTTCATAATTTCTCAAAGCAATAGTGCTTGTGTCATACTGGAAGAGAAGGGCAAGGAAGTGACCAAAAGATAGTTGAACCTCAAAAATATATCCAAATGTATCATATAACTAAACAGATCTGATGGGAAACAAAACAAGATGTGGCAGCATGAGAGACATCTAAAAAACTCTTCTGAGAGTTCACATCTTTCTTCTACTGTTATCTGCTTCCTACAATCCAATTAGGAATTCATTCAATCCAACTAGGCTGTCATAAACTTTCTTTTATAGAATGAAGAATTCATTCATTACTTCTATTATTATTACAAACAGATGCTACTATAATCTACCTACAAGGTTCTACCCCTACTGAGTTATGTACATTCAGTAGCTGGTGATAAATCCTGCACTGTAAAGTACTTCACATAAAAAGTCTGATCATTATTTGGCTTAAGAAGAATGTAACGAAATTCCTTCTAATAAAGCTGAACAGATGCAACCTAATCTCCAAATCATTACTCCCAATCTTGACATGCAGACTGTCACCTGTATCTGACAACACTATATATTAATACATCTACCTATAAAAACATTGTATAAAATTGCCTATGACCATATACAACACAAACTGAGATTTTTTTATAATACCTGTACAGTCTCTGCTCAATCATCTTGAAAGAAGATCTGATGTGATAATTTAAAAATCTCAGTATGTTTGGGTTTCTTCTACCTTCAGCCGAATTTTAATATATTATTCCCTAAGAGACTCATAATGACAAAACAAAACAAAAAATAGTTTAATGGCATTATTGTCTTATAACAACATTCCCAAATTTGAACACCAAAAGGATACTTATACTAGGTGTTTTTGCCAAGGCTTCTCCCAGTTATGACCACCCAGAAACAGGAACATAAACACGAAGAGAGTTCTGAGGAGCTGTCAACACTTTAAGTGGTGGAAGCAACACATCAGCAGTGACCCAAAGCAAAGACCATCCCAAAAGTCCATTTTTAGCTGAACCAATTGCATCACTGACAAAAACAAGCTATATTGTAACTACAGTGGAAGCTTTGCTGCAGTACTGGCAAGTATGCAATCTCTAAAAACACAGTGGAAAAACTAATGTGAATCTGGCCCCACGGTCCTCAGGGCCAGTTCTTCTACACATAACAGAAAGTAAGAATATTTACTTTGGGGCTGGAGGAGAGGGGAAGTCCCATTCACTGAGGAACAGAGCAGGGAAACTACTGGTCAAAATTCCTGATAAGTGTTATCACCTTAAAGGAAGCTGGAACTTGGCACTGTATTGCAAGAAAGCCCTTGAATGTCACGCACAGGTTTGGCCTCTCTGGGAGTGCCATAAGATCTTATGGAATTTGGGTCTCACTCTACTTAACGCCCTAAGCCTACTTCAGGCATGCTTACAGCACAAAGTTAAACACACATATATATGACTTTTTTTTTTTGTGATTACTGATTGAGCTGAACTCTCCCTGAGATGAGACAAAGCTACACAGAGCACTATTTACTCCACTATATATTGTTCATAAAAGTGCCTTAGCCTGAAGTCAGATGGGAGCATGAGACCTTCACAGTCAGGAAAGGCTGTTAGTACTACAGTTCCTACTAAAGGAACAGTGGCAATGACTGAACATACTTGCCAATACATAAATGTAATTTTTATATTCTCATTCAAATGGCATATTAACAAGCTTAGCATATATTTAAGCATGTTACATCAGAGGGTTAACATTTATACGTTTCTTCAGCATGCAAAACAGCTCAGTAAAAGTGACAATGGAGCGTAATTCACTAAAGGCAAATTAATTACAGTAATTTAACAAATGCGCCACCCACGTGTCACTGACTGGTGAAGCCAAGCAGTATGCCTAAAAACGTAAATAGCTGGAAATTCAGTTCAACTTACAGAAGGTATTCTTGTTCTTTTTTCTTTTAATTTTCACAGAATTGCTATGCTAATCCTCACAATTAATTTTGGCAGTTTTCAGGATAAAAAGAAATAATTCAGCTAATTTGCAAGTTACAAAACAAGGGAGGGGACTTCAAGCATGCTCAAGATACACAAGATAAATGCCAGATACCACACCTAGACAAGCTTGAGCTAGTTATCACCAGGACAAAAACAATGCTTCGAGTTATTTTTCAGAATGCTGATGCTACTAATGTATGATCTCCAGTTGGGCTACTTTTTTCCAAGCATGTAGTTATTACAAGGAATCAAGAAAACACAAAGCATGCAACTGGAAAAGGATGGCAACACTGAGTGGGATGTGGAGTAATGTATCATCAACATCACAAAATATTTAAATTGGAAGAAAGAATAATGCTTCAAGTGAGGCCTTCTTCACAGGTGCTGCAGTATTATGATTAAGCAGTTATTCATCCCACCAAGATACCTTCTCCTTATGTGGTCACAAGATAGTCATGAATCTATTTGCTTCTTCACTAAAAATCTTACTGTATCTTGAAACTTGCCACTTATACTCCTAACATATGGCAGTCCCTATTTATTAGTCAGTAGATGAAGACAGTGTACCCCTCCTGGCACTTCTCCTGCACCGATAAAAGCAACAAGCTCTGCATCACTCCAAGGACAAAACACAGTGTAGTACAGCTAATTAAAAAATTATTACATGCCATAGAAAAGAAAGATCAAATTCAAAATCATTCTGGAAAGACCTTCCTGCACCTGCATACAGCTTCCTAGGTTATTTATCCTCATCACTTCACTCACATTTAATCCACTCCTTCCTGGCACCAAGGCAAGTTGCAGTACAGTGTTTAAGCAAGGAGGGGGGGGGGAAAAGGAGTTTCACCTTTGAGCAACAATTGGATACACATTCTAATGATTCCTTTGTGCTTAGCACGAGCTGTGCAATGCTCCATGATAGTGCATCCTTTCATCACCAGAAGAAACACATGCACCTTCTTCCCCCTCAAGATACATTGATGGTGTAATCAGCATCCTTGCAACAAAGCACTCCGGTCGAGCAGCCTGGTACTATGAGAATAGTTATGTTTTCTTTCTTAGAAGAAAATATTATTTTATTATAATAGGGTTTGACAGCTTTCTGTTAATGTTCAACTGCTGGGACGAGGCAGTTTTAGATATAGGAAGTAACAGCTATGCTGTCTTGAGGTCACCACGCCAGAGGCAGCAGGCCATGTGACAGAAACCTCATGTACCCTGCCAGGGGTCAGGCTGCACACAGCTCTGCTTTGGCTAAAAACTGGGTGAATTACAGAAAACAAGAAAGCCAACCTGCTACAAATAGCATTCACAAATGGATTAATAAGAATATAGAAACGTAGAAATTTTACATTAGCCTTTTCTTTACACCACCCAAAAAGCTTTGGGGTATTAAGTTTATATAGGCATATATATTTATATGTATATGTATTAAAAGTATCAGTTGAAGAATACATCCACTAAAAAAAAAAACTTGTGCATTGTTTGACCTACATGAACAGCCTTTAGAAGGAGCAGTACTTAAAGGAGTCAGCAACTTTGAAAGCAGTTGACAACTAACAAGATGATTTTCAGCTTCAAGGTAAAAAGAACACAGGCAGTAAAATGCTCGTCCTATACAGCCCTATTAATTTCGGTAGCGGAAGACAGACAAAAAAACTACAACGTGCTCCACGTTTAATGTGTTTCTCAAAGGGCCTCAGCTTCCTGGTTGTTTTAAGAGTTCAGCCGAGTGTTCCTCTTGCCTCAAGAGCACATGTGCCCATCCTCAAAGGCTACAGGGTAGCGCTGCTGCATAGCCGGTACTCCAGCTGCAGGGACGGCTATCCGGCTATGCTCGCCTCTTAGAGGGTGCATTAACAAAGAAACTTATTTTAACTTCTGTTTTCCTGAGGAAAGAGGACTTTCTGAACAGAGAACCCGAGAACTCAGAAAGAGGAACAAGCATCAGCCACACATTAATCAGTGCCTAAAGAGGGGTTTGGTCTGATTTTAGAATAAACGGCGGAGACACATGATCCAATTAAATTCTAATTATGTAAGTAGTAGGCAAGAGTATTTACACAGGCACTGATTACAGCTATTAGAGTCTAAAGTCGCCGGCCGGAGAAGCTCCGCTTCCTCCCTGCCGCCGGGCTCGTTTCATTTTTAACCTCCCCTTTCACAGCTCTTTACAGACAATAGGAGACGCCGGCCGAGAACCCCGTCTCCAAACCCGGACGCCAGGCTGGAGGACCCGCAGCTCTCCCAGGAGCGGTGATCCATTACCCATCCCACCTCAGAGCCGGGCAAAGACCCCACCCACACCCCATCCCACCGCCCGCAACCCCGGCCCCGGCAGCGCCCGGAGAGGCAGCGAAACCCTCCCGCCCCGCCGGTGCCCTTACCTCCGAACAGGTGCGGCGAGAGGTGCGCGGGCAGCGA